>OY759183.1:15089687-15517908 GCA_963662085.1 Eupithecia inturbata
GCCTCCCCTAATGAGCGTTATCCACCGCCATAACTAATATGGTATGAATAAGCACAATAATTCTACAGCATTTTTTTATGTATTCGATGGCGCTCATTGGGGGAGGCCTATGTCCAGCAGTGGACTAAGATAGGTTGATGATGATGATGATGGTGATTTTTTTTATGTTTCTGCGTGAATCGTTTAGGCGTGAAAGGACAGAATTACTTTCGACCTTATTATATTTGTAATAAGTATAAAAAGTTGGTACGGATACTCTATTATACTGTTAGATCTGTAAGTGTTCCGTAAAGAGAAGAGGGCTGTATGGAAGAATTAATCGAGATATGCAGGTACTAAACCTACATTTTATATTTACAGAGATGACGACAACCGTTCTAATAAAGGGGGAAGGGGATCGCGCATGGAAGAATCTAAACATATTAATATTGCACTAGGTACTGAACGCTACAGTTATTCAGATTAATAATAAAAGCCTTTGAAATGCTTTTGTGATCGCCAAAATGAGAGTCTTCGTCATATGAAAGGTTTTTTTCTGGAAAATACGTGAAAATCTCTATTCTACGAGGAAATGCATGTGCTTGCAGTCTTTCGCAGATCGTCATTCTTTTTGGCCGGAGGGCGTCCTACACTACATTTGCTAAGTAGCGGTCTCTACTCAAGAATTAAAAACTAAAATGGTTTAGACTAATCCTAGTTTTGAAATACATATAATCAAAGCTAGATTTTAGACATTGCGCGTTGGGGAAAACTTAAAACAGAAGAAAACTCATAATAAAGTTTTGACGTTTTTCGCGTTTTGCTTTTGACTATCAGTTAACGAGCACAACATTTTCACCCATTCAAGACGCATGCAGACTGCGGCTCTGCGGGGTCCTACTCTAATCTGTCGCATAGACTCGCACTTTGCACTGTTTTGATGAAGTTGATCAGTAGATCGGCAGCGGCGATCGTTTCGTAATCAATCACCTCGGCCAAACGCCCACGGCCGATACAATATTAATGGGAGTGCATCAGTTCGCGAACCCTTGCTCAGCCGTGCGCCCGTGGTCTGCGCGGTGTGGTCAGCGCGTGTCACCAGCGGGTCAGGTCAGTTGGTTGCTTACAAGCCGGTTCGAGGGAATATAGTGCCTGTGTCGGAAGCAGTGAACATAACAATTTTCTAAAAGTTATATCATGAAGACTGGGTGGAAAATAGTCTATCCTCAATCAATTTTGGCCAGACCTTCGGTGGATTAGCAACTTTAACAAGCTTTTACCAACGAAGCGGTTTTGAAAATAATTTGAAGATAAATAATTTTACAGGCAGTTTAAATGGAAACGTAATGGATTTGACAATATGACTTGGTTGTACTTTAACACCTTTATCGTTTGTGTGTTCGTTCGTGAACTTCCTGGGGTGTGGCTTAGAAACATTCATAGGCTAGTTGTTTGAGTTTTCTCCTATGCATGGGCATGTCATGTCATGAATAGGTACTAGGAATACCTTAACTCTTAAACCAACGATGTTGTTAGATCATTTTATTTTCATTTTCCCAAAACATACTCATACTCATTTATTGATAATAATATTACACGTCAGACACATTATAAATTTAAGTACAGCGCATCAGCATTGCCATACAGCGGGGCAATGCAGCCAGCGTCTTGGGGACGCTTCCGACTGGTATTGATATGGATCAGTTGAGCTACCTGTAGATTGTTTGCAACAGTCTGCAGTTAGCTTAATTGTTTCAATTGTAAATACTAGTTCTAATTTGTTTTTATTATTGAATTGTAATTTTATTTGTCAATAGTTCTTAAAAAAAAAATGTACAATGGTACATAATATTCTTAAATACTACTTATAATAATAATATTTTAATTTATACATTTGCAATTGTAATTGATTACATTTATTAATTAGATTATAATTTTATCAATTTATTCACATAAACTTACTACGTACCTACCTATATTACCTTATTTATTAGAAGGCTTATATTACAAGAAGATATTTTCTTAGATTTCCCTCCCCTCCCCTCCCCTCCCGGCATTTTCGGAACATATTTATTTATTTTAGTTTATTCCTACTCTAATCACGCTACCCCTAATTTCCAAAAAGTTTTCTGGTTTTCTGTTTTTCATCCTAAGTGAACAGCGATCCATCAACTCGCAGGGAGCCATCTTATTCCGACTGCGAACACAGACGAACACAGACGGTTATGATAATCTGATTCCTGTTTACCTACTCTGCGGGAAACAGAGAATTAATCTATGTTTACTCTGTTTCCTTATAAAAAGAACACCAGCTAGTGGGGACAGGTTGCAGACATGGTAGAAATATATTTTCTCGCGATGGAGGTGTCCTCCTCGTTGTTTGCTCCGCGCGCGTGCCGGCGCGGCGCGGACGCGGCGCGGGCGCGGCGCGGGCGGCGCGTTATGTACTAGATACATTTACACTAGTAGAGAATTACTATCGAGTGAGACAAACACATACCTATTTACTTGTTTTTTATCCATTTCAACAGGATGGACGTCAAAATACTTATCAGAGTGAAATCCAAACGTACGGAAAACCTTAAAATCTACGAAATTGTGAAAACCACGAGATTTGTCGATCTTTATACATATTTTGTATTACTTATTAACCGACTTCGAAAAAAAGGAGGTGATTCTATGTTCTTGTGTATGTATGGTTTTTTATTATCCTTCGATTTCTACGTCAATTATGGACCGAATATGAAAACTCTTGCGCTATTCTAAATTATCTTGAAGTGTTCCCATACAATTAGTATTCCCGGGGGATTAGAATTAGTCCCGCAAAACTAAAAAGCTGTGTAAAACTTTTCAAGTTTTAGTTTGTTTCAAAACAATAAAATTCTCTGATTCAGTCAACTTGGTAAACATTGTCGTGACTTGCTAGCTCGTTAATAGTCATATAGCTATGCAATGAACGGGCGGAAATGCCGCGGCGTGCCACGCGGATGCCACGGCGTGCCACGCGGATGAACAAGTGACAAGTGACCCGTGACTCACGGGATTGACAGATAAACAATACGTATGCATGTATGTACCTACCTACGTTATGTACAGGGTGATACGACTTTCCTAACAAGGTTGCTTCTAAAGACGTTCATGATTCACCGTTTCTCAGGTGCCAGTGCTCATAGATCTATTGATGTCGAATAATTAAATTAGGTTTGCTTTTATTTGTGTAGGAGCTCTATAGATGTTCAAATTACTTTAACCAATCGCCGTTTTCTGTAAATATTAAAATATCAATCTTTATTTTTTTGACGACAAGAAATCGATCGCCTTTTTCCAACTGGGTAAGAAGGTTCTTACCAAAACTTTCGCAATAAAGCTGTTCTTGTTGAATAAATAATTTCATTTCATTTGAACATGATCACGGCCAGCCTGTGGTTTTTGTGGCGATTTGAGTATTCGTTTCTCAAATTTAAATCAAATAATTTTCGACAGGATATAGCTTTTGTTTGTTCTCGCTCACCAAAGCTGCTGTGCTGCCTGAGGCCGCACTATCCGCGTCAGTGCTGCTGTGCTGCCTGAGGCCGCACTATCCGCGTCAGTGCTGCTGTGCTGCCTGAGGCCGCACTATCCGCGTCAGTGCGCGTCAACGCGGTCAATGATCGGGACCAACACAGCCCCTGGCTGGACAAGTTGTGCCTACAAAGCTCCTGCTTTGTAGGTACTAATCACTTTCGATGGCACGAAATGGAGATACCTACTCGTATCAAATCTGGCACCAGCTGGAGCGGGAATAACAGCGGGAATCCAGCAGGTCTAACCATGGTACCCCTAGATCTATCCCGTTAGAATGTCTGTAGGTACTAGTTGTTTTTAGGGTTCCGTACCCGAAGGGTGAAAAACCGTATTACTCCACTGTCCGTCCGTCCGTCTGCCACAGAGCTCTATCTTATGAACCGTAAGACGTAGACAGTTTAAATCTTCACAGAATATGTATTTCCCTTGCCGTTATAACAACAAATAATAGACATAAAATAATAATATCCAAATTAAATATTTCCTTGGCTTTCATACCAAAAACTTATTTTTCAAGGCTCTTGAACCACAATAGAACACATGAAACTTTCCATGAAAAAGGAACAATTTTAATAAGAACAAATACTACAGTAAAGTTGATAATTTAAGGCGGTCTCCGAACAAGTGAAAATTTGATGTTTTTTAAAAAGTTGCCTGATTGATTACTTATTCGCCTTAACTTGTAACGTTGATGTTATCGTAGCATTGTTAATATTCTGTATTGTTTTATGTATATTTCTAGGTTAGTTTAATATATATGTAAATCATCTAGATAGGTATGTTTGTATTTGTATCGTATGTAATGTATTATATTGATAAAAAACTACTGTTTCTTTATGTACACTACCACCCTTAATATACTTATATCTGTAAAATATAAGGTTGCCTGGAAGAAATTGCTTTCAGCAATAAGGCCGCTTTTTGTACGTTCTTTTTTGTTTATTAATTTAGGTATAAGATATTTTATTTATTTTGTATGTACAATAAAGTGTTCATTCATTCATGAATTCCTGATTTTTACGGTAAAAATCAGGCTCTCACTTGTCGGTTTATTCGTAACTAGGTAATTGATAATTTACCTACCTAACCTACCGCTATGTTCCTTAGCATTTCTCAAAGCTATTATTCAACAAGTTATTATAATTACATTTCCCTCTGGTCTGGTAATGTCTACAAGCGATGCCTCTCTCGTTTAGTAAAAAGGAAAAGTCGTTGTTCCTTTTGAAATAATACTTTATTTATATTTTATTTCAGTACATAGAGATAATTTTTCTTTGAAACGTTTTGTTGTCTGTTAGTAATATTTTGTACACATATATTTATATATTATTAACTTTTTATCGAGTCGGTCACTATTCTTAATCCCTTTCATTAGTATTCATTAGGTATAAAACCATTCACGATCACGTATTTATCGAATTATTTAATTACGTCATTATCCCGGCGACGACGTTTCAACAGGTTTACACACTGTCGTGGCACGGGATGACGATTTATAGTAATTCCACTCTCTTATTTGCTATTTGATAGTTCGACTAACAATCAAATAGTCATGTCCTTATGCTTTTTTAAAAAAATAAGCTCCATTTTAAATTTTATAAGGTTTAACTTGTTTGCTAATTTTCATATATTTCATTTATATTAATGAGTACTAAAGTATCCTACTAATACTGTCCTCCTTAAGAAGAGTGCAATCAACATGATCATGATTTTATTGAACTCAATAAAACATGATCTGGAGAAAAAAGCGATTAAAAAAATAAAAATGTTTTTGTTATTACTCTGAAACCAAACGAGCCATTGCAACATGGAAGGTGTCAAAAGAAAGGGAAAAATATCCGAAATACGTAAAGTTAACAATTTTTAGTATACGTTTGACTTCTTTACTAAAGTTATGTTTATGTTTAGTTATTATTTTTATGGTGAAACTAGTATTCCTTATAATAAAAAAGGAAGAAGTAAGTATCATAGTGACTGCAATCATCGTTAGTAAAATTAATTACTACAATGTTTAGTTTTTAGTTTTCAGGCATTAAAGCACCAATTTAGAATTTTTTTCAGCTTTTCGTTCAGATTTTATTCCCCTTGGCAAAGTTTTATTTGTAACGTAACCATAAGAAAAAAAGACTTTTCCATAATTTCTGCTGCAGAAAGTTCAACTCTTCCCATTCCAAATCATGCCTATTTTTAATTTAAAGTGGAAGTCTCCTCTTGTGACTTTTACAGACATGATTATCTTTCAAATATATTCTTGGCTCCTGCTCTCGTAGCAAATGCTGTGAACTCAATCAAGTTCATGTGAAATTAACGCAATAACAATATATGCTGCGTTTATTGATTCGTAACAGTACAGTCGTACAGGTACTTAGTTTTACAATTTACTAAGTTAAATAAAATATGCAATAAAAGTGCAGTAAGTTAACTTACTGCACTTTTATTAAAGGAATTATTTAAAAATAATTAGTTACTGCATTCATGCTTCATAAAATTGTAGGTAATAAAAGGAATTTTGACACGTGAGTTAGAACAGCAGATATATGTTTTCGGTGATTCCAAATATCATTTTAATCAAAACCCTAGTTACTGCACTCTTCATAGGGAGGGCAGAATAGGTATTGTAAAGCCGAAAGTTTGTGAAATATGATTTTTTTTGTTACCTTATCCAAAACTACTGAACAGATCAAGATGAAATTTGACATATGCATATATAGAACGTAGCCTAACTTATACACTAGGCAAATAAAAAAAATGTTTTTGTAGGGCTGTGCCCCCAATTTAGGATTTAAAGAAGGGATTGATAATTTACACATCAAGTCCAACGAGTAGTAAAACAGATAAAAGTCTGTTTTTGCAATGTTGTCAAGAATTTTTTTTATCCTTCGATCAGGGAAAGTAATGGTTAAGCTATAGGTACGGGTTGATTTTGCGTAACGCTATAACGTTTTGTGTGACATTTTATTTAATTCTTTTTATCATGTTATGTATAGTTTTAAGTTGGTTTTTAATAATATTGTATGGATTTATAATTTAATCTGAAATAAATGAAATAATAAATAAAATAAACAGACAGCTGTTCGTTTAAAAAGTAATGTTTGACTCATATTTGTCATAAATGTCGATAAAAACTATTAAATTAGCTTTACGAGTATGAGTATACGTAAGGGCTGTGACACAAACACAACTGTAGGTATATTCCAGTCATTCCATCCATTCAAATAGTTCATATAAACAAGACCTTACAGTTTTGTAAGGTCTTGTTAATATTAACAATTGGAATGGAAGCTAAAACTTACGAGATGTGGAGCGTAGTGGCACAGACTAACTGGTAGTAGGTAGGTTTCTTCCAAATCCATACTTTTGATTTGATTTGATTTGATTTGATATTATAAAAGCGAATGTACCTAATTATGTCTGTTACCTTTGCACGCCTAAACGGCTGAACGGATCTTAATCAAATTTGGCAGCCGTTCTTAATGAAACGGTATCCCGGGGCCGTCCCCAGGGTACCGTTTCATTCGCACGTGCTTTTCAAGTAGCTTATGTCCGTACTTAAGCTACTTTAAAAGCGATTGCCGTGGGCAGAAGCTAGTCTTACTATAAATCTTATTATTGATACATATATATTAATGTCTTTATGAATTTTATTTTCCTAGTGTAAGACAATTAAATGTATCAAAATGTAAAAAATTGTTGAATTTGAATCATATAGTCCTTTTCACTGTTGTGTACCTCCTGCTCTCTTACCATTCTTCTCATGATTCACAATAACTTACGTATATTTCAGAATGTCGTCGTCCGGGCTATCGGTGGACATGCGCCACACGAAGCTGAGCGCGGCCGACGCGGCGCTGATCGCCGGAGAGGTCACCAAGCCATCGTGGGCCTCTAGGAATGAAGGCATCCACGAGAGGATCTCCTTCGACGACACGCTGTGGGGGTTCGACCTGGCCGGAGGCGTCTTCTACAAGACGCCGCTCAGGGTCGTCTATGTGAGTTACCACACTATTCACTTGCCTCTTATGGAGTCTACACAGCGAAGTCGGCGACACAGCCCGGCGACATTGCTGTGAATGTATATTATTGTAGGCAGCCGAGAGTGTTTTGTCTACTTGACAGCGGCCCTCGGACTTACATGTGTAGACTCCATTACGTTGACAGAAGTTTTTAGTAGCTGCGTTATTTAGGGGAGAAGTAGCACGCATCAGCATTGCGGGTGAACCTAATATAGAGGTAGATAGCGGCCCTCACAACAGACCTCGTATGACAAACATCAAAATCACAGAAGGAATAGGCAGTACTTTGTATTTTTCTGGCAAAAATACAAAACGCTGCTACCTGTCAGCCAGCAGGATGACTTACCAATTGCGTACAATAACCAGCGAGCGCGGGCTGTACGTACGAATCAAGTTATTAACACATTAGAATATATTTTGCCCTCAGCTTGGCAGATCCATAAAATTATTCCACCGTCTCCCATATACAGGGAGGTATTTTTGAGACAGCCTAATCCGAAACAATGAGAGTTAGAGCAGAAAATAGCATAGAAAATGTCGTGAAAGGAGTTTAAACCTACATACATACACTCAATTTATGAGAAAAAAAAACAGCATAGTTTTTTTTGCGTATTTTTTCAATTAATATTACAAAATTCATTTTGAATTACTGTTTATTGTGGATAAGCCCTATTAAAGTACCTGCACCAGTTGTTAAAATGGTTATTAAAAATGTTCACATTGATGCTTGGTCCTATAAAGTAAATTCATGCATTTCTTTGCAAAGATGGATCCATATTATCTGCAATCAAATCCGTTAGTGCAAAAATACAGAATGTCATATTTTATGAAAAATCAATAGGTTAATTTTCCCGCAAAAAAAAAGATTAAAAACAACTAAATCTGCAGTTTTGGTTTTCTTATAAATCGAGGTCATGACTCCTTTCACAACATTAGCAGGCAAAAAAGCTGTAGTGCTTTACAAGTTTCGGAGGTAAACCTAGCTTTAAGATACCTACTGCGTAATCGTGCCAAAAAAGTATCTTTCATTTTGTTCCTGACTCTTGATTGGTTGTGGAAAATATTAGATTGATGATTTTACAGACAAGCACTCAGACAGAAACATGCGATAACAACAGAGATATGTCACTTTAAAAGAAGACCCGGCGGCGCCTTCACTTTCAATATTCCGCCTTCGAAGTTGAAGTGAACTAGTTCTCGGACACTGGCACGTTCCTTGCACACTAAGTTCAGCTTGCACTTGGGCAATATCGAGCAAAATAATGGAAACCGAGGATATTCGGTTATCGGGAATTCGGGGAAAATTGCTTTGTATCAATTTTGAAGCTCCAAATCGAGTAAAGAAGTCACCCAAGCTCTAAGGAAGTGAAATCGTTGTACACTGGAGAGGTGTTGGAACCGCGGCAGGTCTCCGTCGTTGATAACAAGCAAATGAATGAGTAGCTAAAGTAAACAACTAAATGACAAAGTATTATGAAGGTTTAAAGGTAGTACCAGTTTAAAGGTAGTTTCAAACAGCTAAGGGTGCGTTCCCATTGTGTCGTGATCGTAAATTATTGTTGGACGACTATCATCTCTAACTGTTCCCATTGTAACTACTGTTTGTCCTGATTGTGTCGTTGTGATTTTTTTATCGTGGAACGACTATCGTATCTAGTTGTTCCCATTGGGTCGTGACGACATTTTACGACTGTCGCCTTGTCGTTCGCACATCAGTCGACTCTACGATCTTTTGAAGATCAGCAAGTCACACTCTCACTTGATGGATCTTGTTTACTTACATACATCTATGACGGATAAGCACAAAGCGAGCCGAGTATGGGCGCGAAGGTGCATGGGGGAGAGAGAAACACGTGTAAACGACGAGACGATATTCTTATCATGGATACGTGTCTACAATCGTGTCGTTGTTGCGACTGTCTAAGTTGCAACAACGACACAATATTTGCAGTGACGATTAGATCGTGACGTTTTTAATCGTTTTACGACTGTCGTGCTAGCTGTTCCCATTATAACGACAATCGTCATAACAAGAACAAGCCGTGAACGACAGTTAATCGTGTCGTCCTGTAATTATGTGGACACCTACATTCAAATATAAAAGCTACGGTGCTTCAAACGACACGACTTTCTGTCGTCACGCCACAGTGGAAACGCGCCCTAAATCGTCGTTTTACTGCTGTCTAAGTCTTCTCGCTCAGGTTGTAATTTTCAATAAATGATCTGAGTAAAGCGCACTGAATGAATAGCTAGAAAACTAAAGCCATTTAGCACTAGATCATGATTAAATGCGAACATTATTATGTGTCACTAGTTCGAGCCCGCACGTGGGCCAAAGGGGGCGTCCGTCGTCGGCGGCATTCAACTTCATTCAACGAATCTAGAATAGAAGCACATCTATTCACGTCTAGAACGAAAATACGCGTGACGTCACGTGACAGCTCTCAGTGAAGACTGTGCGTGACAGGCACATTGCCTATTCACCTCTATTCACAGGTTTAATTGAATATTTAGGGTTCAATTATTATTATGTTTATAGAACCTCTTGAGAATTGTGATATTTATGTCTTTTGTAAGGGTTATTTGCAGCTGAAATCTTCTCCTTCCAGTTTTGATCCCGAGATCTGTTATAAGTCTGTTATCATCATTGGGCTGTTGACGTAAGGTTATTTGGGTATCATCCTATTTCCTAAGTTTATGCCATTGTGAGATGTTCAGGTGAAGACAACGTCAACACTACTGAATGTTGAAATTTTACACGCATGAAGTTCTGGACGTGAAATAACATATAAGCTACTTTGCATATAAAATATGGCTGGACATTCCACACAGCAAAGCACACCCCGGACACTTGACTATTTCTCCATAGACAAGCCGCGTCTTGGTTGATCTTGTAGGTACGGCCTACGTAAGTAAGTACTTCCCATGTCCCAGCTTCATGAACACATTGTGCGAGTGACATAGTTGCAAAATAACTCAAAAGAAATTTGTTTTTTTTTTCCTCTCACTAAAGGTGAAATCATTCCTCAACACAGAAAAGAAATGTCGTATGTCCATGATCAAACAAACAAAAACATCGAACACCATTGGCGTCGTCTGTCAAGATCACTACATGCCATCTGCGTCCCGTGAGTGCGCCGTAGGTACATCCCGTGCACTTGGATAGTGTGTGTATGTGTGTCGCAGGTAAAGCCGGGCAGCCGCGCGGAGATGGCCTGCATCAAGAAAGGAGACACGGTGAAGCGCATCAACGGCATCGACACGGCCACGCTGACGCTGCAGGAGGCCCACGATATCATCGTCGAGTCGGGCATCCATCTGAAGATCTCCGTCACTTCGTGAGTATGATGATGTCCTCCTACTTCCTAGCCGAGGTTCAGTCACGGCGGCCAGTCACAATGAACACTAGCCAGTGCGTAGGACATTTATAGCGCACAAGTGTGTGCGCAACCATGTGTTTGTGTGCACTCTCTATTTACTTATTCTTATAAACCGGTAGGAAGACAGATCGACACGAACGGCGAGAGGTCAGGCGCAGGACCAAAGGATAACGTGATTTCCGAGGCACGGGATATCTCGTATGTACATATGGATACGCTCTTACGAGTTGTGCTTTTTTCGCAAACGGAAAATCACAATAAATGGGAATCACGCAAACGGAAAATCATTGTGCTTTTTGAACTACATGTTGTAGCAAATTAAAAAACTGAAGTAAGGAACAATTTCTTGTTTCAGACCTGATGACGAGGATGATGCCTACTACAGTTATGAAGATCCGACCGTAAGTACCTACCTACTATATACATACTTCTCATCTATTTTATTTCAATTGTAAAATTATTACTTTGAGGAAGACAGCCTGGTCTCAGTGTGCTCAAAATATAGGAGTTGTCCATCGCTATTGTTTCATAGCAATAAACAGTTTGGACAATTAAAAAGCCTTGAAACTCAGAAGAGTTGGAGGGAAATATTATTTGTAGGACTCAACACAGTTATCAAACAAACATCGAAGTTAAATCGATTTAACAGCCTTCTTAAAGCACAAGCTATTCTAAACCCACAACAAACGGCGCAAGGTTCAAAATACTATTTCTGAGTCTCAGAATGAATGCTTTCGTTGTACAGCTGCCACAGTGTAAGTTAAGCTGTAAGAATTGTCCTTAATGTAAGAGATACCAAAAGAGACAGTACCTGCCCTCGTTATCTACCAGGCAGCGCTCTTTCTATGTCCAAAGCCACCTAAAGGAATACTCTAAATGCGGCGATGGACAGAAATACGGTTTCAGGCACGCAAAGAGGCTAAGGACTATTGACCATAAGTTGGCGAAATCCAGAAAGCTCGTGCACATGCTCGGCTCGAGTGTGTACAACCGACTGCCACCCGGCATCACCAGCGCACCTTCGATGCAATCCTTTAAGCACAAGCTTAAAAATTGGCTTATTGACATTATGTTCTTATGATGTTAATGAATTTATTATAATGAAAATGGATTGCTTTTTTGACATTCCGATTTTATATAAATAAAACTGTATTGTTTATTATTTATGAATATTGTAATGGTTATTATTATGTTTTAATGCAATTGTGAATTTATACCGTTATATAATACATTTATTTTAATGATTAAGTACTACTTACGTAATAAGTAATGTACCGACTATTTTTTAAGTCTTTTTTATGTTCTGGTGTACCTACCTTTTTGTTGTGTTTTATATACCTTTGTATTGTGTGTTGCAGTTGCAAATAAATGTTCTATCTATCTATCTATCTAAGTAGACTGTACGTACCATAACTAGACCTATGTAAATGTTGCCAATAAAGAATCTGAATCTGAAAAATATATATTATTCTGATGATGCTGATGAAGGCTTCCTATTTTGTAACCCTCAAGTATCTCTAGGCAGTAAAGTTTTTGTTTGTATACATCACTAGTCGAAGCTATTGGCTATTCGCCTTCATCCAGCCATCCCATAATTGGGTAACAGCTACCTGTTTCACGTGACGCAGCTCATTTATCCCGATACATAAGCAATAGTTTCAAACTCCACGAACAGCAAACGCGTTAACCAAATAATAATATTCGTCTTTGTAATTGAGTTTAGAGTACTTTAAAGTGTTCGTTTTATGCGGCGCTCGAACTGTTTATATTTTCAATTATTCATGAAACACTTGCCATAGTTTAACAGACACGCTGTGCCTGTAAAATCTATGTATGCTAATTAACTAATTATAGGAATAGGTAAGTTAAGTTTGAATGTTTGGAACATAGAATCCGGAATTGCGTCCGATGTATAGTAAATTTTGATAAATTTTATTAATATATTAATTTTTCTTTTCTTATTTTTTTTAGCTGAAGACAGGGCGCTATGGCGCTCATAAGTGGAGGCCTATGTCTAGCAGTAGACTAAGATAGATTGAAGATGATGATGATAAATTTTATTTGGAAATATATTTTAAATCGGACCCGACTCTACTCACGATGACGTAGGCTGTCTTTTAGTGGACAGTGGTGGTTATCTCTACATTACCGTGAGCGAAGCCACGGGCATACGCCTGCATGAGATAATCTCGGAGAGATGTATCTTCTGAATAATTTACCCTGTGCCTCCGTCCGTAATATTAACTAATCCTTCTAAATAGAGTGATTCCTTTTATTTTTATTTATTTATTTATATTAGAAGATCTTTCAGCACTATATACATAATTGCGATGTGTGAAGAAACAGGTGGCTATTAACAAACCACTTGAACATTTTGATTACACGAAACGTAATGATTTTGGTGGCTGAGGGAGAGAAAAAGAGCTATACAAATATTCTCTCTTTCGTTTCGTAAACGGTAGGCTATGGGGGTTACCGAGAAAATGCAAATCTTGAGGAATTTTCAATGTCTTTTTGACACTCAGGAACCTTTTAGGCCTCGCACGAGATCTATAGTCACTTCTAGAGGTAAACTCGTTTAAACATAACTTACAATGAACTCAACTATTGAATGCCGACACGGAACTTACGAGTAATACAATACGGAACTTCGTACATAGTTCTCCCTCATTCAGCGACATGCGAGCAGGTGTGACGTACTTTGTTTACATCAGAAACAGCGTTACTAATGAATATATCACATGTAATGTATGAATAATAGCTTTTCTAGGAGCTGCTGAGAAATTTGCAAATATTGTACGCACACACAAAGGTCTGAGTAAGCTTACGGTGTGTGCTAGGCAAGCATCAAACAGCCAAATCAAACAGCCTGTGCGCTACGATGTAAGATGGTTTGCTGACGGTATGTTAACATTTGAAATATAACTTGTGTATGTTGGGGAACCGATTTACTGTTAGATAATATTCGTGAAACCGTTCTCTGTCTTGCGTACACTGGCTGTCTCTTTCGATCCAAAAAGGATATTGAGCTGAAGAAACTCAACTTGCCGAAACTGTATACGAAGGCGCAGCTGCTGAAATGTCACAGATGTAGTGTATAGACGTAAAATACAACCTAGGCTTTATGGACCCAACCCTGCCCTCAGCCACAGAGCCTCCTCATACAATGTGACGATTCTACTAATTGACACGTTCTATGCTCAACGGTGTCCAAGCTGACAGACGTGATGTTTGCTAATTATCACTTCCTATCGTATCAGGACAGGAAATAACATCAGAAACATTCTCAGCATTATATAAAAGGCCTCGTTTGTGGTTGCAGGTGGATGAAGGCGCCCTGGCAGAGCAGCTGCGGAGAGACGCGGAGGCGGAGCGGATCCGCCGCGCCATCGAGCGGGCGGTACGTGTCTTTACAACATTTTCACTATCCGTTCCAAGAATATATATGGTAGTCATGGCAATGAGTTTAACTTACTGCCATGCAGTGAGCCAAGGTGGTATTGATCGACCTCTGATACCAAAGGTCACCAGTTGTCTCCGGAAGGGTATTTAGATCTACTCGTAACTGTCTTTAATGATTATTTATCGCGTACCTTGTCACCACCACGGTCGCTGTAACGCGATGGAAACGTAGGGGAAATAATTTATTTTAATACTTTATTGCACACAATTTTAAAAAGTACACAAATGGTGGGCATAATGTCTATGGCTTTTCCTACCTGCCAACCACACAAGGTCAACAACAAAATGGCGTGCCTTAAACTTAGGTATGATACAAAATAAGTCTGAATTACAGAAAAAAAACTATAGCAATACTTATAATAATATAAAATAAACCTGAAATGTAGGTATATTATTATATGAAACTTACATTGTTTTATCTATATATTATCAATCTATATATATTGTTTTATATATATCTATTCAAATGTCTATTGTGAAATACAAAAGCTTAATTAGGTACATACCTACTTAAAGCGAAATGACGGTTACATAAATAGAAGACGAGAAAATAATATTTATAAAATGCTCATGAGTCCTTTTTGAAACAATCTTTTGATTCAACCTTCCTGATATCATAGGTAGGGTAGAGAGTTCCAGAGTCTATCAGTCTCAACTGAAAATGATTTCTGACAGAAGGATGAGCTGTGTGCCGGTATCTCGCGGAGGAGATCGCTTGATGATCTGAGTGGTCTGTCATGTGAGTCAGCTAGAAATGAAAAACTATTCTTGAGATAGCCAGGGCAAGAGTCTTTGAGTAGAAAGAAGAAGACTGGGCACTCTGATGTTCCTATAATAAATTACACAAGGTACCTACGCGATAAATACACGATATTAATAATTATGTTAACATAATTATTATGGCGAAAGACAAAAACTTTTTAAAAGGGTTTGAAGTTTTTTGTATGGAGAGTGGCCCTAACATCGATTTTGTTTTATGTTTCTCAAAATTGTGGCGCACAATAAAAGTTACATAAATATTTGAATAAAAGACACCAAAACAAAAAAAGTCTAAGAAAATAATGTCCTAAAGTTTCAGGTTTCTGAGATATTCACATATGAAAATAACTATAATAATATAATGTCTTCATGACCTTGACCGTGATGACTGATGTTAGGGCAAAATATTTACACCCTTTTAAAAAGTTTTAATTACTGTCTTTTCCACTGTTTTCTCAAAAACTATATTAGCAAAAAGGACACCGCGAACAAGAAGACAGACACAGAGGGAGACATAGCTACTCCTAATGTAGCTTAGAGCGAGCTTTGCAATGTTTCAAAAAGACATTAAATTTCGGATTTCTACTGTTCATCTTTAGCGAACAGTAACATAATTCATCTGTTGTTTATGTTGATGGCAACCCTTCCAGAGCCGCGGCTCCAGCTACCCGTGGCCGTGGGTGAAGCGGACCAACATCATCTACAGGGAGTCCAACTGCTTCCTCGTACCCAGCAAGTACGAGAACTTGCACAAGTAAGAAATAACCTTGCAAAGAAATCATTCAAGTTTTATCACTTTTATGTATCAATCACAATCACATCAATACATTTATATTACAGTTATTATAAACTAAGACCAACTCCACATCCCTGAATATGGAAGAATTGTCTAAATTACCTAGAGGTTTGCCTCGTTGGTCTAGCGTTCAGCTTAGCTTGTTCAACCGCTGATAATGAGGTCTTGGGTTCAAATCCCGTATCGGGCCAAAAGTTGTTATTGGGGTTTTTAGCAAGAAAAATTCACAGTATAACAGCCCGAAGTCAGGAAGTTGGCGTTGTTACACCCCCGTGCCTCGGAAAGCACGTTAAGCTGTTGGTCCTGCGCCTGACCTCTCCCCGGTCTTGTCAGTCTGCCGTCCCATCGGATTATGAGAGTGAGGGAATAGAGAGTGCACCTGTGTTTGCGCACACACTTGTGTCCTATAAATTATGGGGGATTAACAGAGCCTAGCCACATGGACATATTATGGGCAATAATATGTCCATGTGGCTAGGCTCTGTTGAGATCATAGTGGGATCACTATTAATTCGCCATGATGGTCACCAGTGTTGTATGGACATACAACACTGGTGACCATGCACGGCGAATTAACCGTAGATTATTACGGCGAAAAAAAACGTGTGTGAACATCGATATATATGTACTACGCACTAGGTTGCGCATTTCGAACACTCACTTAGTCAGACTGAACCGTACTGTAATCCGTACACCTTACTTCAGTGTGGCTTTGACATTCATGCAGCGTGGGTGCGCACGGAGCCGCGCTAGTAGTACGAACATCCACGTCTAAATGTGAACCTGGACGTAAATAACGAGAAGTAATAATTCAGTAGTCAAGTAAGTAAAATTATTTGTTTTATTACTTATGTGAATAAATAGGTAATAATATCGTTATATCACAACAGATAGAAAATAATTTTTCATAATTAAGTACGCCATTATAATCAAAGACTAAACAAAATATGCAGATGTTCCATTTCAAAATCGGTTGTAGGTAAAAGTATATGATTGATGGATAGCGGTGTTTTTAGAAAGATTTTTAATTAGTTTGATATTTTTAACCGTCTTAGAAACAAGGAGGTTCTATGTTCGGCTGTATTGTATGTTAATTTTAAGTGTGTTCGTCGATTTCGCCGTTATTTATGGTATTGACCGATTTGTAAAATATTTTTAGTTGTAGGTATAGAGGATGCACCCGAGGTGGTGCCATATTTTTTTTTATTTCCGACGTTTCTATTCATTTTGCTGCGGGATGAATAGAAATCCCTCGGGAATACAAAACAATTCAAAACAGTTTAAAACTAAGGGATTCGAAGTCGGTTTTTAATCATTTCAAAACCATCAAATTATTGAAATATTATTTCATGTCTTTCCTTTCAGTACATTATATCAACAACAATGAACAAAGTTCAGAAAATATGACGACATGCGCATTTCGATACTGCAAAAATACATTATTTGATTTCTTATTTAAGTTGATTTTGAACTATTGTAAACTAAGAAAATTACAATCAAATTATAACTAGTATTTACAATTGTAAACTTGTTTAAGTTTAAATAAACGCTTAACAATTCATTTTCTTTTACTTTTCTACTTTTTGGTAATATTTTTTTAAATAGAGAATTAATGCTTACGAAGTTTTGTAGGAACAAAAACTGTGTCAACACTGCACGTTGTAAAATCTATGTTTGAACAAAACGTGTCAAGCGTTAAGTCAAAAATATACTCCATAGGCGATCTAGCGCTGAATGTTAGTTTGGTTGGACGACTTCGATAATGTTTTAGCGCTGCAGCGCTCGCCGCGCGCAGGCCCCCGCTGTCATCCGTCATCCAGCAAGTTGCGATACGTTTTCTGTTTGGAATAGCTTCTCTAGTACGTAGTACATATAACTCAGTGTGTGTGAACAAATGCCCTAAGGGTCAAAACAAAAATTAATGAAAATAGAAATCGTTGAACGAAAAAGTCGTAGTCGGGTTTTAGTATAAACAATTTATTTTATTTCCACTTTTGTAGCAAAATTTTGAAAAATATATGATTAATTTTACTTTATTGACGACCCATGTCACGCGGTGGGCAAAGATCCGCCTGCGACGCAGGAGGTTACGGGTTCGATTCCCGCCTTGGGACAAATGTTTGTACGATCTGCGAATATTTATTCCAAGTGTTCAGGGTATTTTTCTATGTACTTAAAATAAAAAAAACGATCTATGTAATGTATTGTATTAAGTATATCAGTCATCTAGTACCCATAACACAAGCTCTGCTTAGCTTGGGGCTAGATGATGCTGTGTGGATTGTCCAGCATGTTATGTTACGTTATGTTATTGTATGCTATGTACGATGTACAACGTTGTACATCGTTGTCGGGGCTCTGTTTGTACTTTCCAGAACTGTTTCTCAAAATTCCTATGGTATTATTGGTACCTGTTCTCATACAACGATGTACAACGTTGTACAACGATGCACCGAGCATATTTACTAATATTATAATTTTCGACCCCCACTAAAACCCCACTATCTCATTAGACCCAGATTTCATCTAACCTCACTTAGCTCATTTGTCGAAATCGGAGAAGTAATTTTGGCGAGGGAACCCTCATACTGTTGGCTACATACACAAATACTTATGGTGCCAACCTCTTAACACTCCTCCGTTGGTAGTCGGGTACCAGGATGATCTCCCAACCCAAGCTATTAGTGCTATAAGAAAACAAATACGACGATGAACCTCGACTCATTCCACTCACTGCATTGTTCCAGAGAAAAGTATCCAGAGCTCCCGCACGTAAGATACACGGACGACATCAGTGCCATGATCCGAGGCACAACAGTCGACTGGAACGACAAGCCCAAGCACAATGGTGCGGCTCCCGAGACCCAAGAGGAAGGAAAGACCGCCACCGACATCAAAGACAACGCTTCCGTCGTGGACGAGAAGGAGGCAGACAAGATCATAAACGAAATCCTCGAGGAAGGCGACGATGATAGCAAGAACCTCCCAAGCGACGTCGACTCTCATAGTGATGCTGATGACACCACTCATAGCGAAATGAACGGCGAGGTGGTCGGACCTGACAGCGAAGAAGACGCATTGGACCAACCGCCGACACAAGAAATAGATGATAAGATAACTGTAGAAGAAGATAAGTTAGAATCGATTGAAAGTAATGAAAATAGTACACTAGAAGAAAATGTAAGCCAACCAACCGAAACAGAAAAAGAACATAATGAAGAATCAAGTAGTATGGATAACAATGCAGATGCAAATGATAATCTAGAAAATTTAGATGAAATAGTAAATGAATATGAAGTAGATGCAAATCCGCCTGCTAGTGACTATGTCAATGAAGATGATGTTACAAAGAGTGAGGAGGACAATGTGGTGGATGGAATCGTTGGAGACGGAGAGTTAGATTCGACTAATGAGCGGTAGAGACACTAGATTAGACATTCCACGAAGTTAGTAAACGAATATAATAATTTTAATTTTTGAATAAATTATTCACTGAAGAGGTCTTTTACTTTGGCCACAGATTACTTCTTTGGCTATCAAAACAAGATAAGACTCAACAGTAATTGAACAATTTCTTGGTTCTAATAAAGTTTGATATTTTACTTCGTAGACGTGCGTTGAAGTTTTGATGACTTTCGAAAGTCGATTGTCTATTTTGATTAAAATAAAATAACCTAAAAGATTAGATACCGATAGGAGCCTACAGATTAAAAGAGTAGCTCTGCGCACATTAATCCAATACCGCTACCACACAGCACAAAAATGTGCATTCAAATATGGGCTTATACTCGTTATCTTTAGATACATTTTACAGTGACAAAAATGGCTTCCCACAAGCTTCAAACGAGTGGCCCGCGAGCTGTCTGTCATCTGATGCCTGCTGAGGCAATATCAAATGCAACAAAATGTTACGAGTTAAAGCCATGTTGAAACCCATTTATTTGATTGCACATTTTTGTGCTGTGCGGCAGTGGTGCTTTTCAGGTGTGCGACAAAACTTTTTGTATCCAAACTTACTAAAATACTTCGTGGCTTGCATCTTCCTAACAATGATTGTAATTCTTATTGCATTAGTAGCGGTCTTCTGCGGCGATGGCGGCGGCTCAGGGCCGGTAATTGTGGCATGGTATGGGGGACGCCTATGCCCAGCAGTGGACGCGTGGACTGATATGATGATGATTAATGTAACGTGGCGGAGTTAAATAAATATATAATGCTGGACAGTCCATAAAGCATTCTTCTAACTATACTGCGGCTAAATTCGATGTGAAATGTTTGTAATCAAACCACAGCAAAGAAACTACAATAAACTTGCTTGGCGTTGAGTGATGTATTAAAGTTAAGATCTAAAATCCACAGGGAATGTAAGTTGCGAATAAAAATATATTACACGGCAACAAGCAGATAGCTTTACTACGGACTACGCCACCCCGTTATAATATATACGAAGTAGCTCTACTACGTCATAAGGGGTGGTTTTGGCGCGAGTCAAATAGGTTCTCTAATTTTCATTTCAACTGCGAGAAAGTAGAATCAAACTTACCTTCAGACAAATACTCGTAATGCACACGTTTTTCACTTCTCTGCTTCACGACTTTGTCGTAAGACTTTAATAGGGCTTTTACAAAAATAAACGAGAAATTCCACGGTTTCATCGTACAAATTGTATGATTTTCGTTTGTTACTTGAAATAATAATTACTTGTTAATAATAGTTCAATCTCTCTACTACAGTAATAATAGAACACATTTTAGAAAACTTATTTTTTAATGTAGATATAGTCATTCTCCCGATGCATGTTTAGGCAAAAACTCTCGGAGACCTGTTTTGGGAGTTCTAATTTGTAGATTATATTGAATAAAGACCACCAAAATTTCTTTTTCTTGAACGAATATCCTATACTTGAATAATAATAGAATACACTATCGTTATATGCCTTTATGTAAAGAACAATATCTCCGAAGATCTACATCATTTTGAAATAATATTTATACCAAAATAATTGTCCATATTTGCTTATACTACAATAAATAGTAATTTTTTTAAATCACTGCTATTTTTTTTAATGAATTGAATAAATGACTACATAATTCATTTACAATTCTTATTATTAATGTTAATAATCATACAATTTGAACCAAAAAAACGAGAAATTCTTGTTTTGTTTGTAATAGCCCACTTAAATATAATTTCCCGTGGTTTCGACCGCAACAGGTCACACACAGAGACAGGTAGATAGTCGGACAGAGGTACTGTCCATCCTGTTTATAATATTAGTGTGGATTTCTTTTCACTTCTGTTCCATTTGCATAATATTTTGCAAATTTTCGTTTAAATAACATTATCAAAAATTCAAGAATTACAAAAAATTCAAATATTTCAATTAATATAAATACCTAAGCCACGTTCAGCTTCAATTCAAATTGTAATAAACAATAATTTGGCGTGTTTTAAAAAACTATACACAGACTTTAAATTCCGGTAAATAGTATTTATATAAGTTCACGTATAAAAATATAAGTTTAGAGGTCGTTCTACATACATATGTATATCGTTACATACCCGGAACACTTCGAAAGCGCGATCTCATTTTGTAGTGGCGACATCTGTTATAATTCGATTGTAATTTTATTTTGATGACACATGGCGGAAACTGTTTACACCCGTTGCCATGGAAACCGTTACTTACCAGCTGGTCTAACTAACTCTTGTTCTCGATACAGGCCCGGTATACGGGGGGGGGGGGGGGGTACAGGGTGTAACACAAACTGAGGACCAAACTGTAAGGGGGGATTCACTTTTGATCACAGAACAAGGATTAAATATTGAAAAAAGTACCGACTTTTGGTTATTGAAAAAAATAATAAATTCTAAATGATCACTAGAGTAGGCAATGGCAATAAGAACATGCATGCAGCATGTGCTTATTGGCATAGAACCGAGGAAAAACGCTTTTGTTGACTTACGGCATCTAAGGCGCTTCGTCGCCCGCTCCGATGATGTGTGCGTTAAAAGAAGAGTTGCAAGGAAAATTTAAAACAGTGAGGACAGATTTTGGCAACTTTTCGCGGAGCCCTCTTAACCAATCACTGCAATCAGCGTGTATCCGTAGATAGAGAACACTTGTACAACTTCAATCGATTAACCAATCTGTAACTAAACAGTTTGACGTATGACTTCGGTCAAGTTGATTATTTCTTGTACGAACAGTACAAAGGACTATGCCAGCATAAAAGGGCTAAATAGGGCTTATTTTCCTTTCTTTCATCCGAAGGGATAATTCGCGGGCAACTAAACTAAGTAAGTGAATACGTACAAAATTCCAGTTTCCTTCTGGTACAGTGGTGCCCATGTTATTACGACTCAATATTTGATGAATTGTCTCTAGATATTTGTTTAGGACAAAGGGCCCGTTGTCTTGGGCCCTTTGTATTGTTGTGTTTAATAACAAAATAATTTGTTTATTCTGATCTTTACGTTCTATTCACACTCAAAATATTACTGTTAGTTATGTTTTCAGGATGGAAGAAAAAGTATGCACAGCCAAATCCTGTGATAACCGTTATGAGAAAATGAGAGAGTTTAAGTACCTACGGATGTATTATTAATTGAGTCCCATTTATCATCAGAGTCATTTAAAGTAAAGTAAAGTAAAGTAAAGTATCGTTTATTGCTCGAAATACATGTAGGTACAGGTGTTTTTATGTCTATGTGAGTCAATGTATTCCTACCTTTACGGTGTGCAATGTCTGTGTACAAATAATAACAATCTAATTAATTAAGCTTACAATAAAACAAAATTAAACTGAACTTGAAACTTATGTTTGATAAAAACAACTTAAAAATAAAGAAAGTCATCATGAAGCAGAAAAATCTTTGTCAGTTAAAAATTCATTTATAGCATAATAACATTTATTTGAAAGAATAGTTTTTAACTTTCTCTGAAACTCCATATTCGGCAGTAGTCTTATAGACTGTGGTAATTTATTATATATGGAGGGTGCCATAGCAAAGATACTCTTGCCCATCATTGTGGTTTTCCTATTTATTTGACAGACTTTATTGTTGTCACGCCTATTGCGGACCACGAAATCCGAAGGTCGACCGAAGAGATCTTGATTATTCTTGACAAACATAGCCGTCTCCAAAATATACAGTGATGGTAGCGTCAACAGTTTATACTTAAGGAAAAAGGGTTTACAAGAGTCGGTTACTTTGAGGTGAAACATGGTTCTTAAGCAGCGCTTCTGATATTTAAAAACTTTTAAAACATCTGTCGTATTCCCCCAAAACATTATCGCATATCTAATATTAGAGGCAATTATACCATGATACGTTATAAGCAAGGTATCTATGTCCACTATTGGAGCTAATTTGTATAGGACATATGCTGAGCTGTTAATTTTCTTACAGAGAGCTTCTATGTGTGATTTCCAATTCAGTTTGTTGTCAATATTTACCCCCAGAAATTTTGTGCTTTCCACTTCTTCGATTTCGCTATTGTTGTAATAAATGTCCATAATTTTTTGAGCTGCATTATCGCGTTGTCTAAAATGTATGATATTTGTTTTGTTTATGTTAATTTTAAGATTATTATTATTTAGCCAGTCTATAATTGATGTCAAAGCTATATTAATGTCATTTTTATAAGTGTCAGTATTCTTACAAGCTACAGTAACTGTGCTATCATCAGCGAATAGTGATATTGGATAAGTAGTTGCTTTTGGTAGGTCATTTATATAAATAATAAACAGCAGAGGGCCGAGCACACTCCCCTGGGGGACGCCATACTTTACAATCCGTTCTCGTGAGAGAAAACTTTCTTCAGTTTTAGTTTTATAATTAATATTGGTAATCTTAGTACACTGTTTTCTATTCTCTAGGTACGACTTAATCAATTGTAGAGTATTTCCTCTTACACCGTATACTTCAAGTTTGCACAATAAAATGTCATGTCTAACATAATCAAAAGCTTGTGTCATGTCACAGAAGATTGAACAGACGGGGGTTTTGTTATCAACATTTTTTGTGACAAGTTGTAGAAAATCGTAAATAGCCATGTTAATTGTTTTATTTTTTCTGAATCCTTTCTGTTCACTACATAAAACTTGATTAGATTCTAAGTAGTTATAAAGCGATTTATATATATGCTTTTCAAATATCTTAGAAATCACTGGTATCAGAGATATGGGCCTATAGTTATCCATGCATTCTTTGTTTTGTTTTTTATGTACGGGTTTAATAATGGAGATTTTTAATGCGTCTGGAAATACACCAGCGCTAATGCTTAAATTAATAATATGGCTAATTGGCTTGCATATAGTTCCAGCTACTGATTTTAGAACCTGCGTGGATATATCGTCATACCCAACACTGTTTTTATTATTAAGGGACAATATTAATTTAAGAACATCAGTTGGTATGCAAGGCTGCAGGTACATAGAGTCTCTTTGGCTAGTTATTCTTGAAGTTACGTTTATGCCTGATGATTCGATTGGCACTATTTTATCTATAAAGAAGTCATTAAATGCATTTGCAATGTCAGTAGGTTTATGTAATAATATAGAGTCATTTAAACATATTTTTCGTATTAAACTTGGGGGGATATTACGTTTTGCATTATTTATTATTCGCCATGTAGTTTTTGATTGGTTTTTAGATGTCCTTATTTTATGTTTATTCTGTGCTTTTTGCGTAAGTTTTACAATTTTATTTAGGATTTTGGTGTATTTTTTATATTCATCTCTAGTTTTTTCCGTAGGTTTTTTCCTGTGTTCCCATAGAAGTTTTCTCTTTTTTTTACAGCACAACTTAATGCCGCGAGATATCCAGCACACTCGCTTAGTGGTCTTAATAGTCACGATTTTAAAAGGAAAACATAAGTCATAGAGCAGTTTAAAAATGTCAAAAAATATATTATACGATAGGTTAGGATCATTTTCACTGTATACTTCGGAAAAAGATATGCCTGCAAGAACATTCGAAAATTTATTAATATTTTCAATAGAGTAATCTCGCTTTTTTACCCGCCAATATTTAAGTAGGGCAAAGTTTTTGATAGGAAGTTTAATCAGTTGGGCCGTGTGGTCAGATAATGCGAATTCTATGACTTCAGTTGCACACGGTTTTTTGAAGTTATGGGCAAAATTATCAATGCACGTTTGACTCTTCAGCCGTGTTGGCTGTTTCAGAGCAAGTTTGAGATTAAAATTTAAAAGAAGGCATTGAAAATCAAGAGATACATTTGTTTTCTTTAAAATATCAATATTGAAGTCCCCTGCTACAATAATATTATCATAAGATTTTTTTGAAATTTCATGTAAAGCCTGTTGAAATTTAGTCATAAAAATGTCGAGATTAGTAGCTTTAGGTACTCTATACACACATAAGATAGCAATGTTATGTTGGCTTAATTCTACAGCACAACATTCGAACAATCCCTTCACAGATAGTGCTGTTACTTTCTTGAGGTCTACCCATTTGTGCTCACTGCGGATCAGAATGCAAGCTCCTCCTCTCTTGCTATCACTCCTACAAAAGCATGAGGCCAGCGTGTAGTTAGGGATCATCACATGTTGCTCACAGCCCTGCATCATAAAGTGTTCCGTAATGCATATCACGTCAATTTCATTATTCTTTTCCTTAAGGTCATTTAGACATATAGAGAGTAGATCCGATTTATTTAAGAGACCGGCAATGTTTTGGTGTAAAATAATTAGCTGGTTTTTATACAAGAAAAAGCTGATTTTCCACCGTATTTTGCATACATTCTTCATTAATTAGCTCCACTCCATATGAGTATCTTTGTGTTGTTTGCTTCTTAACGGTTTCAATGCAGAACATAAGGTCCCTAAATATCGTACTTAATCCATAGTTATTTATTCTTCCTGATGCTCTATAAAACATGCTGTGATCATAATTAAGGTTGCTATTTGAGTCAACTAGGAAGGCGTATTTGTGTTTATTTATGTCTTGTAGCAGCAGGTTGTTGAAGTTCTGTATTCTTTTGTTTATATAATCTTTGCTCAATTGATAGGTTGGTGTACACAATATAACATTAGTGTGCGTTATTTCTTGAAGAATTCCTCTGACGTAGTTTATTAGTTCCAAATTGTTATTTGATTGTTGATAGTTTAGGTCACCTATTAGTACAATGCAGTAGTCGTCCATTGTGTAGTTCTGAATTTTATTTTTCAGTCCTTTCAGAAGTTGTTTAGTGGAACCATTTGGAGTCAGGTAGTGGCAGACTTTGAAACTGTTTCTTGTCGTATCTTGAGCAATTGATAGGACCTTATTGCTTTTGTTGTCACTAATTATACATAGTTTTGGTTTAATACTAATGGCTTTAGCCTGTGTTAAGGTTTGGTCAGTTTTCGCCAAACTGGAAATCGATTTCATATGTTGCATTTTCTCTTTTGTTCGGTAAATATTCGTTTGTGTTTCTTTGTCTATTGTTTGAGTACATGTTTTAATGATTTTAGTTGTTTGCGTTTCTCTGTTTGTTTTTCCATGTATTTTTTCCTGTATTTCATTAGTTTGTGTTTCATTGTTTATGGTTTGAGTAAAATTTTTAATGATTTTAGTAGATGTTTGCGTTTCTCTGTTTGTTTTTTCAGGTATTTTCCCCTGTATTGCATTAGTTTGTGTATGTTTGTGTAATCGTAATTTAGGTTTAGATTCAACCTTTGCATTTTTTGGCGTAGATATTTTCGGCGACAAAAACTTAGAGGGGCTGTTTCCAATTCGTTTGTATATAACATTCTTTTTGGTCAACTCAAGATTATTTTTTGATAGTTGTCGGTTTTCAAGAGACAATCGCTCTATTTCTGCGTGGGCGCTATTAAGCTGTATTTGCAATTCTTCAATTTTTTCAAGGAGAATATTTACTCGTTCGATATTAATGTCGCAAGATAAATCTGGCAAGCTACCGGCAGTGACATCTAGCGTGTCAACGCTCACATTTGTATCATTACTGGTCGAAATAGCTAACTGCGTTTTTGCTCGTCTGAAAGTAATATTGTCTTCCTGGTCCATGATTATTTATATCTATGCTTCTTTTCACTAGATGGCGTTGCATATGCTTGATGGAAAAAATTACCAGTCCAGTGCAAAATTTATTGCTCCTGGTGTATTCGATCCCAGTGTCGTCTTCATGCGGTCCGTTCAGTGTAACCGCTAGGCCAGTCTGACTTTAGATAAGTAGCCAAAATTACGGTTCGTCTTACAGATGTCAAGTTATAGTTAAAAGTTCGTTATTTTGTGCAGTTCAATGAATCACAGTTTTATCAGAGCACCGTCATTTTTGAGTTATTGAAAACAAAAGTGGAATTTGTTGTTTACTCACTGGATAACTGCAAAAAAGTCTTGGTAATGCACGAATACACTGTGTCTCTGATATAATTCACATAATTGAGAGTATTATTCAACGGATTTGACTCTTTCAAGAGTTCAATTACTTCTGCATTTGCATTGCATTGTTCACTATTCTCTACAGATCTGAGTAAATTTTGTCAGAAAACACTGTCACACGAACTATAAGTGATTACTAATGGTGTTGTATAGTATTTATTAAGATACTTAGACTTGAAGTATTTTATTAGAATAAATTAACGTAGAGCCGATGTAAACATGACGGCAGCGCCATCTGATCTTCCATCATTCTAATAAAAAGGCTTACTTTGGATGGTAGTGAAGCGTGGGTGAGCGCCGCCTGAAAGTATTTTAAAATACTTTGGATGGTTGTGAAGCGCGGGTGAGCGCCGCCTGAAAGTATTTTAAAATACTTTGGATGGTTGTGAAGCGCGGGTGAGCGCCGCCTGAAAGTATTTTAAAATACTTTGGATGGTTGTGAAGCGCGGGTGAGCGCCGCCTTAAAGTATTTTAAAATACTTTGGATGGTAGTGAAGCGCGGGTGAGCGCCGCCTGAAAGTATTTTAAAATACTTTGGATGGTAGTGAAGCGCGGGTGAGCGCCGCCTGAAAGTATTTTAAAATACTTTGGATGGTAGTGAAGCGCGGGTGAGCGCCGCCTGAAAGTATTTTAAAATACTTTGGATGGTAGTGAAGCGCGGGTGAGCGCCGCCTGAAAGTATTTTAAAATACTTTGGATGGTTGTGAAGCGCGGGTGAACGCCGCCTGAAAGTATTTTAAAATACTTTGGATGGTTGTGAAGCGCGGGTGAGCGCCGCCTGAAAGTATTTTAAAATACTTTGGATGGTTGTGAAGCGCGGGTGAGCGCCGCCTGAAAGTATTTTAAAATACTTTGGATGGTTGTGAAGCGCGGGTGAGCGCCGCCTTAAAGTATTTTAAAATACTTTGGATGGTAGTGAAGCGCGGGTGAGCGCCGCCTGAAAGTATTTTAAAATACTTTGGATGGTAGTGAAGCGCGGGTGAGCGCCGCCTGAAAGTATTTTAAAATACTTTGGATGGTAGTGAAGCGCGGGTGAGCGCCGCCTGAAAGTATTTTAAAATACTTTGGATGGTTGTGAAGCGCGGGTGAGCGCCGCCTGAATGTATTTTAAAATACTTTATTCAGTTTTTTTAATATTTTTAGTTATTTATTGCTTAGCCTAAAAATTTAGAAATATTTAAAATAGTAATCGTTCTAGAAAATTCAGCAGGAACCTTTATACTAATTTTATTTTAATTTAGCAGCTGTCTGCCTCGTGGCCATTGAACTGCCCGTTTGAGGTTGATCCACATTTATATCATTCTACAAGCATCAAACTAACAGCGCAGGGCGTCGTCTTCGTGGCGTCCTCGCCGCGCAAGCGCATCGCTTTAAATTTCTCGCAAATCACCAGTGTGATCAAGTTCTAAGACAATGCGCGGTTTAAATTGATATGACCTATTCAGACTGAAATTCAAATACCTACTACAAAACTACTGGCGGCTAAATAAGACATGACATACAGGGTGTTATTTGAATAAGTGCTCAATACTGAAGGAGGTTATTCACCTGCTGCTACAGATTAATGTTCATTAAACAAAGCAAGCCGCAGACAACAAAATTTTTACAAAAAACAATATTTTTGTAAAAATTTAATTTTTTTTACAAATAATGCCTTGTTATTGTACTAAGCCATCGTAAAAACCGCCCACCTCTTTGATGCGTTCTGCGGATTCCACCCATTCTCGCCTTACCCGACGGCCCGCCAGGTGCACGTTCAGCTTAAGCACCCTCGCATTCACTATACCTGCGGCTGCCTAGTGCCCGTGTGTGTGCGCGGCGCGGCGACCTCAGAGGCAATACCTACTTTTAACGGACGGAGCACTCGTGCATAGTTCTATCACTTTATTAAATTGGGAGGATTATTAACTCTCTCACGCTAACAATAGATATCTACCTAGTCCATAGTTTAGTTCAGGAACGTCGGAATGCGTACCTAGGTACATATTTATTTGTTTTCTTTCATCGGATTAGCTTTTTTACTACGTATAGTTATGTAGAGGATTTTACCTTAGGAAATGGAATCCACAATAAAAAGGTACGTATTTAGTCACCAACTAGCACTTCGATCAAATGCAATTGTTATATTTACACGCGATGCGTTGACGATAGGTATATAAAAAGTTCTACGAATTTCTTGCGTATTCTTCCCTTTCGGTATTGCGTGTTAACAACTTGTATAAAATACTTTACAGAGTAGTAAAAAAACATAGTGGTTAAACTTTCTACGACATTTTGTCGTCGAATTCTTGTCGTCTATTTTCTTTTAATTATGCCTTAACCGCAACGTTTTGTTTGCAATTAGTTATTTCGTAGCATCAGTGTGCCTCAACCTCAGCTGCCTCTACTAGCTGTAAATTGGAGCCATTTGTCAGGGGGCGTCGTCGCGGCCTCAGGCGCTCAGACTCTAGTTACGTTACTTTACAAGAGCACCCTGTTGGAGCAAACAGAGAGATAGGGAACGTTACTAGAACCCTATTGTTTGTAGACCTATACTCGGTTCTAGAATACTTGATATTTTTTGTAAACAAAAGAGCTACAAAACCAAATAAATATTGGAGGAAAATCTTGAACTGGTATCATCGGAGGAGTTCGTAACAAGTTTTGTGTTTGAGTGTTGGTTTCACTCGTCATTTAACTCGTGTCTCGTCAACATTCCGACTCACATTTGCAGCTTGTTCTCTGCTCATGTGCATTTGGTAGAATTATTGTTTTCAGTTGTTACCTTGCTAAATATGTAACCTTGTCGTTTTCTATAAGGTATGAATTGTTATCAGTTTTTGCTAAGTTTTCATACATAAAGGTCTTTGTTTACAAGAATGTATTGAATTCCAAGTATAGTTCGGCTTACGGATCAGTTGAGCTACCTCTAGATTGTGGTCAATTATAAATAAACACTAGTTCTAATAATTTGTTTCTATTACTTGATAGTAATCATTTTGTTATAATTGTATAGCTAGCTTATTACTAAGTATAAATGATTTGAATCAAGCTGCTTCGTTGCAAGTGCTTTTCTTGAATCAAAAGTTGCCCGTGTCCTTGCTCGGGATACAATCTGTTCCTGCCTGACCCTATCCAGTGGTAGCGGGTGTCATTGCCCGGGATACAATCTGTTCTTGCCTGACCCTATCCAGTGTTAGCGGGTGTCATTGCCCGGGATACAATCTGTTCCTGCCTGACCCTATCCAGTATTAGCGGGTGTCATTGCCCGGGATACAATCTGTTCTTGCCTGACCCTATCCAGTGTTAGCGGGTGTCATTGCCCGGGATACAATCTGTTCTTGCCTGACCCTATCCAGTGTTAGCGGGTGTCATTGCCCGGGATACAATCTGTTCTTGCCTGACCCTATCCAGTGTTAGCGGGTGTCATTGCCCGGGATACAATCTGTTCTTGCCTGACACTATCCAGTGTTAGCGGGTGTCATTGCCCGGGATACAATCTGTTCTTGCCTGACCCTATCCAGTGTTAGTGGGTGTCATTGCCCGGGATACAATCTGTTCTTGCCTGACCCTATCCAGTGTTAGCGGGTGTCATTGCCCGGGATACAATCTGTTCTTGCCTGACCCTATCCAGTGTTAGCGGGTGTCATTGCCCGGGATACAATCTGTTCTTGCCTGACCCTAACCAGTGTTAGTGGGTGTCATTGCCCGGGATACAATCTGTTCCTGCCTGACCCTATCCAGTGGGGAAGGGTGTCCCCTCCCGGGATACAATCTGTTCCTGCCTGACCCTATCCAGTGGTAGCGAGCGTCATTGCCCGGGATACAATCTGTTCCTGCCTGACCCTATCCAGTGTTAGCGGGTGTCATTGCCCGGGATACAATCTGTTCCTGCCTGACCCTATCCAGTGGGAAAGGGTGTCCCCTCCCGGGATACAATCTGTTCCTGCCTGACCCTATCCAGTGGTAGCGAGCGTCATTGCCCGGGATACAATCTGTTCCTGCCTGACTCTATCCAGTGGGGGCGGGTGTCCCCTCCCGGGATACAATCTGTTCCTGCCTGACCCTATCCAGTGGTAGCGGGTGTCATTGCCCGGGATACAATCTGTTCCTGCCTGACCCTATCCAGTGGGGGCGGGTGTCCCCTCCCGGGATACAATCTGTTCCTGCCTGACCCTATCCACTGGAGAAGGGTGGCTGAATTTAATAAATGCTTGTTATCTTTAAGGTTTTTAACACTTTTAGGTAATATTTTACAGAAATTCATTAAGTTCTTTATAAATTTCATAGAACAAACTGTGCTGTTCCGGCATGGAGAAAAGTCAAGAGTGAGTGTTAATTTTTGAGGTTATATCCAATGATAGTTCGTTAATTGTCATCGTAACTGTCAACGTCAGCTGGGTTGGCTTCTCTAGTCTGCGCCGGCACACAATCAATCTCCTTGCAATATTCATTGAGTGCTGTTCACTCTTATGTCTCGGCATTGCACATATGTATGTCTCGGCATTGCACGTTTTTATATATCGGCATTGCACGTATTTATGTCTCACCAATGCACGTATGAAGTCTCGGCATAGGACGTATTTATGTCTCGGCATAGCACGTATTTATGTCTCACCAATGCACGTATGAAGTCTCGGCATAGGACGTATTTATGTCTCGGCATAGCACGTATTTATGTCTCACCAATGCACGTATTAAGTCTCGGCATAGGACGTATTTATGTCTCGGCATAGCACGTATTTATGTCTCACCAATGCACGTATTAAGTTTCGGCATAGGACGTATTTATGTCTCGGCATAGCACGTATTTATGTCTCACCAATGCACTTATTTATGTCTCGGCATTGCACGTATTTATGTCTCACCAATGCACGTATTTTAGCAAACTTTTAAATGGATGATCACAAAGCGTCGAAGTTATTAACAATTCACTTAAAAGTAAACATTATTGACGCAGTATAATAAGTAATCAATAGCGCTCAAATTGCGGTGAAACTACTCGCTCCATTTGTATTGGAGAGCCGCCATACCGCAATATTCAGCGTAAAATGATTTAGGTCGTATGACAATTAGTATAATGCCGTGTTTACAATGAACTGCTGGCTACTAAATATATTCATAGAATGAATAGAACAAACAATTAACCAAATTAATTTGTCGAGATCGCTACGGCGCGGCTGCGTAGCGGTTCGTAGCGGCTCGTAGGAGTTTGTAGAGGTGCTACGCTGGTGCTACGGCGCTAAACGACTTGAGATCAGCTAAAGTCCGATTTTGTAAACAAACTCTCATATATTTTTGCCTATTTTATTAGTTTAGTTTTTTTTATTTATTTATATTAAACATTGTTTACATAGTTAATCTACAGCTAACATAAACCGTTAATCGGTTTGTCTGTAAGCCTCAGCCTAAGTTAGGTTTCTGAGATATAATTATAATTTTTCTAGTTTTCTTTTGAGGTTCGTAAAATCCCATGTGTAGATGTGAGAAAAACGTGTAGATTCAAGTACCTGTTATATTTATATTTATGAGGACTCGGATGATTTGCTCCGGAGGCAGTTTGATCTACCGTTTACCCTTTAATTAAACAATATTATGTCACTAGTTGCTCTTTGGCCATGAGTCTGTGAGCATTACTGCCTGCACAACTCTATAGTCATTAAATTTAGGTTATTAATGACAACCTTGATTAATCACGTGCAAAACTTATTTATAAAGAAATACTTATTACTAGATAGATATATAGATGTAAGAACATAATTAAGTAGCGTTTCTGAAGGTTAAAAGGTCACGATACAAACAGGAGGAGCTTTGAGTGTCTGTCGGTGGATGAAATTTTTTTATGAATAATGGAAATGAAGTTTCTTAATTTGGATGTTAATCTCGCACATTAATGCGCTCTTTTGGTATTATTAAGCTAGCTCGGAACGGGACACTTCATAATTTTCAAACATCACAACTTAGAAAAATGTTAAAGATTATTTTGAGGAAAATAAAACTAAAAGTACGCGATAAATAAATAATCTTTGATAAGTTAACAGTTCGCGAAAGTTTAAAAAGTTTTATTACAAAAATGTCATTCGGGTCATTCTAATTTATTTGTTGGTTATTTAAAATAGGTATAGACTATATGTGTTTGACGGACATGTCAAGCTGCAATATGTATATTTTATTTTATTTATTCATTACAAAAACTTATCACAATATACAATAAATTTTGTACCATAACAACCGTGTGAGGTTTTTCTCGGTACTCACATTCGTTTAGTCTTTACTTTGTAAAAAATAGCTAATCTAGGCCTACCGCACTAACACCAGCTTTCATATTCACTCTCTCTCGCTCGCGCAGGGCTAGCACTCGCCAACTGCTACTAGATCTAAGTAACATGACAATGAAATTTTATTATAAGGTAGACACGCATATAATTTGAATAAGCAGTTAAGAACTTTGATCTTAAAGCTAATTTTATAACATAAATAAAAGCGAAAAGCTGTAGAGCTCTAGGACTTAAGATAAAAGGCATGTCTGTGCGTCTCTATCTCTAGACATTAAACTAAAGACAAACAAGGTGAGAAAGCTATGGACCTTTGAATGGACCTCATTAGTTGTACATTTAGAGATCAAACGAAGTGGGCGTGAGGCGTGGAGGGGCTTGGAGACGAGCCAGGGGCTTGGAGAAGAGCCCCTGTGTGTTGTGCGCATATATCTACTACACTGATTCAAAAGAAACGTATTCTGAGTGGCGGCAATTTTGGTGTCGCAGTAATTTAGATTTGTTCATTTACAGTTTATTTAGGTACAATAACTTTTTTGCGGTTTTCGTGATAATATTCATAATTATAATTTAATAATTAAATAGGTAAATTCATCTTGTTTGGAAAGCCAGTTCAGTATATTTATGCTGAATTTCGGGAAGTCGAATAATGAATTTAGCCGTAAATTCACAAGATTTTGGTATAATTTAATTTATTTTAATTGTTTTCCATCGATCCCGTACACGTCCATGATGGATTCCATTGATCCCAGGTTCGATGGAATCCATCATGGACGTGGCTTGCCGACCGCCGGTGGGTGTAGCGCGATCACAACTACTTAATACTTGCGTTTATTTTGCGTTTTCCATACTTACATAAATTATATTTTTTATTTGCGTTACATTAGCTCCAATGCGTTAGGTGTCATTAGTGATGTCTTAGTTTCGAAGGATGCCATCGAATTTAAATTTATCCTGTTTAAGAATCCAGCTCTTTTATCGATGAAGTCACTATCTGAACGAACATATGTATGTTATGTTATGTGTTTGATTAGATATAATTTAGGGAATGTATCTTCGTTACAATTTCTAGTATCAGTATTTTTTTTTCACTAAGAAGTCCACTCCAAACCCAATCCATAAGCCATTGATTTGGATCAGTTGAGCTACCTCTAGATAGTTTGCTATCTGTCGGGTCGTTGGTTTTTGTTTTCATTAGTTATTTGTTATGTTCTTTGTTATGAAATATATTTCCGAATCATTCAAATTCTCACGTTAAAAGGATCCAAAATAAAATTCATCATTTGCTGCCAAAGTCGCAAGCGTCAACATGTCTCATAATAAATTTCAGGATCTTCTTCAGGCTAATAGACCCTCGGGAAATCATGGATTAATAATAAACTCTGTGCGAGTCGTAATAAAGGTGAGAATGACTGAAAACGGGACCATTCTGAAGAATATTGCTCGGGAAATCTAAAGATAAAGTTGATTTGTGTTTCATACCTTTCAAACGGTCTTGACAGGAAAATGGTGGCTGCGTGAATGATTTAATGTCTCTTGCTTTTAAAATATGACAGAGGGTGAAAGCAAACAGAGGATTATTGAACGACACAGTACCAACTACGATTACCGAACTAGAGGATAGGAACGTAATGAAACGACTGTCTCAGTAGAAGTTATTTATTTGAAAAATTTCAAACAGATGGGATCCAAACCCGTGCGTTCTCGTCAGCGCGATTCAGCCCTCGTCCACTTTTACCGGCGCCATCTAGTTATAACTTTACACACTTAAGTAGGTAGCCTTGTATCTACATCTTAAACTTACATTAAACAATTATTAAAGCCTTTTGTACCAAGTTACTATTGTTTGCGTAATTGTGGACCTATTTCTCTAATACCTATTCTAAACATTTTTGTAATTTTATGTTACATGCATAAATCACAAGTTATTCATTAAAAACTATAAGAAGCCCGACTTGATCCTCGCTCTTCCACTTTTGTTTGCCAAGTGAGAGTGGGAGTGGGAGTGGGATGGCCGACACAATGTAGCAAAGAGCCTTATATGATATAAGAGTCCAGATATGTATTTCGGTTCCTCATTAATATATATTTTTACCCATTTATTAATAGCTCCAGCCGTCTTGATGCTTGCAGGTAATAAAGAGTGTCTGCTAACCACATAGAAACACTCGAATAATATAACCCTCGCCTCGCGAGAAAATAAAGTAAAATTAACCAATCATAGGGGTAGGGTAAAGTCCGGGATAGTCGTCACAGTTGCTTGTACCGTGTACTGTACAGGTACGGTGGTACTCTATGTTGCAAACGAGTCACCGCCTGCGCCTAAACGTGTGAATTTTAGGTGTTAATCAAATTGATTGAATTAATTAATTATCTGAATGAAATACAGCTGAAAAGAATGAAACAATTGTTCGATCGGCAATCGCGATCGCGCCCACTCATTACGGACGTTCGTAAAACGCAAATGATTCGGGCGCTGTAGTGCGCGCGCTATTAACGTCACCTCTGATTTATGGCACAATATACCGTGCAATGTACACAGCGCGGCAATGTGGCCACTATCTGCCGCTCCCATATGATCCCATAGGATTATATAATAGGTACTGCACTTATATTTTTATGGTTTTCGATATGGGAGTGTTTGGTTATTTGTTTATTGGTAAAATATCGAAACGTCGTCGAGTGTTTCCAAAATTTGTAGTGTCAAACTACGTATCGAATTCGAGAAATATCGAAGACATTGCCTTCGACACGCCACGTTCCACAACCAATGGGCTTGGTCGCTCGTGCGCCCGTTCGATATGTCTGTTGTAGCGACTCAATGTCAGATTTATAGATATGCCGAAAAATTCGACATTCGACAGTTGAAAATTGGGCTGCATTTCAGGTTATACGCTGGCTACAATAGCGGTTGGTCCGTATTTACCGTTTTAAATGGATTGTGTTGTGTGTTTTATCATCAGCTTAGGATAGTCCACAGCTGGACATAGCCTCCCCTAATGATAGCCATAGCGCCTTGTCTTCATCTTTGAATTTGATTAAGGCATATGCCTTAATCAACGATATCGTGTGTCTTAAGGTAGGTACCATGAGACTATAGACCTTGAGGTGTCCAGGTCACAGAACATGAGTCGAATGAATAACATAGAGATCTCAAACACATTATCCTCACCCTTATTTGTGTTACAACTACATATGACGACTTTCGTTTACTTGCGAATCTGTGTCGCATTCGTAGCTTTCAAACACTTACTGCATTTACTCGTAAATAAGTAAATAAAATAAACCACCAAGTGCGAGTCGACTCGCACATGAAGGGTTCTGTACCGTAAAAATCAGCTAATTTTGTCAAAGAAAATCAAATTTTCACTCTTTGGTACTCATATTTATTCATTAATTCGCCGTAGGAGCACTGCACAAGGCACACTTGGTTACTACGGATTCCATTTCACTTATAAATAAAAATATATATTAAGACAAAGAGTAAAACCAAGGAACACAAAACTAATAAATTATACCTAAATCTGCTGTAAATGGGCATCGTCGATAATCAAGCTATACATAATAATAATTAGATTAGAATTACTAGAGCTGCTGTAAAAACGCACTGTCAAAAATAAGATTCGAGATAAATATATAAAGAGAATATCACAAAAGGGGTACATACCAGGTACATAATAATATACTACTAAGGGGCACAGCCTAACCTGTCGACTGATTCATTCACTTGTACGAAGACACCTTTAAATTTTCAATTTTATGATATTTTTAGTATTTGTTATTATTACAGTTGAAGTGTTACTTATTTATAGAAAGTTTCATGTGTCTACATATTGTGGTTCAAAAACGGGGAGCAACTTATTTTATTTTTATTATTTGCTGTTATAGCGGCAAGAGAATATACGTTCTCTGAAAATTTCAACTATCTCTTACAGTTCATGAGATAGAGCCCTGTGACAGACAAACGGATGGACGGACGGAAGGTCAGCAGAGGCTTAGTAATGGGTTCCGTTATCACCCATCGGTTACGGAACCCTAAAAAGTATAAAATATTCCAAGCTTACAGCGGCTCCCAAAAATAGAACTATATAAGCGCCTTACCGCGCGGCTCAACTCTCACAAATACAGCACCATTGTTCAATTCCCAATATTGGTATTGAAAGGCAAGCTGGATTGTGAACACTGCAAGCATTTATTTAGCTCTCTTTCAATTAAACTGACGCTCCGTAGATATTTCGATGAGTGTTGAAGCCGAATAATGTACAGGTTGGTACTACCTACATACAGGTACAAATACAAAAGTTAAAAGGTCTACAATTGTTTAGGTTCACACACAACGAAATACAAAAGTTAAAAGGTCTACAATTGTTTAGGTTCACACACAACGAAATACAAAAGTTAAAAGGTCTACAATTGTTTAGGTTCACACACAACGAAATACAAAAGTTAAAAGGTCTACAATTGTTTAGGTTCACACACAACGAAATACAAAAGTTAAAAGGTCTACAATTGTTTAGGTTCACACACAACGAAATACAAAAGTTAAAAGGTCTACAATTCAATGCAACTGACAGTAGATAAGGAAGTACCTACTATTAGAAGTAGGTCCATGTATACAGGGTATAACAATAAAACCGGCCAAGTGCGAGTGCTAGCACACGAAGGGTTTCGTACCATCATTCAAAACTTTTTCGCAAGAGAAACCCTAAATAAAGATTTTTCATGACGCGGTCACCCATCCAAGTACTGACCGCGCCCGACGTTGCTTTACTTCGGTAATCAGTACTCAACGTGGTACGGACATTGACCCCGTTAATTTTTACACACTTTATTTAAAATCTCGCTATGAAATAATATTTTTACAATAGAAATTAATACACACGGTGCCACGTTATTGCTGTACTAAGCGAGAAGGGGGTGGTCCACTCCCCTCAAAAGAACATTTTTTGTTCTAGCACTTTCTGGGTTTCAAGGTTTTTTACTGAAAAAAAGACCTCGAAACTTTCATCCACAACACGTGACCGACCCTAGCATCAGCTGTTCATCAGTAAGGTTCTTGACCTCAAATTGCCACCGCCCATACTTAGGTATACACACTAGATGTGTGTGATGTGTGATGTGATAGGGTGTGTGTGTGATGTGTTGTGTGTGCATCTAACGCCAGGCCTAGCGCCCATAGGTGCGGTAGGCGGAATAGGGGTGTTACGTTAGCCAATGAGACAACCACGCGGCATTATTTCTTTTCGGCCATCTTGTCTTTAGCCATACCCAAAATTTATATTATTATATCTATATTTTAATAAAATTTACGGTGGTTCCGTACATTTTTATTCTAAGCTATTATTGTTTAAACATTAAATCTATTATTGTTTAAAAAAAAATTTAACGTATAATTCGAGCTCGCGCGTTATTGAGAGCTGACTGCCGGCGCAACTAATGATACAGCCTTTTATTTAATTCATAAAAAAAAATCAGCAGTGATTTAAAAAATAGACTTAATAATGTTATTCAGCAAATGTTGATAATTATTTTGGTATAATCATATCTCATAATGATGTAGAACTTCGGAGATATTGTGGTTTGTTTCGAAGCCTTTTCGTTCGATAACCGAGTTCGGTTAAATTTTTCTTTCTTTACATTAAGGCATATAACGAAAATGTATTCTATTATTATTCAAGCATAGGATACTCGTAACAAGAAATTATTTATTGGTGGTCTTTATTCAATATAATCTACAAATTAGAGCTCAAAAAATAGGTCTCCGAGAGTTTTGGCCTAAACATGCATCGGGAGAATGATTATAACTACATAAAAAAAGAAGTTTTCTAAAATTTGTTTTATTATTATTATAGTAGAGAAAACGAAATATTATTAACAAGTGATTATTATTTCAAGCAACAAACGAAAATCATACAATTTGGACGATGAAACCACGCAATTTCTTGTTTATTTTGTAATAGCTCTCTTAATAGTTCACTCTCGGAATCCAGAGCTTTGAAACATTTCTGTTGCAAAGTGTTGAGCTGACAAATTCATCATATTTCGTTGTGGTCGCGCCCTCTGCAGTTAAATGAACCAGTATCAATCTTGACTACACACGGATACATAGCTTAGCACACATTATTTTAAGATCATTCGCTTGTGCTAATTAATAATCGTTGTACATATCTACCTAATCATCAGCAAAATGAATCTGATAAAGTGTCTCTTTGCAGATTTTTTACACAAAGGGAGGTAGGGTAGAGCATTGAAACTCATACGCCATCCCAATCCTTACCTACTCCTTTGGAATAATAAAGTGGACCAAAACAGATCTTGAAAGTCTTCAACGTATTGTTAATATCTCTACGACAAAACAGAAAACACCATCCGCGCGCTTGTATACAAAGGCAAGTTCTACCGCGATCGGAAGGAGGAAGAGGAATTGTGGATATCGAAAACTTGCACAACAAACAAATAGCCACACTCAGGACGTACTTCCACGCAAAATCCGAAACATCTCCGTTACGTAAATCAGTTACAAATTCGGACAGAAAATTAACGCCCCTTAATTAAAAAGACTATAAAAGCAATTTAACGAAAACTTAACAGAAATACCAACCTTAATAGCATAATGGACCCAGAAGTTTCTACATGGAAGGCACCATCACGACTTGAGCCAACCCACCGTCGACAAACAGGCGTCGAACGAGTGGCTTGGTCGAGGTGAACTCTTTCCCGAGACTGAAGGGTTCATGATTGCGATAGAGGATCAGGTAATTGAGACGCGCAACTATCAAAAACACAATTATGAGGCTACGTAACTTAACAACAGATATGTGCCGAAGATGTAACAGCAGCTCGGAAACAATACAGCACATCACCGGAGTCTGTAAGACGATTGCCCAAACAGATTACAAGTTTAGGCACGACCAAGTAGCCAATGTTGTCCACCAAAGCCTACCTACAAAATTCATACTTGTAGAAACAACTACCAAACCATTACGCTATTATGAGTATGTACCAGAAACTGTTTTGGAAAACGCTACACACAAACTTTACTATGACTGAGCCATTCTTACCGACCGTACTACACACTTCAATAGACCAGACCTGACCCTCTTAAATATATCAACAACACTGCTCTCCTCATTGACATCGCGATACCGAACACCTATAATTTGCAGAGCACTATAGCAGTGAAGCTTTCTAAATACGTAGATCTTAAAAACGAAATCACTCGCATGTGGCGCTTGCAAAAAGTATATTGTATAGTTCCAATAGTTATATCATCAACTGGGATCATTCCGAAACAGCTTTTCCAATCAATTGATTGTTTAAACCTACCTAGAAACACTTACATACTAATGCTAAAGGTTGTAATTTTAAACACCTGAAGGATCGTCAGGAATTTTCTGCAAAATTAGCTTCCTAGTGAAGTTTCTCCCTCTAAAGTGCACTTGGCTTAGGCTCATGCGCTTTGGAGTTTACTGGTTCCAAACCGAGAAGGATCTTAATCCCATTGATTTTTTATTTTATTTTATTTATTAATAATAATAATAAATATTTATTCACAGAGATGGGTTTACAAAGGAGAAACTTACAATCTATTTCATATTAAGTGTAGTTAGTTGCGACTTTCATTGTAATAAACCTTTCAGGGTCAAAGATAATGACACCACGCTCTAACTAAGATTGCTAACTTGTATGTATGTGTAGCTTTTATAGATATACGGTCGCTAGATAGCTATTATATGACTTATTTGTTCCTATTTAGTTTTTCGGTTCGGAACACCAAGCTTGTATTCCAGAAAGCTCAGTGTTCCCCGGTCTCGTGTCTGCGACCACCCAGCTGAGTGATGGATGATCAGAGGCTATTCACCAGAATTCAATATTCAATCAGAACTGCTCAATATGGCGCGCGCAAGATCGCTTTAAAATGTCTTCATTAGCGAGGACGCCAAAGAAATGCTTAATGTTGTTATAATGAATAACTTTGTAGAGGCGAAAGAAATTATTTAGATTGAGAAATAAAGTCAGTTCGAAATGCAAGAAATGGAATTGTTCCTTGCACGCCGATTCCTCTAGAGTCGATTCCCGTAACGTCGTCTCTTGTAAAGTCGAGCCGCGCCTCATTTCTCCTAACGCAGATCTCGCTTTTTTGCGGTGACATCAGTCGGCAGAGCGTAGGGAAAATGTACCCATTGCAATCAGCATCTATTGATTAACCTCTGTAGACTGACTTATTACATTTTAATGGTGGTAGTATCAACTTCCTTCCTGGAAAGCTATTTCTTAAAGAATGCTTGCTATCTGGTACCGACACCTCAAACTTACAAGATTCAAAATACGTTTATTTGCCAGAATGAACTTGCTAACTATTTTTTATTTGAGGCTAGGATGCTAGGATGTACGAAAATATGAAGCCATATTTATTTACTATGTTAAAGTCCTTATTATTCGTCCCCCATCCCCATAAAGTTAATAATTTTAATCTGCGTCAGGTTTATACTTAGTTATAATATCAGGATGATAATGATACAAAACAAACGTCCTATTAAGGCTAAATGTGGCTAAATCAGGGCGCTCTGATGAGGTCACTGATTGCCCTACGCAAATATTGGAATAGGTCTGAGTCCAGTCATGCTTTATGTATAGATGGTTAGTAGTACGTGGGTAGTGTGGTTAGAGCGAGACCGGGGATAGTGTGTTAGAGCGAGAGACTGTGGCTAGATGTGTGACCTTATACAATGATACATTAGGAATTTAAGCGGGTTAGAACTACGAACCTGGTTTGTGTTGGGAGAACACCAACGACATAGAGTTACATAAAATTACATCCTTTAAAATTAAAGGTTATAATAATTTCCTTCTAACAGCATTTTTTTCGCATTTGGCAGTCTCAACGGAGACAAGCCATTGTGAACGAGACATAAGAGGTGTAGTGCACAGGGGTGTGCGTAAACACAGGTGCACTCTATTTTTATTAATAATATAGTAGAGGAAATGGATGTACCAAGTACTGACAAAATTAATTTTTAGGTGCTTGGTTAGACGCAAAATTAACGTGGGCAACTCATAAACACGAGCTATCAAAAAAACTGAGCTCCGCAACGTATGCGATCAAAAAAATTTAATAAATAGGAGGAGAAAAAGCTGCAAGAGATGTTTATTTTGCTAACTTTAATTCTCATAAGAGTTATGGACTAATGTTTTGGGGTACTGCAGCTGATTGCAATCGAATATTCGTATAATTTTTTATATAAAAACGATGTATTCGATACATATTAGGCCTAAATGTAGGCTCATGTCGAGGTGAATTCAATGAACTAAATATTATGAACATGGCTAGTGTGTTCATATATCAAAATATAGAATATATTATGCTAGAAAATATTGGAGATATGGTGTTAAATGCAGAGGTTCATTGTCATGACACTAGGAATAAGGAAAATGTAGTAGCTCCTCGGACCAGAGATAGTAAAATTTTGAATAGCTTCAAATGTATAATCTATACATTTTTATAATAAAATACGAATCGACCTAAGCATTGACATTAACATTGATTTACTAACTTATGTCAAAAACCATTTAATGAAAAAATGTTAGTATACAATTGACGAAGCTTTGGCGGACATATCTTTATTTGGTGAAAATAATTATGATGTTGAATAAGTGCGATCTACACCATGTACATTGTACACATTTTATGTAATTATTGACATTTATTTATTTATTCAAGCATGACTTACAGAATTACAATATATTCCAAAACGTCAAACACTATTACAACATCTAAGGTAGAATATTATTACACATAACACAATAACATAAGTAAAAATATAAAATTAAATGTGCTTTGTAGAAGTTCAAAGACGAAATAAATAACTTTAATGACTAACATAACTAAGTTATTAAAGTTCATACTCTGAAATGTGTCGGAGCAACCTCAAAACTATATCTGACTATCAAAAGATATAGACTGTCAAAAGTTGATATAATGACGGAAAGTAAAAAAAAAGTTTTGGAATCCAGATACAAAATTTCGGTTGAGTTTTGTAGTTATTTATTGTATCTACCTAGTAGGACGAGCCTTACCTACTGTGAATAATAATATAATTTGAATTTGCTCTGTTTCTTCTGATAAAGGTCCAAATAATAATAGGTAATGAAAAATAACGTTTAAGACCCGTAATCCGTTTAACCCTGCATTAACCCTTTTAGAGCATCATGTGATTAGCGGAGGATTATCTTTCTTAATTGGTTTATCAGTATTATGGCCCTCTATGATCCTCTCGGTAAAGAAAAGGCGAATCCGTGAGTTTTTTTACATCGCCATTGCTGTCATTGTGACAGCCGATTTTTACAAAAAACCGTTAAGTAGGTATAGTAGATAGATAGATAGATAGATATTTCTTTATTCACAGAAACTTAAATATAAAACAGTATGGTACAGAAGATAACAGAATTGGCGGCCTTATCGCTATACACAGGTATATGGCGAAAGACTGCAGGTAGATGCTGGATGTAGCAAGCTGAAGGCAGGGCGCTATGGCGCTCATTAAGGGAGGCCTATGTCCAGTAGTAGACTATACGTATATATACATAGGCTGATGATGAGGTATAGTCCATACCATCGCCTTGTATAATTACTATAAGTTCTATTTGATTATTTTATTTGTTGTTGGCGCTCTTTTTGCCTGAAAAACAGGTTATTACCTAGTTCAGGCACACGTATTATTTAATTTCATTAGAATTTTAGATGAACTTGTTACCCTTTTAGTCCTAAGTTATTTAGAATAAATTATTATTATTATTGACATCATTTCTTTAAAATCTCGTAATAAAATATATTTTTTTCTATAGAAATTAAAATATTATGAAACGATTCTATAAAACGATGGCCGCGAAGCTAGCCTCAAGCGGTCGGTGAGGCTAGCTTATTATTATTATTATACTAGACGTACCTATACATTAAAATATTATGAAACGATTCTATAAAACGATGGCCGCGAAGCTAGCCTCAAGCGGTCGGTGAGGCTAGCTTATTATTATTATTATACTAGACGTACCTATACATTAAAATATTATGAAACGATTCTATAAAACGATGGCCGCGAAGCTAGCCTCAAGCGGTCGGTGAGGCTAGCTTATTATTATTATTATACTAGACGTACCTATACATTAAAATATTATGAAACGATTCTATAAAACGATGGCCGCGAAGCTAGCCTCAAGCGGTCGGTGAGGCTAGCTTATTATTATTATTATACTAGACGTACCTATACATAAAATGACAGCTACTTGGGGCTTAACCGCAGGGGGCGGCTTCATCCTCAAAACTTATACAGAATTTTAGGTTGTCCTTAATTGCAGGCATCAATGAGCAGTATTGTATTGGAATCAAATGGAGTACAACACATGCAGTGGGCTGATGGCAGTGCTGTCGCCTGCGATCTGATTGAGTTGATGTTTGTCGCGCGTTGTTTGGAACTGCTCTGTTATTTGCCTTCTCGTTTGACGACCAGCTTTGTTAATACCGACAGTACAACATTATTCCAGAGATTTGATCTTTTCGAAGGGAATCCATCTCACCTGGCTGGTCCTGGGCTGGACATTCAATTACTTATAATGATAAAACCTAGACTATTAAGATCAATACCATAGCCTGCAGTACTTAAGTAATAGAGTCCTCGGCATAGTTTCTTGACAACATCGCCTCAATAAATTACATTTGCATATCTCTTACTATCGGTTTTATCAGCCGTGCGTCTGTTATCTAGGTGTTTTTTTCTTTCCTGTAGTTAGTTGCAAGTCAATTAGATTTGTGTAAACTTTAGGAGTTAGGGCCAACCGGCTTAAGGTACGGAATACCTACGTAACTGTTTCCGATTCTCCTTAATGACCTGAACTTACAACAGAGAGCCAAAAGTTTGATGCGCCGTTTTCAAAACAGCGGCGGCCGTTAAAAAACGGCACTAAATAGCAGTCTACTCTACAGCTTCAACATTGTGTTCTTGTTTTGTTCATCTAATAATTCTAAGGTAGATATTGTTAAGAAAACGAGTAGGTTATTTTCTATCTTTGATGGACATTTCGATCATCATACATTATGTAGGGTGAGTAGTGTGCCCCCCATAATCCTATAAGTTGGTAGAGTTTTTAAATTAAAATAATTTGTTAATTTTCACGGTTTAATGTTAGCGAGTGTACGCCGACCGTTGTTTGCGACTGGCTGCAATTAGCCGTTAAAACACGTAATAACGTAAAGTGCTGACCCGCGGGAACATGCAGCGCTGAATGGTATGTACACCGTACATCTTACTTGTCCCATTATAACGTATGTGATTTTTCATTTTCAGATTGAATGGATTGAGGAACAAACATTTTAATAACTCCAGTACGTAGGTACAGGCTGCCCCGGCACGCTAGTGTCGCTAATGATAAGTCATCCTGGCCGACAGGACTCATTAGGTTATGTTCAACGAAACTTACACAAATTGGCCTACGCCATGTGCCGTTCGCCTCATTCTGTCAAACTAAAGGTCAGCTTAGTAAAACTTTCCCGATTCTTCCGATTCTATAAATTCACATCCTTTATTAACTATAAATGACCTTTTCGGAAATGTATTGTGCCTATTGTGGTCAACACTTCAACTGGGCAAGTTGTCTGTAACAGGTCAGGTTACAGACAACCCTTCCCTTTCGATGCTAATCTAGTCCCTGAATCGAACAATTATTTCCGCAAACCCATAATAGTTGGACATCTCCAATGATACCTATTCCACATCCCACATCCTGGCCAGAGAATTATAATAATACTAACGTATAGAATGGACACCCCTCGCCCTCCCCCTGACCGAGCTGCCTCACCCCGCCGGCCCCTAGTCGAGTTCGGTTTGCGTTCCAAATGCACGGGATGTACCTACGGCGCACTCACGGGACGCAATTGACAGACGACGCCGATGGTGTTCGATGTTTTTTATTGTTTGATCATGGCTTTTGGTTTGATTTCACCTTTTGTGAGAGGAAAATAAAAAATAAAATGTGTTTGGTTATTCTGCAACTTTAACACTCGAACAATAATATTGTTCGAGTGTTATTGTGTGACGTCTAAGGCCACTTCATGAACATAATATGTTCATGAAGTGGCCTTAGACGTCACACACACAGTTGCACGTGTAGGGCAACACAGTTGCGCATGTGTGTGCCGAGAAGCGGCTTTTGTATGGAGAAATGGTCGAGTGTCCGGGGTGTGTCATGTATGGAGAAATGGTCGAGTGTCCGGGGTGTGTCATGTATGGAGAAATGGTCGAGTGTCCGGGGTGTGTCATGTATGGAGAAATGGTCGAGTGTCCGGGGTGTGTCATGTATGGAGAAATGGTCGAGTGTCCGGGGTGTGTCATGTATGGAGAAATGGTCGAGTGTCGGGGGTGTGTCATGTATGGAGAAATGATCGAGTGTCCGGGGTGTGTCATGTATGGAGAAATGGTCGAGTGTCCGGGGTGTGTCATGTATGGAGAAATGGTCGAGTGTCCGGGGTGTGTCATGTATGGAGAAATGGTCGAGTGTCCGGGGTGTGTCATGTATGGAGAAATGGTCGAGTGTCCGGGGTGTGTCATGTATGGAGAAATGGTCGAGTGTCCGGGGTGTGTCATTTATGGAGAAATGGTCGAGTGTCCGGGGTGTGTCATGTAAAGGTAAGCAGGGAAAAAATTTTAAAAGTAATTTTATTTGACTAGGTACTTTGTCAGCGTACGTAATAAAAATGTTTGATCAAGCCAACCTAGCCATTTCTTCCTAGAAATGGCTATCAGCCTCTAAGCTAAGCCACAGGCAGAAAGACAGACAAACGGACGGACGGACGGAGATGAAAAAACTATAATGGTTCCTTAAGGCTGGTGCATCAAGCGGGTACGTGCTCGATGTGCTGGTGTATGCCCCAACGGCCTTGAGAACTGTAAGAAATATCCAAAGTTCAAATAAATTGTTTTTTTGAAATTTGGATATAAACGAGTTTGAGTATTTTTCTTTCACTCAAATATTTGTCAAAGTATTTTACACATATTAAACATTTCACGAATAAAACAAATTATTTAGGCTACAGATAATTATTTTGTGTTCTCAAGGTCGTTGGGGCGTACACCAATCATAATGACTAAGGAACCCTAAACAAGCGCTTTCGACATGTCTTTTAAATTTATTTATTAAGAAAATTAATTTATTCAGACATAGCATCCATTTTGTTTTGGTTTTGTTCGGTGACATATTTTTGGTTCGATTCGGTATCATTAGGTTTGACGACCCATTGTTTACTGGGGGAAATGAGGGGCGGTAAGAGCTTTGCTTACTTTTGTTGACAAGAGGGGGTGAAGAGTCCAAATTGACGAAAATTCTGCCTACATAATACTTGAACGGGTGCTAGGATCCTGCTAGGGGTGCAGTTTCGATCTTGTCGAGTTATATTACCCTACCTTCGAAACTTACATAGGTAATGTGTGTGCTTGCCAAAATAGGTGCCTACTGTGCTCACGTGTCTATATCCACAAAATGTCTATATTCTCTGTTCATAGTTGGCCTAAGCAATGTTTGATCAACTAAAATGGAAAATGACATCATTTGATTAGGTAATTTATGTGCGGTCGGTACTTCGTTCATTGTTAAATTCATCGTCACGTTGTAAACGTGTATGTTGTGCAAAGCAAACAACAATGAGGTTTAAGGGCCTTACTTATCATACAAGCGGTGTGCAAGCGAGTTCGGGGCGGAGCGGGCGCGCAGCGAGTACGTCGCGGACGCGCATCGTGCTCGCTGCGAGTAGCAGCGTGGACGCCATTTTGTACACTCTCATACAAATGGCAGGGACGAAATGTTTTAGGATTATTTTTTATTCGTTTGACAAAACAACACAAAGTAGTCGCTCTCTTCCAGTCGAATAATTGATAATGGATCCTCCCAAAATCGTCGATGCTTTCGTTTTCGTCTCCTGTGTCTTCGAAGTAACAAAACCAACAGCAGTGTTTCCCCGTCAGAATCCATTTTGTTTACTGAGTGTCCTGTACGTTATAAACTCGCTGCGAACACGCGACGAAAACGTTGTGTATCCGCCACGCGTCTGCAACATCTCCGTTGCGCACCCGCACCGCGCGCCCCGAATACGCTCACTTGTCCATGTAGGTCGGCACATTTGACGTTGAGGTTCCAGCCAGGGTAGCTCAGGTTCAATTCACACCGGCATGCCAGAGGCTGGCAGGGGCGCGGCGAGCACAACCCTTTCAATATCAAGTTTATATTCACATTGAAAAGACTAGTATCGCTTCAAAAGCTCACAAAACCGCCAAGTGCGAGTCAACTCGCACACGAAGGGCTCCTCACCGTAACCTCACCTTTTTAATCTATGTTGTTATTACTATTAATTGAAGTGTTACTTAATTGTAGAACGTATAATGTGTCTACCTATTGTGGTTCAAGAGATATAACCTTGACAAATGAAGAGCAAAGATAGCCAAAAAAATCACGTTTTTGTATGGAAGCTTCTTTTAATTTCCAAACTGATTTTATTTTTATTATTTGTTGTTACAGCGGCAAGAGAAATACACTTTCTCTGATAATGTCAACTGTCTACCTCTTACACAGTTCATGAGATCGAGCCCTGTGACAGACGGACGGACGACAGGACGGACGGCGGAGGCTTAGTAATAGGTTTCCAATGGAGGGTGAAAACGGAATCCTAAAAAAAGCCACGCGCGACTTTGTCCGCGGTCCAGCCCGCGGCGGCCCCGCCGCCGGCGCGGGGCGGCGGGAGACCTCGTTCGGGCGCGTATTCACTTTACCTACTCAAGCAATTATGGTGTTCGAACGTTTGACCACATCAACATCAACACCACGATTGAATGAAAAAATATATTTTATCGACATCATAAATGTATCACTGCAAAGCCGATACTGGCATTCTTGACCTTCAGATTGAAAGTGTATCCAGCCAACGAGCTACAAGCCTCCTCAACGGAGCCGAAGGCGCCGCGCTTGCAGGCGACTGTCAAGCGAGCCTCTTTCGAAGATTGAGGGTTTTATTGCTGGGAGCTGCTTCTTTGTGCATACCGGCTCTTTGATTCCAGCATCTTACTGTCAGATGGATGTTTGTAACGAAACTACTTAAGACTCGTTATGAAACATGGGAAGTAGTAAGGTTAACAACTGTAACTGTTACTATTAAATATAAAGAAAACTGCAGATCTCTGGGGAATTTCCGTTAGAATTATTAAACCATTGATTGATACTATTGCACCAGATCTAGCTTTTATATTTAATGAGTCTATTGATTGTGGCGTATTTCCTGATCTAATGAAATGTAGTAAAATAATCCCACTGTTTAAATCGGGTAGTAGGTCTGACCCCACTAACTTTAGACCAATATCAGTACTGCCTACATTAAGCAAAGTTTTTGAAAAACTTATTTTACATAATTGCTTAGGCATTTCAATGAAAATGACCTGCTACATAGTAAGCAATTCGGGTTTACTCGCGGCAGGTCAACTACTGATGCCGGTGTAGAGTTAGTAACGCATATTTTTGATGCTTGGGAGAAGTCGCAAGATGCATTAGGCATTTTTTGCAACTTGTCAAAAGCATTCGATTGCGTACACCATGAAACATTAATCAGGAAACTAAATCACTATGGAATAAGGAACAGCTCTTTGGGTCTTCTTACATCTTATTTGAGTAATATGATACAAAGAGTTGACATTAATGGGAAACGGTCTTCGGGGTCTGTAGTTACAATGGGTGTACCGCAGGGATCTATCCTCGGCCCTTTCCTATTTTTAATTTATATTAACGACCTGCCTCATCTTGTTAAGGATAATCACGAGATTGTATTGTTTGCTGATGATACTTCATTAATTTTTAAAATGAAACGACAAGACACGAATTTCGACGATGTGAATAATGCAATCTCAAAAGTAGTCCATTGGTTTAGTGTCAATAATCTTTTGATTATTGACACTAAACCAATTATCCTTAGATAATAAACTTCAATGGGGCGCACACATAGATAAGCTATCGAAGAGACTTAGTTCTGCAGCATATGCTGTCAAAAAAATCCGTCATCTTACAGACGTGGATACATCTAGACTTGTTTATTTCAGCTACTTCCATAGTATTATGTCTTATGGTATACTACTGTGGGGGAACGTTGCAAATATTAGGTCCTTACATATGAAATTGGCGTTTTTCGTACTGGCCACTTTAATCACAAATTTCTCCTCTTTGATAAGGAATTCCAAATTCAAATTTGTACAGCTATAGACTCATGTATTTGTGCTTCGATGATCGTCATTCATTTGTTTTTTTTCTTCTGTTTTTTTCTGTTTGCGTCACTCATTTTACAAAATGGAAAACTTAAAATATCGCATTATTTACGAGTACGAGTTCCGCCGTGGCACTAGTGCTGCGGAAACAACTCGAAGGGTGAATGATGTGTATGGCGGTGTATGTGTTGCAAAAGAAAACACAGTTCGTTTTTGGTTCCAACGTTTTCGTTCTGGAAATTTTGACCTGCAGAACAAGCCCCGTGGACGGCCTGAGACTCAAGTTGATAATGAAGAGTTGAAGGCTATTGTGGAAGCGGATCCATCGCAAACCACGTCCGAGTTAGCTGCAGGCTGCGATGTTAGTGATAAAACTGTTTTAATTCACTTGAAGCAAATTGGGAAGATTAAAAAGCTTGAAAGGTGGGTACCTCACGAATTTACTGAAGCAAACCGGCAAACGCGCGTCGACTGCTGCGTTACATTACTAAACCGGCACAATAATGAAGGTATTTTAAACCGAATCATTACCTGTGATGAAAAATGGGTTCTTTACGATAATCGGAAGCGCTCAGCGCAATGGTTGGATCCTGGCCAGCCAGCCAAATCCTGCCCCAAGCGAAAATTAACCCCAAAAAAGTTACTTGTAAGCGTTTGGTGGACTAGTGCCGGTATTGTTCATTACAGTTTTCTCAAATCTGGCCAGACTATTACGGCTGATGTCTATTGTCAGCAATTGCAAACCATGATGGAAAAGCTAGCGGCTAAACAACCTAGGCTGGTCAATCGCTCCACGCCACTGCTGCTTCACGACAACGCTAGACCACACACTGCGCAACAGACGGCTACTAAATTAGAAGAGCTTCAATTGGAAAGTCTAAGACATCCTCCGTACTCCCCGGACCTTGCTCCAACAGATTACCATTTTTTTCGAAATTTGGATAACTTCTTGCAAGGGAAAAAATTCAACTCCGATGGGGCAGTCCAAATCGCCTTCAAAGATTTTATTGATTCCCGTCCGACTGGTTTTTTTAGTAAAGGGATCAATGAACTACCTATAAGATGGCAAAAGTGCATAGAAAATAATGGTTCATACTTTGATTAATTAAATATATTATATTAAAAAATATTCGACTTTTTGTTCCTCCCATACAAAACGCCAATTTCATATGTAAGGACCTAATATTAATACCGTATTTGTGCTATCTATAGTATGGGTCCCAGAGAATCCCTGCGTGATAAATTCAAAGAAATAAACATAATAAATAAATAAATAAATAATAAATAATGCTGGACAATCCACACAGCATCATCTAGCCCCAGAGTAAGCAGAGCTTGTGTTATGGGTACTAGATGACTGATAAACTTAATACAATACATAACATAGATAGATATTTTTTATTATATATAGAAAATACCCAGAACACCCGGAACAAATATTTGCAGATCGTACAAACATTTGTCCCAAGGCGGGAATCGAACCCGCAACCTTCTGCGCCGCAGGCGGACCTTCGCCCGCCGCGCCACATCGGTCGTCACATATAGAATCAATCAATATCAAAATACGCGTCGTATGCCTAGGTAAATACCTAGGTATACCTAGGTATACGACGCTATGTCGGCAGACCGCGTGCCATAATTGTAACTGGGGGTAGGTGGAACCACGTGCAATTATTGCACGCTAGCTATTATAGCTTGGCGGCTTTTTAACCCTGAAAAGCATTTCGGCTATACTTAAGATTTTTAATTTTTTTCCGAATTTGAACTATTTAGTGCTGTTACTTTTTTTGTATGAAATCATGATATTTCATTACTTACTATTTATTTTTATTAAATCTGGCCCGAATTATCAGTAATATTATTAAAAATGGCCGAGAAGCTGTGCAGAGTTCAAAAGCTACCCCCATTTACCTATATGACACACGGTCTGCCGAACACCCTGTATAAAACTTATCTTTTGATGATAAAATTATAACCTTTTAATAAACAAACATGAGCATAATTTTTGATGCGCAAACTTAGCTTATTATCATCTAATGTTATGGTGGTGATGCTTCCCTGAAGCCTGTTAGTTTGCAATAAATCGCATTTCGTACTAAAATACGTTAAATAGAAGTCGTTTTCCTTTTCCTTTGTTGGGTAAATGAAACAGCAGGATATTACATTACCAGCTTCAAAACTCATAAAAAAGACCAAAAATATAATAAAACACTGTTTTACAGCGATATTATGTTAATTATTGTTATAAATAATTCAGGAAAAGTATTTTACTGGCTGGAAGCGTTCTTACTTAGTTTGTTACCTTCAGGACGAAGCTTAAACCTCGGAGATTACATAAATAATAATAATATGATCCTTGTTTTACGGTTCCGTACACAAAAGGTCGGAGCATACCTAACCGCGTGTGTGTACTCAGTAAAAACATATTTTTATCATATTGAAGCTCAGGTTTAGCTTCATCCAATTTAAAGTTATATCCCAATACGACGAGGTCTACCACACAAACCTTCTGTCACCGTTACGTGACCGACGATTACGGACGACCTCTACCTAGATCTACCTAACTATCTAGTCTATCTACCTATATAGTCTAGTCTAGATAGAGCGCTATCGCTGAAAACGGGGGATGAGAGGAATGGAACGTACCTATAAATAACTACGTCTATGATTTATTCTTACAAAGTGTAGTGATAATTATAGTGTACGTGCATAAGTGCTATCTTAAAGAACACATGAACAAAGTGTCACCTTAAGTATAGAGGTAGAGACAATAAGAAAAGTGCCAATGGACACGTTCTTAGTCAAAAACTCTTTATTTCCATAAACACAATAAATGTACACTTAGAAAAGGTTAAATTCTTAATAATAAAACACTGACACAGCAATAAAGTGATATTTTTGATTTCAGTAATATGTTGTTATAAAAATAAGTTAAAACGAAATTGCCCATTAGCCAATTCTATGGCTATATTGTAATTATACTCTACCTCTTGTATATTTAACATTAATTTAAAATGTGATTACTAGAAAAAAAATAACCCTTACCTGTATTATTATACTAGCTTAACCACGGACCACGGACGCGCTTTTCCGGGATAAGAAGGTAGCCTGTGCTCGTCCTGGGGATACCGTCTACCTCTCTGTCAAATTTCACTACGATCCATTCAGCCATTTAGGCGTGAAAAGGTAACAGACAGACAGACAGGTTTCCGAATGTATAATATTAGTACGGGTATGGACAGGTACCTACTCGTAGTCAATTGTTCTCTAGGAATTCAACAAAAAGGCACACTTGTTACAAAAACTTTATTGGACTTTGCCGAACTTTAATAAAATTAACACTTAAAGCGAAGCAAGAGCAGGACACTGTTCATGTGTTTGTTTCATCTAAACCACAGATAATATGATACTAAAAAGTATTTAGGTACTTTTAAGTAGGTATCATATTATCTGAAAACCAACAAAAAGATTTAAAATCCAACCAAACCGATTAAGTAGAATGACGGCGACCCTCTTGGTCCGGCCACATTTAGCCTTGCATCCAATAACTCGATAACTCAACGTCTTCAACCCAAGCTCAATGTTTGGTGTTTGGATGACGGAACATTAGGTGGAGAGGTAAACACAGTGTCTGTTGATCTAAAAATCATCACAGCTGAATTTCGAAAAATAGGTTTGGAATTAAATTTTTTTAAAGTGCGAGCTTTTTATTTCGGACTCTTGTGTAGACAAAAACAATATCATTGGAAATTCAATAGTTTGGCCCCCAACATAACAGTTGTAGATAAATGTTCACTTCGCCTCTTTGGTTCACCAATTACTTGATGACTCTTTTCTGTACTTTGTAGATGAGAAAATTCAAAATTTCGGACAGACTGCTCAAAATTCAATACTCAATTCCGAGTGGATTTGGCCTCTCTGTTGAGTAACAGTGAGGCCAAATTTTGCGAAATGGCGTTAACAGTGTGGCCCGATATGGGCTGCCCGCACTGTTGGGATTTGCAAAATGTGCAAAAAACGAAAACTGAGTTTTTTGGTGTTTTTAAGCATATAACTATTTAGTTAGATACTGATTAAGAAATGTTTTTATTACCATTTCATGTACTTTAAATGGTATAAGCAAGAGAAAATAATGTATAATAATATTATTGTAACTGTATCTTCAACCACCCTATTCTTGGACCTATTTATTGGATAGTACTCTAAATTGTTTTTATCACGCAAACAGTACTGGAAACAGTGAGGAGTACTAAAATTAACATTAATTAAATTTTTCTTGAATATCCAAATCACGTTATTTCAATAGAACACTAGTTCTTCAGCAAAACAATGAATAAAATTGACCATAACAGGGAGCGTCGGCAAGTGAAGTTCGACTACGGATTTCTCGGAATTTTTGTATGACGTAACAAGTAAACGAGCGCTAGATACCTACCTTGCTCTAACAAGAACGCATTTCAATAGGTTGAAGCAAGATATACAAACGTGAAGTTGAGCGTAAAGTGGGTGACAACTGACTGGGCCGAAATGGTCTTCTGCACTGTTGACGGATAATTTACAAAAGCCCTAAATGGGCCTCTGCACTTTTGAGCGGAATTTACGGTTGTCATCACATTGACTTAATTGGTAGGTAATATCTATGTAAGATCACAATGTGAACCCTGTTGGGCGTAACAGCAAGTGGAAGGCAGGCCGAGGTTGTTTTTAGTAAACATATGTAGGTACTATGTAGGTACTATGGTGAGATTCTTTATTGACAAAGAAAATTACAATTCAATAATAAAAACAAATTAATTTTATTTAGGTAAGGTACACCATAGCAGTCTTTCTGAAATCTTTGCGGTAAACGCTGGCTGCGATGTTTTCGAGTATAGCTACTTATTAGAGATCGATTGATCATTTTGAATGGATGAGGGGGTTCTCGTCAGTAATTTTGATTATTTATCAAAATTAATACTACTTTTACAGCCAATAGCAGTCGTCCATTAGAAGTTGCTATTCATTCTACAGTCCAATACAGTGTCCTTACGGGTTCTTGAATTATACACTGTGTATTTAAAGTTTAAGCCCCGATAGATAGCCATTTTGTTATTAAAGCTGTTAGAAATAAAATAAAACACAAGGGAGGTGCGACGCGGCAGCAGGTGCACGTCTCTGCGAGATAATTGACCAGACACTGTTTCACTGAGCTAATATGCTGGTCCGCAGGTTTGCTCGTTCTTCAGGAGAGGTAAAAATAACTCTATTCAAATCATTCTGTCAGACATTCTACACGAGCAGCCTGTGGTTCACATACACGCAGAAAGCCGTCAATACTATTCGCGTCCAATACAACAATGCATTCAGGATGTAGCTGGGGCTGCCGCGGTTCTGCAGCGCGCACTGACGGGTTCGCCGCCTGCTGCAGGAAAAAGGCAGCCCCACTGTTGAGCAGAGTCCGTGGGAGCACCAACGACATCCTGCGTATGATAGCGGAGAAGATTAATGGCACGCTATACAGACACTGCATTGCTGCTACTTGGTAAAAAACTAATACCTACTTAATATTCAACTAACGTAGACTTAAGGATTAGAGATAGATTAACCCGAATATGGATCTGTGTTATCTGAAAATAATAGATTTTTATTATCATTAACTCTGTAGGTAGGTACGTAGTTGGTACAGAGGTAATAAATAAATGAAATTAAATGAGGTACAGTACATATAGAGTGATTCATTACAGTTCATGCGAACGGCATATGAGGCGGGGCAGACGGACCTGAACATTTAACGGTCGCTCATCTGAAGCAGCCACTTTCTGGAAGTAATGACTATGTAGCGGCTAATTCCGATTATCACCTGATTTAGTTGCCAGTCTGCGACAACACTTAACTCTTAACAAAGACAATTTTCAGTACCTATTGTAAGTGGCAGTTGCTTGATGTAACAAAGAAAGTGATAGCTAATAAACAGGCGAGTGGCTCGTTTGCGGTGGTACTTAGAAGACTGGAATTTATTCTCGGGCTTAATTTAGTAGGTACGCTAATTTATCTCCACAGTTACAGAGTAGGATTCTTGCTTCAGTTCAAATAGTTCTATCCGAACCGAACGCGCAAAGGGACAAGAAACAAATTTCGACTCGGTGCGAACAAGTGAACCAGTTTAATTCAATTTCTCTTTTGTACGAAACCATACAATTTCTTAGAGCAAAGTTTTATACCTAGATCAAATTCGTAGGCACAGTTTCACACCGCGGCGCCGGCAACTGAAAGAATATTGAACGATAAGCGACTCCTCCCCTTCCTGTAGATAGCACCACAACTGAAAGAATATTGAACGATAAGCGTCTCCTCCCCTACCTGTAGATAGCACCACAACTGAAAGAATATTGAACGATAAGCGTCTCCTCCCCTTCCTGTAGATAGCACCACAACTGAAAGAATATTGAACGATAAGCGTCTCCTCCCCTTCCTGTAGATAGCACCACAACTGAAAGAATATTGAACGATAAGCGTCTCCTCCCCTACCTGTAGATAGCACCACAACTGAAAGAATATTGAACGATAAGCGTCTCCTCCCCTTCCTGTAGATAGCACCACAACTGAAAGAATATTGAACGATAAGCGTCTCCTCCCCTTCCTGTAGATAGCACCACAACTGAAAGAATATTGAACGATAAGCGTCTCCTCCCCTTCCTGTAGATAGCACCACAACTGAAAGAATATTGAACGATAAGCGTCTCCTCCCCTACCTGTAGATAGCACCACAAATGTAGCAGTACCTGCAACATCAGCGCTTTCATTCAAATCCCTAAAAATATTTAAAAACCATCTCTAAGTACATTCATTCGGCTAGAACCTATTTTTCTAAGGCATTTTATTAATCCTGGACTTACCAATGCTAATTTCAAAAGCCCTACGAAGGCAAACCTGTCCTTCGTCCTCACATACCCGACGAAGGCGTTTTTATTAACTTAAATACCTGCTACCTACCGACACGTTTAAATATAAGGTCTGTTATCCACTAAAGGACCTTTAGATTTAGACTTAATTATACAGGATGTCCCAAATCCATGGGACATGGAGGGCAAGTACCAGAAGTATTGGAGTCTAGCTGCTGCCCGCAGCTTCGCACGCTTTTTTCCGAGATAGACCTATGACCTGGCCTATGTCCCCGGGATACCATCTATCTCCATGCAAAATTTCATTAAGATCCGTTCAGCCGTTTAGGCGCGAAGAAGTAACAGACACTCATACATATAGACAGACAGACAGAGTTACTTTAGAATTATAATTATAAGTATGGATTTGAAAGTAACTCTGTCGGTTAGTCATTCAGGACAAAGCATTTTATGCCAAAATAACTTTCTACCCCTTTTCAACCCCATTTTGAGATGAATTTCAATAAAATACGAAACATGTCTTCCATCAATTCTGTTAAAAAAGGTTTATGCAAAATTTGGAGCAGATCAAGGAATCACGTTGCCTCCATTTTTCACCCCGTTAGGAGTAGAATTTCGAAAAATTGTTTCTTATCGGATGCCTACGACATACAAAGAAAACACCCTCCAAGTTTCAGGTCTCTACGATCAGCGGTTTAGCCTGTGCGTTGATCCGTCAGTCAGTCATTCCTTTCAGAGCAAAGCGTACATTAATACAGGTAGGTACATGTCAGATCTTATAACTAGAGTGATTTGATGTCAAATGTATTCAACCGCAGCAAGCAGGTGTGCAAATATTAAATATCTGTCTTAAAAACATTGCATGTTAAATAAGAAAGGGGAGACGAAGCATTTTTATGGCTCCTTTACACAGGTAGAGGTCAGGCGCTGGAACAACGCCAGACATCTAACTGGTGGGACCTCCCGAGTCGTGTCGTTCTGCCGTCCATCGGATTATAAGAATGATCAAATAGACCATGCACCAGTATTTGCGCACATGGCTAGTCTCCGTTGAGACTGGTCGTTGTAACCGAAATTCTGCGGCGGATATCATATTATCAAGTCAACAGTTAGACTGCCGCCTGAATGCAAGCGCATTCGCCGCACCGCATGCCGCGCACGACTAGTGGCGCGCCCGCCCCCTCCGCGCCCCCCGCCCCCCGTGCCGAAGTCCACACGGTGAACAAAGCGTTGACTAAGTACAGCAAGGCTATTGCCAAACCCAGATTTAATAATGATGGTCTCCATCAGTCGACTACAGCAGATTGGTCTAACTGGTGTAAGTGTAAACGAGCCAGTTTAAGTGCTTCGTCCCGTCCCAGTTTTTGGCAGATTTCATGGCTAATTTAATATAAGTCCAATATTTATAAGACAGATTTAATTCATATGATTGACTCTACCGATCAGTGTCATAAAAAATACTTATTTTTTTAAATAAAGGAATATTTCCTTTCACTAAAACTTCTTTACATCAATATTTCTAGTACTTGCCCTCCATGTCCTATGAATTTGGAACACCCTGTACCTACAAAGACAATACAATAAGACACGAAACCTAAGAAATCTTTACATTGTACAAAACATTCGCATAGTAACACGAGATTCATTGCTGTGTGCAATGCACCGGCAGCAGCGGGTGATATCTTATTACATAAAGGCAGATAAGATAAGACAAGCCAGACGTCCGCACTTGAAATGATTCAAATCGCATGAAAATATGTCATATACTTAGTTCTATCAAGGTTGGAGCAGGCGATGCAACACCGCAGGCTATGCCGCCCGCCCCAAGGCATTATCCATACTCATTGAATATTAATTCAAAAGCTAGGAAGGCAGGTTGGCTTCCTTTGTAAGTAAGATTCACAATAAATTATAAAAGAGGCAACAAGAAGATAGAATGTCGATGGATTCATGATGCTGGGAAGGAATCTTATTTATAGCACATTACTATATTTTATGTCCTATCTGGTTCGACCGGCAGACGGCATGTATCAAATATATTTTGTAAAAGTACGTAGTAGGTAGGACTTCTCCCTGGAGACATGTTCGATTATCCATTTAAGTGTAAGTATATTGTAGATATTAATATATATTTGATCTGATTAAATCAGAATATATTTTGAAAGTCGGTACAATCCATGCAGCTACAACCACTCAAAATACACGAATAAGTAAGTATGCATTGGGTTTGCTCATGTTTAACTGCGCACTGGAACTTTACAGTTGCTCGCAACATCGCCTGACTACTGTGAAGACAATGGCAGCTGGATCAATAAAGTAACTACAAAGTTGAAGATACAAAAAACGACGAACGGACGGTTAAAATACGACGTAGAGTTGTACGCATTCGTCGTATCTTAATAAACAGAAACGAAAAAATCAGGATCAAACAATAAATGCAAGTTGAAGCAAAATCTAGCAGAAAATATATTTTACCCAGTGCTTTAATTGACCGATACAAACAGAGCCCTCTATGTTTTATGGTCCACTTTTACGCATGAACGAACAACGTGAGCAATCTGCGTGAAATTTGCCTCAGGAGTTGCTTTCCGACAGAGCGCCTCGGCTTTGCCAAGATACCAAATATAATAAACAGTTCACTTGGAAAAACGTAATATTAAAGGTAAACCACTCAACACAACTCAACATGCCATTGCTATTCGGCCATTCAAACCAAGACGTTCCATTTCAAATGAGGTTTATCACGTCTCTGTATCTACATACTTATTATAAGTGAGCTATTCAATAGATTGTTAGTATATGAAAAATAGAAGTAAGCAATTACAATCATAGATAGATGAATGGTGGTAATTTCGAAAACTTACTAAAATAAATTTAAGGATATGAAAACAATGCATTTTAATCATTTTAGACATCATGTTTCATAGTAACATTTATTGTTTAAGACCTACACAATCTATATCTAAAATAAATAGTTAAATAATAGTTTTATTTTTCAAAACGTCCGGGTTCGATTCCCGAGCTGAGTGCAAGTATTTTTAAAAGTATGAATGCAGTTTATCATGTTACTAAAATCGATGACATGGCTCCTAAGAAGAGATCTTTGTATGTCTTATAGTTTCAGACTTACCCATACTGACCGATCTAAATGTGCCACTCTGTCTGTATAGAACATTTTATATACACCTACTTCTTCGATCGGTATCGCTGCCTGGCGGATAACTTGATCGATGACTACTCAGATAGTTGTTTTTTTTGTCATTATCATAATGACAATAATCGCAGTTATAGTGGACCGGATTTATTGATCAGATTTATTTATTAATTTTATTTTCTATTACTTATTCTCAGAACTCGTCGAGCATAACAGTCACTCCCTTGGCGGCTAACAGAAATAATGGTTTTTAAATTTTGTTTTGGATATGTGATTTAATTGCGTTTAACTATATAAATTAAAAACAGAGACCTAAATAGACACATGATTTTGAACTTAACAAAAAATAATTGTATACAAAAATGTTACTACTGTGCAGTCACTTCTGTGGTTTCCATGGACAAAAATTCAAAATACTCATTTATTCGCCGTAGGAGCACAAGACACACTTCGATAAGTCAATTAATTTTTTTTATTAATATGCTATGTGTACGTCTGGAATATCCCATTACTCGGGGCTACGAGCTCGGCGTCTATAAAAAGATATTTTCATAAATTTTATACCTCAAAAATGAGAATTATCCTTATGCCATAGGTCCAAATTGGCATAATTACTGTTTATAATTATAATTATAATAAAACATTATTGTGTACCGCTAGAGTAGAATTTCTTCCAATTAGCCAGTACACCTTTTTGTAGCGAATCTCTAGCTCTTCTTTTTTCTTTTTGACGTGAGTTTTCCAGCATAGCTTGGCGTCTAGAGTCACGCCTAAACATTTTACTGAGCATAATTATGGTACCTACTATGACTCCGTGGATGATGTCTTCTCTTGTATGTTGTATGTGACAACTAGGAAGGTTGTAGTGTAGACTTCTTTACTTTCCAATGTGTTTTCAATTAGCGTGGTAATCCTGTGAACTTTTATCCACCGTGGAATGTTGTTCTCTGAATCCAAATTGATGTTCTGGGATAAGTTTTTTAGTTTCTAGTAATGGCTTAAGCCTTTTTAGAAATAGCTTTTCAAATAGCTTCGACATTAGAGGTAGCAGAGAAATTGGACCGTTAGATGTTGTATTCTGTGGTGGTTTTCCTGGCTTTGATATCATTACTACTACATTTGTTTAACATAAGTTTAACCAAGGCTTTTTCTTGGTAAGTTGTGTAAGCTGACTCACCTAATGTGAACATAAGCGAAAGATGTGCTCTTCTAACAAGTGTTTACGAGTACTTGAAAAAGTAAGTATTTTATCTGATTTCCTATTTATGGTTGGAAAATAATTATCTTATCAGTTGGATGAGCTACTTTTACTCGTGAAGTGCATATTCGATTCCAAGTAAATACTCGTATTTATTGTAGGTACCTAGGTCGACAAATCTGATATTCGTTTAGGTAAGAATGTCAAAGATAATATAAGTCAGGAACGGTGATAAGACAACCACTGGGGTATGCTGAGTACGCTTTCTCAGCCTCATGCCAAACAAAACACTTCAGATATTAATCTTATCAGCTCTAACACAGAGATAGGTATAAAACGTCTGCGGGAGAGCGCTCTCAACATTCAACGTAACCGCAAGCATGGCTCTGAGAGGTCTCGTCCTGCTGGCCGTGCTGGCAGCCGCGCAGCCCAGCCTCGTGAGGCAGAGCACGCAGGCCAAGGACGCGCTGGAGCAGTACATCGCGGCCACGAGGCCAGAGCTGAACCTGCGCTACCGGCTGCACTACCACGTCGCGCCTCCCGTCGGCTGGATGAACGACCCCAACGGATTCTCCTTCTACAGGGGAGAGTACCATATCTTCTACCAGTTCTACCCGTACGACTCGGTGTGGGGGCCCATGCACTGGGGGCACTCCAGCAGCCCCGACCTCGTGCACTGGCACACGCTCCCAACCGCGCTCCTCCCCGACCAAGAGCAGTGCTTCTCGGGCAGTGCTGTGGTCGACGGCGACACGCTAGTGCTCATGTACACGGCGCACGAGGTGACTGACCGCGAGCCCTTCTACAACGAGACGCAGTTCCTGGCGACCAGTGACGATGGTGTCGACTTCACCAAGTACCCGGGCAATCCTGTGCTGCCCGCCGCGCCCAACGGCTCCCCGGACTTCCGTGACCCCAAGGTGTGGAAGCACGAAAACCACTGGTACGTGGTGCTCGGCAGCAAGACCGACGACGAGAGGGGACGCGTGCTGCTGTACCGGTCGGAGAACCTCGTCGAGTGGGAGTTTCTGCGCGTGCTCGGGGAGTCCACCGGCGACCTCGGCTACATGTGGGAATGCCCCGACTTCTTCCAGCTCGGCGAGAAACACGTCCTGCTTTGGTCGCCGCAGGGCATGGACCCGGCCGGGGACAGGTACAAGAATCTCCACCAAACCGGCTACATCATCGGAGACTTCGACTACGTTAATTTCGAGTTCGTTCAACAGACGAAGTTCCAAGAGTTGGACTACGGGCACGACTTCTACGCCAGCCAGACGATGGAGCGCGATGGGCGACGCTACGTGCTGGCCTGGTTCAACATGTGGGAGCAGCCGCACCCGGAGCAAGCGGACGGCTGGGCCGGCGCGCTCACTCTCGTGCGCGAGCTCCAGCTGCACGGGGACATCCTGCTGCAGAGGCCACTGGACGAGATGATAGGGCTGCGGACAGACACCGTGTTTGACGGACTGCTTGACATTAACCAGGTCATCGAGTTCGAACAGACGGGAGAGATCATCCTCAGCGGAGATCTGGGCCAGAGGATTGATATCTTGATCACGGGACGCTACGGAGGGGAGGTGGTGCTGCGCTGGGAGCCACAGGTCGGCAAGGTGGTGGTGGACCGCGAGGGGGACGTGCGGCAGGTGGAGTGGACTCCGGTGGGCTCGCACTCCTGGAGGCTGTTCCTGGACGCCAGCTCCCTGGAGCTATTCTGCGGAGAGGGCGAGGTGGTGTTCAGCACCCGCGTGTACCCCGAAGGCGGCTGGCAGCTCGCCAACCTAAGTCCGCAACCTCTCCAGGTGGAAGCCTACAAACTACAACGAAGCGTTCCTCTGTAAGAAGAAGTCAGTAAAAATCAAAAACCATTTCGGGAGTAGATCAGAAGTTTCGTTATGTAAAGTGTAAGTATTAAAATTTGGACATCAATCTTCTCTAATTGTAGACTAGGTCACCAACACCTAGTTGCTAATCCCAAGGCACCCAAATGCCGTAGGTGTACTTATGTAAGTAAGTAGGTATATTATGCCGCGGTAGGTTTAAATAGAATAGAATATAGAATATTCTTTATTGCACAAAAGTTGTACATAGGTGAACATAATGCTAGATAGCATTCTCTACCTGCTAACCTTTGGGTAGTGTTGACAACAATTTAGTAGGTAGTGCTAAATAACAAAAATTATTAATTACATGAAACAAAGGAAAATACAATTAATAAATCCTGACATTAACATACAAAAAAAGAAAATAATAATAATAATAATAAGTACTCACATTACTAAATATATAATGTTACTATATTAAATAAATAAATAAATAAATAGTGCTGGACAATCCACACAGCATCATCTAAATGTTCCCGTGGTTCGGCAAAAATGGCGAGAGAGGGGTCACCGGAGAGGTTTTAGTATTACGTCCATAAGGACGTAATACTAAAACCTCTCACACCAGGAACCAGGATTATGTGGGACTCGAAGTCCTGATAACAGGACTTCGAGTCCCACATAATCCTGTTCCCCCCAGACCAGACTTTTCGTAAACTAATTTCCTCGGCCGAGAAAAAAAGAAAAAATAAAGTAGGTATACAATAGGGACGTAAACGTTTTGTATTATTTTCATAGCTATAGCTAGCGGCTTCGCATGCGTTCCTAATTCAGGTTTTTAATCAGAGAAAAAATTTAGCCTATGTCCTTCCCTGATGCACCGTTTACCTCCCTGCAGAATTTCATTAGGATCCGCTCAGCCGCTTTTATTTTTGTTTTTGTTTAGGCTTTACCAGACAGACAGACTGGCGGAATTACTTTCGAATGTATAATATTAGTAGGTGTGGATAATGGATTCAGAAGTCATAAATAATGTTAGGATCTGGCATCGTTTCCGGCGCTGCGCTCAGTATGCAACGCATGCATGGCGCGGCGCGGCAGGTAGACGTTTCCGGCGCTGCGCTCGGTATGCATTGCATGGCGCGGCGCGGCAGGTAGACGTTTCCGGCGCTGCGCTCGGTATGCATTGCATGGCGCGGCGCGGCAGGTAGACGTCTCGCGGCAGCTCGGAGGAATACTAATATCTGAATAACGTATGAAAAGCAGAGTTTTCGACCCTCTCTTCTCTTATTATTTCCTTAAATAAATGAGTATCAACTGGCTGGAACGGTTATTGATGACTTACAATTGATTCGGACCTTGCGTCGATCAACTGGCACCATTTTATTACCAACGATGTCAATAGAATGTTAGAAGAACTTCAGTCTAGCCTGCGTTTGTTTGATCCGTTTGTTTGATCCGTTTGTTTGATCCGTTTGTTTGATCCGTTTGTTTGATCAGCATGCACCTTACTAAAGATCCTCATGAAAAGGAAGTCACATCCCTGTATTACATACAACATCAAAGACAAGATGAAAATTCGCGACAGAACTTTTCAACGAGGCCGCTTGTCTAAAAAAGATACTCATATTAAGTACTACAAAGAACTAAAACATTATGTAAATGTAGCACTTTCAACTGGAAACATAGCAGAGGTACTTTGAATAAAATATTAATCTTGTAATCCACGGGCATTCTGGAAAAACATAAAGTGAATCTAATGTCGCGAATTTTAAACAAAAATCTATTTCTTTTCTCATCCATCTCAACAACCCAGACATTGTGAATAATAACTTTCTCTCACTTGCTGGTAATAGTACTTAATATAAAAATATCAGATTTGACTTACTACGAATATCATAGACACGGCCCAATTACTTTTAAGTTACGGCCGGCTACTAATATGAAGTCGGAAAAATTATAGCATCTTTTTCATGAAACGGCTTTGATGGACTGTATGAACATGGTTTTAATGACTCTCCGTCAAACTCTAGGTATCATTACAGCAATTGTAAACACCTCCATATTAACTGAGACTTTCCCTTCCACCTGGAATAGTTAAACATATTCCAAAAAATAATAGCCCCAAAACTTGACAGATCTACGTCCCATAGGTCACATCCTTCCGTTTTTGTCGAAAGTTCTTGAGAAAGTTGTTAGTACACAGGTATAATGACTATTTAGAAAAAAATCAAATAATACCTAAAAAAGGCTTTCGTCGCGGTATCAGTGCTTAGCACTGCTACTCCACAAGACACGAGTACAAGATGGGTGTTAGTGTTACATTTACGATAGTCTAGAGGTATAATCCTAGGATATGTTTGATCGCGGCAGAGGTTGAGGAGTGACTGTTTAAACTCGGCTTAGCTACTGAAAAAGCTGAGTTGCCGAAACGCGTTTGCGCCGCGTACTTCAAGCTAAACTGTGTCACTGCAACAATGCTCCCATTTATTCAACATTTTTTACAGAAAATTTTCTAACCTACCAGTAATATTCAAAGTTAAAACTTTACATTTCAAAATCTCATCATCATCTCCATCGGAAATCACGCTCCTCGTAGAAGGACTTTCTATGGAAGGCTACAAAAGTTCTCTACATGCACGTGCTGTGTCGGTCGTAAAGTAAGGTAACCCGTAGATCTGGCGGATACTTGCGGAAATGGTCAATCGCCCCGAAATATTCCATTCTTGCGCGAATGGAAATTTTCGCAAAACGAATGAAAATCGGAAAACTATCATTATCACTAAATATCTCTAAAAATAGACGTCGCAGAGAGTTGCGGATTGAAGATATTTTTGCTCCCTTTCCTGTGATACATATTGCCTTCCCTTACCACGCCCTCTTCCTTCCCCATGACGATAAACATATATTAACGTAGACCTGCGTACTGCGTGCTATGATGGTACGAGGGATTGGTGTAGCATATAAAAGACTTCAACGCTTACCCACTTTCTTCATCATCAGCCCGCTGACACCCACTGCTGGGCTTCCTCTTTTACACGCCAGCTAACTCGAACCTCATACACAGTCTTCCGGCCACCCCGAAAATGTCGTCCGACCATCTGGCAGGTGGTCTGCCTCGAGGACACTTCGCCCCTTACGGGCACTACTCTGTGAAGGCCGCGCGTCCATCGGCCGTCATCCCGCCGTGCCGTCGAAGAGGCTACGCAAGTGCTGTGCCGTGCTGTGCCGCTTTGAAATAGCTACGTTGTTGAAAGGTTACGAAAGGGCTACGATCTCGTAGCATTTGTAGGGAACGATAAAATTTGATAAGTAGGTATTAATTTTCTTCGTTTTTAGGTTAGAAATAAACGAATTAGTTATACTTTTGGGGGGTCCCCCGAATGTTTCTCCGAACTTTGGAATGCAGTTATTCGAGGGACACTCTGTCCGTGTTACCCTAAAGCTTGTCGCAAACCTAGAAAGCAGCGCTGCAGCACAACATAAAAACGTGCATTCTAATATGGGCGTAACATTAGATGAGTTTTATATTGACGAAATCGATTTACGATTTCAATGCGTTTTTTGTTTGAAACATAACAATATTTGCTGAAGCGTCCTTAGCTTTGGTTTAGTATTGCTAATATATTTAACATATATGTATGTAAGTGGTAGTGAACGTTAATTCTTTATTCTGAATAAGCGAATTACTATTGTGATCAACAACTTATAAGCGCTTTGTAATCGATTCATTAGATGGGGAGCTGCGACGACGTCACTCTTAGCTAGACAGACGAAGGCATTAACCTAGTAAGTCCTCTCTTTTTTGTTCAGTGGATAAAAACTTGATTATATTAAGAAAATACAATCGTACTAAGAATTACTCGTATTACAATCGTACTGAATAACAATCGTACTTACAATTATTGTTCTTAGAACATTATCTTTGCTTTGTTTAGAAATGTTGATGTGTTACATAAGACGAAATAAACATTTTTATCTTTGTCTTGCTCAGCATGTCTCCAATTTCAGTTACGGCTGCGGCTCACCCCACTGGCCGTTATTTATTTAGTATTACTTTCTTAACAATTTCCTCAACCGTTGCAAACTCTCCAAAATTGATAAGGCTCGCTCCGTTTGCTGTTATTTATTTTTTCATACCATTTTAACTAGTTTGTGACCACCCGAAAAAGCAAAAAAAAATTCGGTGGCTTGCTCCGCTCGCCGGTAGGTATATTTTTTTATACCAAAAAAAAATCGTAAATTTTCTGTGGCTATCTCTATCGCCGTCGTCTTAGCTGCTTTGTTTATGTTGCTGGCCCGACCTTAGTAAACTCAAAATTACCACGACTCGCTCCTCTTGCCGTTATTTATATTTGTTGTTTTTTATCTACCACCGCAGAGTACTATAAAATTTTCAAAGGCTCGCTTCGCTTGCTTCATTTATTTTGTCAACCAGGTTTCTTGTTCGCAAACATCCAAATAAATTATGTTCTTCTATATTTTTGATTAGTTAGGTATTTAATTTTTAATTAGCACTAATATAATTATTTTGCGCTTTTCTAACGAACCACGGTCCTTCGTCTGTCTAGCTGAGTGTGACATCGCAGCTGCTAAACTAATGAACCATGGTCCTTCGTCTGTCTAGCTGAGTGTGACATCGCAGCTGCTAAACTAATGAACCATGGTCCTTCGTCTGTCTAGCTGAGTGTGACATCGCAGCTGCTAAACTAATGAACCACGGTCCTTCGTCTGTCTAGCTGAGTGTGACATCGCAGCTGCTAAACTAATGAACCATGGTCCTTCGTCTGTCTAGCTGAGTGTGACATCGCAGCTGCTAAACTAATGAACCATGGTCCTTCGTCTGTCTAGCTGAGTGTGACATCGCAGCTGCTAAACTAATGAACCATGGTCCTTCGTCTGTCTAGCTGAGTGTGACATCGCAGCTGCTAAACTAATGAACCATGGTCCTTCGTCTGTCTAGCTGAGTGTGACATCGCAGCTGCTAAACTAATGAACCATGGTCCTTCGTCTGTCTAGCTGAGTGTGACATCGCAGCTGCTAAACTAATGAACCACGGTCCTTCGTCTGTCTAGCTGAGTGTGACATCGCAGCTGCTAAACTAATGAACCATGGTCCTTCGTCTGTCTAGCTGAGTGTGACATCGCAGCTGCTAAACTAATGAACCATGGTCCTTCGTCTGTCTAGCTGAGTGTGACATCGCAGCTGCTAAACTAATGAACCATGGTCCTTCGTCTGTCTAGCTGAGTGTGACATCGCAGCTGCTAAACTAATGAACCATGGTCCTTCGTCTGTCTAGCTGAGTGTGACATCGCAGCTGCTAAACTAATGAACCATGGTCCTTCGTCTGTCTAGCTGAGTGTGACATCGCAGCTGCTAAACTAATGAACCACGGTCCTTCGTCTGTCTAGCTGAGTGTGACATGCAGCTGCTAAACTAATGAACCATGGTCCTTCGTCTGTCTAGCTGAGTGTGACATCGCAGCTGCTAAACTAATGAACCATGGTCCTTCGTCTGTCTAGCTGAGTGTGACATCGCAGCTGCTAAACTAATGAACCACGGTCCTTCGTCTGTCTAGCTGAGTGTGACATGCAGCTGCTAAACTAATGAACCATGGTCCTTCGTCTGTCTAGCTGAGTGTGACATCGCAGCTGCTAAACTAATGAACCATGGTCCTTCGTCTGTCTAGCTGAGTGTGACATCGCAGCTGCTAAACTAATGAACCATGGTCCTTCGTCTGTCTAGCTGAGTGTGACATCGCAGCTGCTAAACTAATGAACCACGGTCCTTCGTCTGTCTAGCTGAGTGTGACATGCAGCTGCTAAACTAATGAACCATGGTCCTTCGTCTGTCTAGCTGAGTGTGACATCGCAGCTGCTAAACTAATGAACCATGGTCCTTCGTCTGTCTAGCTGAGTGTGACATCGCAGCTGCTAAACTAATGAACCATGGTCCTTCGTCTGTCTAGCTGAGTGTGACATCGCAGCTGCTAAACTAATGAACCATGGTCCTTCGTCTGTCTAGCTGAGTGTGACATCGCAGCTGCTAAACTAATGAACCATGGTCCTTCGTCTGTCTAGCTGAGTGTGACATCGCAGCTGCTAAACTAATGAACCATGGTCCTTCGTCTGTCTAGCTGAGTGTGACATCGCAGCTGCTAAACTAATGAACCATGGTCCTTCGTCTGTCTAGCTGAGTGTGACATCGCAGCTGCTAAACTAATGAACCACGGTCCTTCGTCTGTCTAGCTGAGTGTGACATCGCAGCTGCTAAACTAATGAACCACGGTCCTTCGTCTGTCTAGCTGAGTGTGACATCGCAGCTGCTAAACTAATGAACCACGGTCCTTCGTCTGTCTAGCTGAGTGTGACATCGCAGCTGCTAAACTAATGAACCACGGTCCTTCGTCTGTCTAGCTGAGTGTGACATCGCAGCTGCTAAACTAATGAACCACGGTCCTTCGTCTGTCTAGCTGAGTGTGACATCGCAGCTGCTAAACTAATGAACCACGGTCCTTCGTCTGTCTAGCTGAGTGTGACATCGCAGCTGCTAAACTAATGAACCACGGTCCTTCGTCTGTCTAGCTGAGTGTGACATCGCAGCTGCTAAACTAATGAACCACGGTCCTTCGTCTGTCTAGCTGAGTGTGACATCGCAGCTGCTAAACTAATGAACCACGGTCCTTCGTCTGTCTAGCTGAGTGTGACATCGCAGCTGCTAAACTAATGAACCATGGTCCTTCGTCTGTCTAGCTGAGTGTGACATCGCAGCTGCTAAACTAATGAACCACGGTCCTTCGTCTGTCTAGCTGAGTGTGACATCGCAGCTGCTAAACTAATGAACCACGGTCCTTCGTCTGTCTAGCTGAGTGTGACATCGCAGCTGCTAAACTAATGAACCACGGTCCTTCGTCTGTCTAGCTGAGTGTGACATCGCAGCTGCTAAACTAATGAACCACGGTCCTTCGTCTGTCTAGCTGAGTGTGACATCGCAGCTGCTAAACTAATGAACCACGGTCCTTCGTCTGTCTAGCTGAGTGTGACATCGCAGCTGCTAAACTAATGAACCACGGTCCTTCGTCTGTCTAGCTGAGTGTGACATCGCAGCTGCTAAACTAATGAACCACGGTCCTTCGTCTGTCTAGCTGAGTGTGACATCGCAGCTGCTAAACTAATGAACCACGGTCCTTCGTCTGTCTAGCTGAGTGTGACATCGCAGCTGCTAAACTAATGAACCACGGTCCTTCGTCTGTCTAGCTGAGTGTGACATCGCAGCTGCTAAACTAATGAACCACGGTCCTTCGTCTGTCTAGCTGAGTGTGACATCGCAGCTGCTAAACTAATGAACCACGGTCCTTCGTCTGTCTAGCTGAGTGTGACATCGCAGCTGCTAAACTAATGAACCACGGTCCTTCGTCTGTCTAGCTGAGTGTGACATCGCAGCTGCTAAACTAATGAACCACGGTCCTTCGTCTGTCTAGCTGAGTGTGACATCGCAGCTGCTAAACTAATGAACCACGGTCCTTCGTCTGTCTAGCTGAGTGTGACATCGCAGCTGCTAAACTAATGAACCACGGTCCTTCGTCTGTCTAGCTGAGTGTGACATCGCAGCTGCTAAACTAATGAACCACGGTCCTTCGTCTGTCTAGCTGAGTGTGACATCGCAGCTGCTAAACTAATGAACCACGGTCCTTCGTCTGTCTAGCTGAGTGTGACATCGCAGCTGCTAAACTAATGAACCACGGTCCTTCGTCTGTCTAGCTGAGTGTGACATCGCAGCTGCTAAACTAATGAACCACGGTCCTTCGTCTGTCTAGCTGAGTGTGACATCGCAGCTGCTAAACTAATGAACCACGGTCCTTCGTCTGTCTAGCTGAGTGTGACATCGCAGCTGCTAAACTAATGAACCACGGTCCTTCGTCTGTCTAGCTGAGTGTGACATCGCAGCTGCTAAACTAATGAACCACGGTCCTTCGTCTGTCTAGCTGAGTGTGACATCGCAGCTGCTAAACTAATGAACCACGGTCCTTCGTCTGTCTAGCTGAGTGTGACATCGCAGCTGCTAAACTAATGAACCATGGTCCTTCGTCTGTCTAGCTGAGCGTGACATCGCAGCTGCTAAACTAATGAACCACGGTCCTTCGTCTGTCTAGCTGAGTGTGACATCGCAGCTGCTAAACTAATGAACCAATTACAAAGCGCTTACCTATATGTTGTTGATCACAATAATAAAGCTGTAGTATGTTAGCAATACTGGAACAAAGCTAAGTAAGTAAGACACTTCAGCAAATATTGTTAAGTTTCAAACAAAAAACCGCATTGAAATCGGTCTATAATTTAGGAGCTGAGATACCGCAGACTCACAGAAATCAGCGTGGATAATTGATTAAAAACAAAAAAATCTGCGCCAGCTTTGAATTAAATATCATACATACATACCTAACAAACATATTTTATAAAAGGGCGAAGGTAAAAAACAAACAAAGGAATGGTACTAAGTCACTAAGATATTAAGTTGAGCAGATACAAACGCATGCCTGTTTAGTTTCGGTCCCACCACGTTCCTCCGAGCCCTGCCGTCGGGGCTGGCCCAGTTACATTTTTATTTAAGTACCCTCTCTTATTAAAAGCTCGTGTGTGGACATAGAAGGGAGCTACTAAGGACAAATAAATGGGGGTATAGAGCTTTCGTGATATTATGTACTGTAGGTACCTACCTACATCATTTTTGCTTCATTTATTTTCAAGCTAAAAACTGAGCTTGCTAAGCTGCCTACAGCACAGACGTAAACGTCTTAAGCAGTGGGATAAGTATATAGAAATTAGTAAAGACAGTTAAAATAAACTATTTCTTGTACCACACAAGCACAAAATACGCAGAAAAAAATGCCCAGAATCGAGTTAGTAAGTACAAAGATCAAGATGTCATTAAACCGGTTCAATTGTATACTGTTTGTTAGGTTTAAAATACGGGCATGACGTAACCTATCATAACGTCTGTTGAGCGCATTTTTAATGAAACCATTTTGATGCGGTTCGTAGCTTAACCAAGCCCCACCCTTGATCCCTAAGTGCGGCCCTGAGCGCTGTAGCACCCCATGTTGACTGATACGTGACGTGATCGGATACATATAGACCGTTATTTTTGTCCTCGACGACGGGCTAAGGATGAAATGTTCTGAAACATTACAGGTAGGTACTTAGAAGGAAAAAGAAAGTATCTAATAGATAATTTGTGTAAGAGTAGTCGCTACTTTCCCTCGGTAACTGGCTAAAGCTCTGCGCTCATTAATCCAATACCGCTACCACGCAGCAGAAAAACGTGCATTCAATTAAGGGAAATAAGCTCTTATTTGAATCTTAATCTTTAAAGTGACAAAATGGCTTCCCATAAGTTTCAAACGAGTGGTCCGTCAGCTGTCTGTCATCCGATGCCGTCAATATAGTTCTCATCTAATGTTACGCCCATATTTGAATGCACATTTTTAGGCTGTGCTGCAGCGGTGCTTTCCAGGTGTGCGACAATAACATAATAAATAACGAATAACTGCTTTCCCCAAAACTAGGTCAAACATTCGAGCGACTCCCCATAAGCACCTATAGCTATAGCCAATCAGTTTATTTCTAGCATAGAAACGAACGAAAATAAAACTTACTTATCAAATTTTATCGTTCCCTACAAATGCTACTAGATCGTAGCCGCTTCGTAGCCTTTCTACAACGTAGCTCTTTCGTAGCTATGCTACGGCACAGCACTTGCGTAGGCTCTTTGGCGGCGTAGCATTTTCGTAATTTTCTTTCTATCTGGCAGCTCTGAATGTCTCACAGACTTGACACAGACATGATTGCGTAAAATCTAGTTAGCTATGCCGCCCCGCTCTGCCGTAGCATCATAGCACATGCTACGAATGTCTACGAAACAACATAGTAATTATTTAACGTCTATTAAGAAAGTATCGTATCAAGAAGGAGATACGCCAGCGCACAAAAATCGTAGACGTAGGTATGCGGATCGCGAGCTTAATGTCGAGATGGGCAGGACACATTGCACGGCGAGATGACAGCCGATGGACGCGCGGCGCTCACAGAGTAGTACCCGGTAGGGGCGAAGTGTCCTCGAGGCAGACCACCTGCCAGATGGTCGGACGACAACTTCGGGGTGGCCGGAAGACTGTGGATAAGGCTCGCATAGGACCGAGTTAGCTGGCGTGTAAAAGAGGAGGTCTGATACCAAACAGTGGGTGTCAGCGGGCTGATGATGAAGAAAGTGGGTAAGCATAGGTGAGGACGAAATACTCCCTGTCTTCCTACAGCGGTGAATCGACGTCCTCACTCCATATCTGGTAAAAATCTTTAGGGCGAGCCTCGCCTGGGGATATGTGCCAGAACCATGGACAAATGTCAAAGTCATCTTTATACCTAAGGCTGGAAAGAAGGACTACAGCCAGCCTAAGTCCTTCAGACCAATAAGCCTTTCGTCTTTCCTTCTGAAGACCATGGAGAAGGTAGTAGATAGACACATCAGAGACGTGGCGCTAGCTGCGTCTCCTATCCACCACAGCCAACACGCCTATTGCAAGGGCAAATCCACAGAGACGGCGCTGAGTAGCCTCATTGACAGAGTGGAAAAGGCTTTGGAGGACAAGGAAATCGCACTATGTGCTTTCCTTGATATTGAAGGGGCATTTGATAACTCGCCTACCTCTCTGCTGGTGAACGGGTTGATAAACAAGAATGTTGACCCGTCCACCATCAGATGGGTTAAGGATATGCTCACAAACAGGGGCGCAAAACTAACCCTTCAACGATCAACAATCGAGATATCCACGGCTAGGGGCTGCCCCCAAGGCGGAGTTTTATCGCCCGTATTATGGACCTTAGCAGTGGATCAGCTCCTGTGTGGACTGGCAGACCTGAATATAGATGCGCAAGGCTATGCGGACGACCTTGTGATCATCGTGCGAGGATTTTGCCAGTCCACCATTTCTAGCATCATGCAGAGAGCTCTCAACGCTGTCAGCGACTGGTTTAGCAACAGTGAACTCTCAGTCAACGCTGGCAAAACTGTGATTATACCATTTACAAATAAGCGAAGGCTAGACAAGCTCGTGAAGCCTAAACTTAACGGTAAAATCATAACCTTTTCCATAGAAGTGAAATATTTGGGCGTTACCATCGACCAAAAACTGACGTGAATACTCACCTAGGCAACGTCTTGAAAAAATCTAAGATGGCTCTAGGAGCTAGCGGCAGGCTAATGGGCAACAACTGGGGCGTCAACCCCAGGATTGCCTTGTGGCTGTACACTGCCATTCTGAGGCCGATACTCACTTACGCCTCCATGGTATGGTACGATAAGGCCCTTCAGTCAACCGCGATCAACAAACTAAATAGCCTACAAAGGACTGCATGCCTTATGGCCACGGGAGCCATGTCCACCTCCCCTGGACTGGCACTAAATGCACTGCTAGGTCTGCCTCCGCTACATATGTACATACATAAGGAGGCAAAGACCAGCATGTATAGGGCCTGTACTCAGGGCGGTAGGAACTGGCTCTCCCAGAAACTGAGATCTCTGCAAGACTCTACTCTGGAATCACCAATTTCGGGCATGACAACTGATGTCAGGCTCCCACGACATGTATTTGAAAAACACTACACAGTGGAACTTCCTTGCAGAGAAGACTGGCAAAACAGCCAGGTACTCTGCAAGAACGGGTGCCTAAATTGGGGACTCAGCTGGGCCTCGAGCCGTTCTGTGGCATACCTAAAAGCCTGGCTAACAGAACCCTCTTGGATTCCTGCTTCGAGGAAGCTTCCAAGCTTTGCAAGAATTCCTTGGGCATGAGTCACTCTAAGTCATTAATAAAAGCCTTCGATAAACGGTTTACCAACCGAATCCTAGCGTTAAGCAGAAGCAACCTTCGCATCATGACAAGAGCTCTAACTGCACACTGTCGCCTTAACAAGCACATGTTCAAACTGGGTCTAAGCGACACACAATCCTGCAGATTCTGCGAAGAGGCGGAGGAAACGCCTCTCCACCTGCTAGGGAAGGGTGAAGCACTGATGCAAAAACGTAGCATCCATCTGGGCAAGCACCTGCACAGCCCAGACGACCTACGAGCCATCACCCCGAAGAAAATCCTGCAGTTCCTAGCAGCTGCAAGGGTTAGTGGCGAACTATGAACGTCGCAGCTTCAGGGCTGAACACTCGAGTGGCGATCACAATAGGCCTTTCATGGCCGCAGTGACACGAAAGCCACCTAAAGCAAATAAAAAAAAAAAAGCATAGATGTCTTTTGTATGCTACATCAGTCCCTCGTAACATCATAGCACGCACTACGCAGGTCTACGTTAATATTATGTTTATCGTCATCGGAAAGGAAGAGCAAAAAAATCCATTTGCAAAGTAGACCCTTGCGCAAATGGATTTTTTTGCGAAAATCACAAAGCTCCTAATATCTTTAAAACTAGACGTCGCAGAGAGTTGCGAATTTCACCATTGTGAAGGTAATCTTGCTCTCTTTCTTGTGATATATCTTACCTTCTCCTCCAAATACAAAGATTAAATGGTGTCAGGACCATCAGATTCAAATAAAAATGGATATTCTTGCGACCCCAACACTAAGCTAAAAACTTTAGTATTTTCTAGAAGGAAATTAATAAAATAAATCCAAAGCCGTGCGTCCCCATGAGTGTCGAGGGTAATAGCGATCCTGTTCAGATTGCCAACCTATTTAGAGATCATTTTAGAGTAAAATCTGAAATAAGACAAGTACAGGCTGGTGAAGAAATCGTTAGAATATCAGCTAAGGAAGTGGCAAGGGTAGTGAAAGGGATGAAACGGGGTAAATCTACTGGTCACGATTCCTTAAGTTTTGAGCACTTGAAACACGCAGGACATCATTTACCTAGAGTGCTCGCCATGCTTTTCACCTTCTGTAGGTCATTCTTACCTTCCTGAACAAATGATGCGAACTCTAGTAGTAGGAACCCATTATTATAAATAAAACCGGAGAAGCCTCTAGTTTGGGTAACTACGGGCTCATATAACTAGCGATAATAATAGCTAAGGTGCTAGACGGTGTGATTGATAAGCATCTCAGTCACAATTTGAGCTAACACGATGCCCAGTTCGGCTTTAGGGCCGGACTGTCTACTGAATCAGCAATACTGAGACACAAACACACCGTCCAGAAACACACCTGTCTACGCCTGTTTCTTAGATTTATCAAAAGCTTTGACCTTGTGGCGTATGACAGGCTGTGGCCGAAGCTATCCAGTGATACTGGGCTGCCGCCTGAGCTAATAATGCTTTTAAAATATTGGTATGGCAATCAACTTAACATTGTCAAATGGGCAGGATCGTTATCGACCAAGTATAGGCTAGAAGGTAGCGTGAGACAGGACGGAATTTCTTCTCCACGAATTTTTTACCTGTACATGGACCGGCTAATCCTTGAGCTCAGCAGCTCCGGTATAGGCTGTTCAATTGATGGAATGACAGTTAATAACATAAGTTACATTTGAGCTGTTTGGGGTTGAAACCCTTGGTCCTTGGGGTCCTGGGGCACACACTAATTATTTATTTATTTATTTAATCTTAAGGAAGGCATACAGCTTATTATAAATACCAAATAAGTAACAAGAACCTGGCAACAATAAAGTTAATAAATAAAATGGCCTTCGCGGCAAAATGACAGTGTGAATAATATATACGCTATGCATTCATACAGATTAGAAAAGAAAAAGCTAAGTTATACAGTCTTCAAAATTAGCGTAGGTAAACGTGTAGTGAAGAGAACTAAATAAAACTTTCTTTGAACTTAAATTAATTGTCTTATATAAACGGCTTAAATAAAGTACCTATAAAACAAAAACGTACTATTTATAAAATATAAAAAGTATCATTTATAAAATGTAAAGATCTTTATGAGCACTATTTATAAAGATCTTTCCAAACTTCTCATAGAGTTTACAAGTGATCGGAATGCTGGCTTGTATTTCGGTCAACGAATTAGCATTGCCTTTCAACGTGGTAAGTGACAATGCTGCCAGCATTCTGGAAACTCTGCCTTATTGCGACGGCTTACATTTTTAAGAAATAGTTTTAAGTGTAAGTACTGTAAATACTAGTTGTAATTCTTTATTTTATCTTATTGCTTTAGCTTAGGAAAACAAAAAGCTTTAGAACTAGAAAATGAACACGTTTATTATGTCATATAAATTTATATTACTAATTGCTTAACTATCTTACCTAAGAGGCCCAAATTTGAGCTATCACAGTTATCTTAGAGCGGAAAATCAACATAAGATTTACCAAATCCTAAATACAAATGCATCTTTATTTTTATTAGCGGCGTCTCTGTCTTTACTAGAGGCGTCTCTGTCTTTACTAGAGGCGTCTCTGTCTTTACTAGCGGCGTCTCTGTCTTTACTAGAGGCGTCTCTGTCTTTACTAGAGGCGTCTCTGTCGAAGGCAGCCCGTAGCGAGCGCAGCACCTCCTGGTTGAGCAGGCGCGGCGCGTCGCGCGCCCACAGGTAGTCCAGGTGGTTGAACTGTGCGTCCGGCACGCGGTACAGCTCGCTCCCCCGGGGCAGCCTCGCGTGCAGAGCCCGTACATCTCTCTCGCTGGATAGCAGGTCGTTCTGCGCCCAAAACAGCTTTATCGGCAGCGTTATTTTACTTAAATCGTACTCGGGCGGCACCTCGCTCCCGTAAAGCCTCTTGTTGTGGTGCGCGCCGTAGTCGAAGTGCTGGAAGCGGCCCTCGGCCTGGATCTCCTGCGCGAAGTGCACGACCGTCTTCCAGGAGGTACCAGTGCCGAGGTGCGCCAGGAAGGCGGGCAGTAGCGCCGCGTCCAGCTGCCCCTCGTCGGACCCGCAAAGGCTGAAGATGGCGCTCTTGCAGGCCGCGCCTCCCGCGCCTCCGCCGCGGCACGCGCTTGCCAGGCTGCCCAATGAGGATGTCTTCGGGATGAACTCGTGCTCGCCGTACATCATCTCCATGTAGGCCACGTTGCTGGCGAGTGGCGCCAGCGCGCGCACCGGTCCGCGCACGCCCGCCATGTACCCCACCGGCGCCAGCGCCAGGGCGCCCGCTAGCGCGGAGTTGTAATCAGGCCGGGAGGACAGCATCGCAAACAGCAGCGTCGTGCCCATCGAGTGGCCCACGTAGGCGAGCTGGCAGCGTGGCCCCTTCAGGCGCCTGATGTAGTCGATAACGGCCGGCAGGTCGTGCACGGCCGCGTCGTGCCACGAGAAGTTCCAATAGGCCTTTGAGTCGGTGCGCAGGTCGGTGTGCTCGCGCGAGTACTGGTTCCCGCGCACGTTAGGCATCCACACGTCGTAGCCAGCGTCGGCTAGCACGTAGGCCAGAGCGCGGCCCGGCCCGGCCAGCACCCAGTCGGCGGAGCTGGCGAACAGCCCATGCTGGAGGATAACGGCGGGCGCGGCGGCGGCGTGCAGCGCGCGCGGGACGCGGTGCACGCTGAGCACGTAGCCGCGCGAGAGAAGCGCGTGCGTCTCGCAGGGGTAGCCGTGGCGCAGCACGAGCGCGGCCACGGACAGCGTTGCGCCCGGGTCCGCCAGCCGCTCCGCCGCACTCGGCGCGCGCTCCTCGTACGAGAAGGTGTCGGCTAGCTGCCTCCCGCTGTGCGCCACGGACTCGCCGACCTCGTCTGCCATCTCCACATACTGCTGCACGGTCTCCCCGAGCCGCGCGGCGTCGCGGTACGAGCCTGCGAGGACCTCTTCGACCTTGGCCTTCTGCTGCTGGAAGTACTGGTTCATGTTGTTGCCCTGCTCGTTGAAGAACTTCTTGATGCCCCACGCGTAGTCGGCGGTGGGCGCGGGGTGTGGAGCGGGCTGTGGGGCGCAGAGCCCGGCTGCCAGCAGGGCCAGCGCGGTGAAGCGTGCCGCGTGCGGGGACATGGCGCGTTAGTGTCGGAGTGCCCCGCGCCGAGCTCGCTCCTACTTATTACCGCGGCGATGACCCCGGGGTTAGCATGTGACGTCACTGATACGCTTATTGTCTGCGAATGCCCGTATTTTTTTCGTGGAAACCTTCTTACTTTAGATAGGTACCTAGATATAAGTCAGGTACCTACTTTATCTATGAAATGTTGTTTGCTACATGTTTTCGCTTCCGTAGTTTTGACGAACAGGAATCTATGAATAATATTATCATTTATCTATTTCAGAAGTGCCACGCTCCATAGCTACACCACAGGCTACCTACACACCTGGTTTAATAAATGGAGGAGTTGCTAGGGGGCGGGAAATGAAACGGTGCCCTACCTCGTCTGTAATAAAATAAGATGGAGACAAGTCGTGGTTGGTTCAGTGTCATCGGGATTATCACGCACTTAAGTAATCCCTGGACTGCACAAATTAAGTATGCACGTGTGACCGGTCATTCCAGCCGCGCTTCAGTCCGGCATCGTGTTTCCGACGACACACGTCGCGCGTCGGTCGTATAATCATAAATATACTTAAGTCATCGTGTGAGAGAGGATATTCGAAAGATATTCGAAGGATTGTTTTACTGTATTCATAGAATTGTTAAAATCGTCGAGATTCTAATAAAAAAACCTCTTCTGTAGGCGACATCGTGACGTGACGGCAACATCGTGACGTGACGGCGACATCGTGACGTGACGGCGACATCGTGACGATACCTAAACTAGAATATAACCTCTCCGTACTGACAGTTCAGTGCAACCATAAATAAGGCGACATGAAGTTTGCACAGTCATATTTGCATTACTGGACTGCGCAAGCAAGACGGAGCGTGTGGCCTGGGTATTAGGTAAGTTGTAACATACAGTAGGTAGGTACCTATGTCGGCACTCGATACAAACAAATAATGAAACTGACTCATTACAAGTGAAGTGCATACCTATAACTATAGGTAGTACCTACCTAATCTAGATCCGCTTCGGCGGCATTAGCTCGGTAGTGACCTCTCGCGCTCGCCTCGGCGGCGCGTGTCGGGGAAGCAGGTACACTAGCGAGATTTAGACTGGTATCGATTCATGGCGGGTTGTTTATGAGTATTTATTACAATTCATATGCAGTGCCTGTGCTGTGCAGTAACTATGAATTGTGGTATATCATTCGAAAAGTAATTTTGTTAGCTTAATTAATTAAGCTAACAAAATTACCTTTGTCTCATGGATGAAACATCGCGTTTTTCTCGATAACTGTGGTACCTAGGCGTATGACGTCACAGTCGTCACACGCGCCACTCGGTCTGCGATGGCCGCAGTGATGTCAAGTCAGATTTTTCATAGCTAGATTTGGCTCTAAATAAATTTCATCTACAATAAATTCGATTTAGGTTATAAGCTTTTTTCGTCTACAATTTTTAGCGCTTAATTATGTTAACGTGGCATATAATTTTATTCTGCCACTAACTGCTATTTAGCTAATTATAATAATAAATAATAAACCTATGCTATTTGTTGTGTTGTGCCACAACTGGTAACAAGTAATTTTTTGACTGGTTATTCCCCGAAAACGAATACCTGCGCTCATTTTGCATTTATGGTTGGATCTATTGTAAATATATTCTCCGAAAACAAAAATGTTTGCTTGGAAGTAACATCCATAGTCATGAAACGGTTTTGAAATTGTTGTGGTTTGATATTAAACGCTACTGGCTTAACCTTTGATATGCGCAAGCCCTGATCAGTGCTCCCTATGTTATTTGCGTAAGCGCTCAGTGCACAGAGTACCTACAACACTTTAACTTGATTTTGACATTAAATTCTTTACACTAAGGTCTAAAGTTCTTCATTTTCCTATTCCCAACTAATTGAACGAACCCAGAGACTCATTCACTCGTCGACTGAAATCTTTAGAAACAGTCCTATGACCACTTCATTTGGACACCGGTCGGCGCAAAGTGCTTCAGCAATTTTAGTGTTTATTCGCGGAATAATCTAGGAAAAGGTAAGTTATTACTACATTTTATTATTCTTTACTCAATACCAAACTATTATATATATACCAATACTAATAATTCGTGACCAAATTATAATTTTCTATCACCAAAAGTTTTGTCGTACGTAAAGGTTTTTTTGAAAATTTTGTTTTGGTGGTTTTACACCGTTTTCATATTATTAGTAGGTTTTCATTATAATAATAATTTATTTAAGAATATAGAAATACAGCAGAAATAAGCGACAAGTAGTAAAAAAACGTTATTTTTTGCACAACGAGCTTTATCGCACCCACACATACGTAAGTCAAGATGGCGGTTTTCGGTGTAGGTGTACAGAACTGTCATCGCAATTTACGGGATGTTGTTTTTTTGTTTTCATTGGTAGTCTGCGTAAGCACTGATCAGTGCTATATAGTAATTTTGTTTGATTTGGTCAATGTTTCTAAAATAATTATAATGTTGGAGGTAGTACATAAGCAAGTGTGATTCAAATATAAGGTAGTTATTTTTATAGTCAATTTAGTATTTTTCGTAAGGTAGTTGTTTTTTATGTTTGGCTTAATTTTTTTTTTATAGGAAATTATATTTATTTTCTTGTTTTCTTACAGTTACAATGGATGCTCCGAGCACCCCATACAACACCCTAATTAGAGGGTTCGAAGTGGGGTCCACTTTGAGTGACAGGGGTCCCTGTCTCTCGGAAACAACGAGGTTGTGTTGGAGAGAACTGGTTCCGGAAGACTTCGGGTAATTTCTTAAATAAAAATAAACATTATAATTATAAAATTATTATTAAAATCATTGTATTTTTATTATAAAATTATAGTTATCAAACTTGCCATCCCTGTAGATTGTTTGCAACAGTCTGCAGTTAGCTCAATTGTTTCAATTGAAAATATGTACTAGTTTTAATTTATTTCTACTTTACTTGATTGTAATTTTCTTTTACATTATTTTAAGTTTTAATTATAAAACTTCAACCATTTTCTGCATGTAAATTAATATTACTCATTTGTTAATATTTTAAGGTTCTTTATTAGTTTTTGATTACAAATAAACATTTTAAAAACAGTACACTTTTCTTTTATTCATATATTTTACGAGAAATTAAGTCGAACTAGAAGCAGTAGTACTAGAAATAATAAATAAGAAATAATAAATATGTCCAGCATTATTTATTATGTTATTATTTAGTAGTACTAGAAAATAAAACTCCTGTATAATGGCACTGATCAGTGCTTACGCAATTGAAGCATCGCTATCGGAGCACTGATCTGTGCTTCCGCAGATGACACTTGACAGCATATACACACACATACGCGCCTAAATGAAAGATGTACGAAACTTTTATCTCTGTTTTCTTTGCCTTTTTCTAAATTATTTTGTGTGGGTGGTATTACCGTGTGTCCATAGACTAAAAGCCCGCTTTGTATACTTCATCACACAGTAATTTCCATAAAGTATAGATCGTTCAGACTTCTTGAATTTTGTAAATGAAAACTAGCTTAGCAAATCACGTGTTGTTTTGGTTTTTGATTGAAATTATAGGTAAATTTTGTTATTTATGTATAAATAACAGTTTCTAAGCCGAAAATAATATGTGTGCAACTAACAACACACTTGTTTACAAGAAAATACTGCTTCTTTAGTTGTTGAAAGTGAAATGAAAGTTCGTTGAACTATGAACACACAGGCGGTTTTTTTTGAAGTGTTATGTGATTTTCGTAATAGTTTATCAGAGTGATTTTGTACTAGAATTGTAGTGATTTTTATTTCTTTATATAACCTGAACATTCAATTTATAGGAAGTAAAAGATAAATACAAAATGTGTCACAGAATATACTGAAAATGTTAATTGTTTCCATGACAGGTACATAAATCGTCTTTTGGAACATTATTCTACAAAAAAACAAAATTTAAGAATGTGTTTACAATAAGATATAACGTAACCAAGGGTTAATCGCCCCTGAGTGTTTGTCCGCCAGTGAGTATTGTTTTTTATTGCAATGGCGCTTGGTAGCTATCTAAACCCTATAAACTACACAAAAGTCCAGACAAGAATTTATGGCTTTCTGAATCTGAATTTCTCTTTTGGTCTACCCTACTTTAGGAGATATTTAGGCCATTCACTGTGGCTGCTATCTTGACGTCAAGCTGGTAGTCCCGCTGATACCGACGGAACCGTAGCCAGATATGAATCATGACATGAACTATAAGCCAATCATCTGTCCCCTACGGTATCTAGTTCTGCTGCAAAGCTCAGAAAAAGACCTGTGGTTTCATCTACATACATTTAAAATGTTTACTTTTTCCCCCAGGTAAGTGAGAATCATTATATTAAAATAAAGAAGGAATACCTAATAAGATATAATAAGCTCTGTTCTGATATAAACAGGCAACAGTAACATGCTAAATGGGTAAATGATAAGAGCAGATTCCGAAAAGCTATTAAGATAGCCGCAGGTCACTCATCCAGCGGCTGAGACCGATCGCTAATAATTTATTGTGTTATCTAGCTGTTTCTTGAGAAATGGCAAATTCTTGAGATAAACGTCCGAGATACATAATTGTAGATATGTATGGAAGTAAAACGCTGCTGATAGAGGTTACATTAAGTATTTATTTGAACTAAGCTTAAAATAGTCATTGCACTTAGTACATGTTCAATATATTGTGACGCCAGCATCAAAAATACTCATATATACCACCTCTTGCACTGCGCCCGCGCCGCCCGCGCGCAGCCCGCGGCGTGGCGGCGCGGCGCTTCGCTACTGTCGTAAGCAATTAAATATTTATGCATAATACTAAACGTACGTACGGGCAGCACTCATCGAGCTACACTCGGCTCTGCGACGGAAGCGATCATTTGCGATGCGACGATAGAAAACATGTAGGTACTTACAGAAACCAAAAAATGTGTTCCTGCAACAACAGCTAGGAATTCATGACGATGGGAATCGACTCTGTAAGCGTTGCGGATATTTAACATCGTGTGACAGAGCCCGAGAACAGAGCTGTCTGACAGGCTGAAGGCTTCCGGAGCCCGAGTCTCATTTCAATTCATCGCATTGATATAAATAATAAGAAAAATATAGAGACTTCATTTATGTTTACTAAATTTGGCGCGGTTCAGGTAGCTTATTACAGTAAGCGTTAGTTGCCCGCAGCAAGGTCGCACCGCATCGCATCGGACGCATCGCACCGCAAACACGGCGGCCACTCGATCCCGAGACCCTCTATCTAAAACTATAATATTTTTGAAGCTGGCAGATCCTCGCAATATGTACAATAAGGGAAACAATGTCAACTTGAGTTTCGGAAAACAAATCCGAATTTAAAGCTTGTGTACATACAAAATAAAATTAAATGAAAATAATATATTCGCATACTTATAGCCGGACAGAGGCATGCCTGAGCAATTTCACTACAATTATTCTTAAATATAAACTGCATTGTATAATATGTAGCTGTACAGCTCTGTTGCACGCTGTACAGCCCTGTTGCCGGGCCGGGCTGCCGCCGCCGCTTCGTGCCGACACATTCATTCCGAGATAGAGATCTACATACATGTTTATAAAACCTGAGCCGCAACATTCTCAGATTTCCGTGGTGTTAGTATTCAAGGGTGTGTGCACAAGGCGCGGGCGGCAGCAGGCTCGTGGAGTCTGCGAGTGTGAGTGAGACAACAAGAGCAGTAGAGGTATCAACTGAACTGCGTGTTTGTAAGAGAGCTCCCAGGCCGAGCAGCGATCGGTGCACCGCGGGTCTCGTTCAGCACGTTGAGTACTGTACTGTCGGTACAGAGCACCGTGTAGTCGTGCCATGTACCTCTATCGTATAAACCAGTTTCGTGGGTGTACAACTGCGCGTGAGTAGGTGATCCTTCGACATCCCTATTGCTCAAGCATACAACAGTATTGAGATTTCTATAGTTAGGTACACTTCACTTCACTTTTTCCTAGAAATCTTTAGCCAGCACAACTTATGATAAACTTAAAACGTTTCGTCACTCAAAATAACACTTTATTCTTAGCACTGTAGGGTCTAATTTACACTGATAATTATGTCAATAAACTAGCCTGGAGGTACGCGGACCGCATCACTTCATACCCTATTATTGCTGAGTCCTTCCGACTCGCTCCGACCAATGCCTTCCCCTGCCCCTTCGCGTGCGCTCTCTACTCGTGTACAGTATGAACCTACAGTCGTGTACTTGTACAGTTCTTATTGAACATTACATTTGTAAATAATATTCCCTGGATACATTGCGTAAGAAGGAACAGTTATATTAGCAAGCTTTACAAACTAAATTATAAGATATCTATTTCTGTCTGCAAGTAGTTTGATCGTCGTAGAAAGTGCAGGTGGTGGCAGCACCACCGCATCAGCATCAGACCCACGCTCGTGCGCGTAACATATTCACGTCCGAGGTAACCCGTACCCCGCACCTTACCTACCTCGCATCAAATGCAATCTATATTACATTTTATTTGTCAAAATATTTCTCGGAATGAACGTTCACAAATTACAAATGTCTTTTAATTCGTTCACTCTTATAATAATATCTTATCGGAACACAACGGGGGCCGGCGCCCGTCCCTCTCGGTCCACACCCACACCGGTGTTCAACTGTCCCGTCGTCTCTAACTCGACATACTAGGATCGCATCGCGAGTCCCATCGGATCAACTGTAGAATGAGTCCTACATCATTAGCGGCGGTCATTGGTCGGAGCGGCGGGCCCCCGACGCGTCACACGCGCGCCCGCCCGGAGGCTGCAGGGGGGCGGCGGGGGCGCCCCCGCACGGGGCAGGCCGCGGCGCGTCAATACGCGCGTCTGTCGTCCAGCTCCATCTGGAAATATCAAGTTTGCGGCTGTAGTTTTCAGCAGTGCTACAGCGGGAAACTGATTTTGTAGAAAAATAACCTGATCAGTTTTGTGAAGATACTTGATTTCAGACGCGAAAGCCGACCGGTACAAAGAGAACTGGCCAGAATAAATGGTCCCGTAAGTGCGCGTGCTGGCGGGCCTGTCTCCCCTGAGCACCGCGCCGCGGCGGACTCGAGCGAGAGCGGCACCGGAGCGGAGCGCACGGCGCAGGGGATGGATGGAGGCCTACACCGAGCGGTGCTCTAGGACCCGATTGATGAATAAACAATAGCAGAATAAAGAACTGGTGTACATACGTTGGTGCGCTGCCGCTTGCTGGCCGGCTCGCCCTCCTCCGAGATGACGAGCTCCGCGTCCGCGCCGCCGAACGCGTTGCTGGAACACATAACAAGGAACATTAACATGACTCATCACAAGCTACACTTGTCCCAGTTCCTCCTGTGACACAATATTACTTTATTTAACTTTACCATCGCACCGACACCACGCAGCCGCCGCCCACCACGTACTTCTCTGTAGGTGAGGTAAGGTAGTACTCACGCTAGGTAAGGGTCGTGCTGCATGAGATGTTCGTCCGCGTCGCGCACCGACACCACGGCGCCGCCGCCCACCACGTACTTCTCTGTAGGTGAGGTAAGGTAGTACTCACGCTAGATAAGGGTCGTGCTGCATGAGATGTTCGTCCGCGTCGCGCACCGACACCACGGCGCCGCCGCCCACCACGTACTTCTCTGTAGGTGAGGTAAGGTAGTACTCACGCTAGATAAGGGTCGTGCTGCATGAGATGTTCGTCCGCGTCGCGCACCGACACCACGGCGCCGCCGCCCACCACGTACTTCTCTGTAGGTGAGGTAAGGTAGTACTCACGCTAGATAAGGATCGTGCTGCTTGAGATGTTCGTCCGCGTCGCGCACCGACACCACGGCGCCGCCGCCCACCACGTACTTCTCTGTAGGTGAGGTAAGGTAGTACTCACGCTAGATAAGGGTCGTGCTGCATGAGATGTTCGTCCGCGTCGCGCACCGACACCACGGCGCCGCCGCACACCACGTACTTCTCTGTAGGTGAGGTAAGGTGGTACTCACGCTAGGTAAGGGTCGTGCTGCATGAGATGTTCGTCCGCGTCGCGCACCGACACCACGGCGCCGCCGCACACCACGTACTTCTCTGTAGGTGAGGTAAGGTGGTACTCACGCTAGGTAAGGGTCGTGCTGCATGAGATGTTCGTCCGCGTCGCGCACCGACACCACGGCGCCGCCGCCCACCACGTACTTCTCTGCAACACACACGCAGGGAGACGTTACACTATGTAGGTACACTATGGATGTATTGGTAAAGGACAAGAGTTATTTAGTACATCTGTTTACACGGGCCGGCGCATGGCGTCGCCGCGCCGCCTCCGGTGTCCTCCTTAATTAAGCTCGTCACTTTAGACAGCTTTTGTAGCCTTCAAAGACTTACTTAGATGCTGTTATGGATACACACCGAACCCAACCAAGCACTGCGGGTTTGTGTGATATGAATATACTGGGTGTTCGGCAGACCGTGTGCCGTGTGGTAACTGGGGGTAGGTGGAACTAAGTGCATTTAGCTTGGCGGCTTTGTAAACCCTACAAAATCTCTTGGCTATTTTTATGTTATTTTTTAAGATTTTTTTTCTAAATTCGTACATTTAAGTGCTGTAACTTTTTTTGTACGATATCCTAACTGCTAATCCAGGTTTCATGTAAATATTGATTTTACTCTGATTTCCGATCGGATTTTCGGATCGGATTCACGGGCTAACGCCCGTACTAGTAAACTCAATGTTTACACAAACAATTACAATAATTAACATTTTCTTACTTTACTTCCTTTTTTTTTTTCATACATCTGGCATTAACATGCCAGATGTAAGAACATGTAAAAAATGTAAGTCGTACAAAAAAGGCAAATATGTAGTTCAAATTGCAGATTTTTTTTTTTTGTAAAATCACATTATTATGATTAAAAAAAAAAAATCTGCTATTTGAACTAAATATTAAAAATGCCGAGGCTTTTGAGGATTAAAAAAGCCGCCAAGCTATTGCACTTAGTTCTACGTACCCCAGTTAGCATACGGCACACGATCTGCCGAACATCCTGTATGTAGTAGGCAGAGGCCAGTGTTTTATCTTTAGTGTGTGGACTCCATTATCTTCTTAAGTTGAAGTAAAGTGAATGAGTATTTGTGTATGTTACTAAAGCAGTGTCTTACCCTCCCGCTCGCCGCCCGCGCCGTTGGTGACCACCGTGATCTGGTGGCCCGCCATCACGTTGTACGCGAGCCCGTGACCTGCGCGACGCGACACCAACACATTACTTACATCGCCCGAGACAACCACACTGCACTACATCTCATCACCAACAGTAATATGCCTCGGTTGGAGCTCTAAGGAACAGTACTACTGGTCTACAAGCACTCATGGCTTTGTTCCGCTTTCAAGGGTGCGATGTGAAATTACGGACTTACCTACGGCTAAACCTTTGTATATAATAATAATTAATTTATTTCAGACTGTACAAGCTATCGCATAAGTACATGCAGTAGATACACTTTAACTAAAACATTTCATGTAAATTTAGCTTAGCTTGCATTCACCGCAATTACCAACTACTGTCAACTACAATAAACTCAGTGTTCAACCATCACTCAACGGGTTCGGTTTCTCTTCGGAGTTTGTACCACCCTCAGCTAGCTAGCATCTCTTAGCGTTTTACTCCAGCTTAGCTTAATGATTGTAACTATTTGTAACCCTCTCACAGACTATAAAAAAGTTAGCTTATTTAACTTATTGTACGGTTCATAGTATAATACATACCTTCAAAATAACATACATGAAATATATTGTATTGTATTGATTTATTTCAGATAATAATGCATATTACACATATATAACTTAATCAATAACACGTTATTTGTCATAACGGCGACGGCGACGGCGGCGGCGACGTGTAGATGACGCGATCAGGGTGTCAGCTGACGACGGTGCACGGCGGTCCCCTTGTAGGCGGCCAGTGAACCTTCCAAACTTGACACCCTTCGGCCAAAACTCTGCGCTTTAGTAGGTCGAGAGATGTTGAGTTGCACTCTCACCATTAATGAATTGAAGCTTACATTATGGCGAAAGTCCAGGTTCTTCAGGCGCATCGAGAGTCCAGTCTTCATCTTTAACTACTCCACAGCCTTGGTCTCCACACTGTAGTGTACGTGAGACGTAGAGCTGGGTAGTCGGTACTTCCGCTCGGAAACGTTCAGGTCTATCGGCGCAGTACCGCACTGGTTCCGGCTGGTGGGCTTACGGCTCTTGCGAACTAGCACAGTGAATCCCTCCGCGTCACGGGGCCAGGAGTCGGTGCAGGCGCAGCACTCCGTGATGGTTCACAGGGCTGCTCATTCAAAGCTGCTTCATTTTAGGGTTTGACGGTATTGTCAGCCGCGGCCGGCAACTCGTCCAATATCTGACTCGAACGATGACGCCGACATACTTTGCGCTCCTCGATGCATGTTGACGTGCGAAGCCCCTGGTGACCTAGTTACCGTGGCAGCACGCAATCATGCAACCTCGGAGTGAAGGTCACTGATGGTACACATCTTTACTTCATCCAGACTAGCACGTCGATGTGACCAGACTGCTAAAGGATGTCACTAATATCTTTAGCAGTCTGGTCACATCGACGTGGTCGAACGTCACGGGGGGCAGCTTCAGCGGCTCCTTCGCGACGAAGTCAGGCACGTAGTCCGGCTCCGTATACTAGAACAGCGTGATGATGCCCTTTATACTTTTATCTCCGCCAGCCCTGCCTCGAGAGGGCATCTGTATGATGTTTGCGCTGAAAGATCAGCGCCTTGCCCCTGCAAATGTCTTCTTCTTTTAAGCTGGATTTGCAGATCTGCAGGATGCTGACCTTGTACATGGTGTCGATGGCATTCTGGATGAACGCCAGAAACTCATTGGCGATAAGAGATTTCGCACTCATCTCGTACGCGGCAGCGGTGCAAACCGCGCCTGTCACCAATTAAAATGTTCAAGCCGGTGCAAGAGCGAGGCACTACCGTTACCGAGCGCGCATCGCTCTGCAGTTTATGCCTCAGGCTGCCGGGTGCAGCGATATGCACCCTAGTACGTATTTATAGCGTAGATGTCCTGCTAGGATTGGTTCGGTTATAGCAGGTGGTTATGCCATTTTACATCAGATGGTTGGTCTGTGTTCCGACAGGTAGTATTAGAGTAGCACACTGGCCGCGCGAGACGCCTGTATGAAGGCAGGCGGTACGTCGCGAATGCTTACCGATTTGCGAAGCTTTGTAAACACCTAGGTGATATAGAATAGGTATTATATTTTTTTTTATCAAAAACCTTACAAGTTAGATCAAATATTTTGCTGATATTTTGGTGGTGGTGTGAAATTAAGGAACGAACTAATGCATTTTGTATATATTCTAGCTCACAAACGCGTGCAACAATACTTTTATTTCATTGCAAAATAATAAAAAAGAACTCATTTTCAATGGAATTTATCGGAAAGGGGCAAGTGGATACACTTGTGTATGATATCATACGATAGGTAATAGCCATTTCATTAGTGTAGGTACATTTTTATTATATGAATACATTTTCTCATTACCGAATCAACAAAAATATAACATAAACATAGCTCTGTTTGCAGAGTTTCAAGAAACACGATAACTTGTTCGTTTGTCCACTTCATGATATTATTCTCTTCCATCATACAAACCCACACATGCGATCCTGCCGCGCTCACGATGCACACTGACTGACACAAACATAGTGTGGCCGCTTCAACGCAATAATTCTCGCGATGTCTCTTTGATATACCGCCACTCGAACTATCGTCTAACGCCAAACGGCAATGTGAATGCCGTTGTAAAATAATCGCGAGAAGTCGTGGCCACACCAACGTTCAACGTCCAACGCGATAATTAACGACATTTCCCGGTAGTGTGGCCCCAGCATTAGATAGTATGCGGGTGTGTACCTGGCGAGCCGGGCGCCGACTGGCTGACTCCGCTGTGCTGCGGGAAGAGATACTGCCCCGCGCCGCTGTTGTTGCCCGACAGCCGATGCTCTCGACCCGACTGCGAACAGACACATCGATTACTAATACATACGCGCTTTATTAAATGCGGCGTAACTAACTTTGCGCCGTTTTATGTAGATATTTCTTTCAAAAACGAGACCTGACTCAGGTGGCGCAGTAAACAACGACCGTTCTAGTACCAGAGTCGCTCAGACCCAGCGAGCGACTCGGGTAACTGTCGTTGTTTACTGCATCTCTAGGAGAGGTTGTTTAGCGGTTGCAGTGATGCGGAGAGCGCTGAGGAAGATACCTGATGGTCGGGCTCCTCGGCGGTGAAGAGGTCAGGCGTGGGCTCGCGCGACAGCTCCTCCGGCGTCACCAGACCCGACACGCCCACCTGCGACGGAGACGTCGGTGCGCTCCTGCAACACACACGTACAGTACATCAACCCACACGGAGCACCACATGCACTCTCCAACTCGGAACATATCGCGACCTCGACCTGTGCCATGGAACATACGACAGGACGTGACCAGCCTCGTCTCGACGGAGACAAGCGGTCACTCAGGCCCACGTGGTTGGTAACTATCAGACTATACTGACTCATCATCAACACAGCCCTTGCAGTACCTTGCAGTACCACCCCTGGATACAACAGGCACCTCGTTCTCAGCCTGTCTGTCCTAACCGCACTATACTGGTAACTATGTATAATATGTACTAGCACTAATAGTTCTACCTTGAATGTTAACTACTGCGGCCTGAGTTTGACTAGAAACTAAATCCAAATTGCGAGCAAGAATATATTGATTGTGTTTGTAAATGGAAGTTTAAAACAAAACACGCATTGTAAACCTCAGGCCACAGACAACACTTGTGAATCTCAGCTATCGTTACAATACTAACTACGGGGAAACATTTGACGAGTTGATAGTCCTACTCCGTACACTATACACTACTCATGTCCACCTGAGCTAAATACCCGGCGGCGGGGCGGCGGCGGCTCGGTGAACAGTTACATGCGAGCACACGGTGACACTACACTACCTGCACTTGTACAACACCGTGACTCAGCATAACCTATTGCTTTATTGATGTTATAACAACACCCTACTTGCAATGATGACGTCATGGTAACAACAGTAGGTGACCTAGTAACCAAGGTAAGCTTGATGGATGATTGCGAAGGGTAACCTAAGAGTGAATACGCGGCCGCTAAATGAGATCTTGCCAACTTCAAGTGATAGTACAGTAGTATGGCACTGGTACCTCTGACACATCGCTTCAATACACCGCGAGCCAAGCGATCTACTGGGCTCGGAGCCCGGGCCTTCGTTACCTGCAAGAGAGCCGCTGTACAACTAGGACGTAGCCATGACGATACCCAACAATGAGAAAAGCGATATTGCTGATATTTCGTTTTACTAGTAGAAAAATAGTACGTTGATCGTTCAAAAGCTTTAGACTTCTTTCAATGACATTACAAACTATGGCATATGTTATTTGATCGGAGTCGATACCAGCGCTCGCAAGGACAGGTTCAAGCGACGTGTTTCTATGCAAGTTCTGGTATGAGAACCAGAAGAAGTAAGCCCGCCTCACAACGCGGGTGTGGGGTAAGGCAGGGGGGGGGGGGGGGCAGAGGAGTATGCAAACAACCTTTTCAGTTTGTATAACTGAAAAATTTATTTAAGAAGAGCCGAAATCGGATGCTATGCTAGATGTCATCGACCATCTGATTCCGGCGCTCGGTTGTGTTGGATAAACAAAAGGTAAATAGGTATGGAGTGGTTGTACCTGGATGAGAGTCCGAAGGGCGCGCGGAACTGCACGCCGCGCGGGCGGCGCGGGCGGAAGGCCAGCTCGATGAGCTTGCCCTCACTCTGCGGGTCGATGCGCCAAAACGAGCCCTTGCCGGGCTCCTCCTGGCTGCGGGGCACCTTTATGAAGTAGCTGCAACACATACACAAGACAACTTAGCTCATTTTACAAAAATATAAAAGTCCCTGACCATTTTAATAATAATAATAAATCATTTATTGCCTCTTCTTGACTTAAACTAGAATTATAGACATTTTCCTTTCATCTAACATAGCGGGTCACTTGTATTCAAGTTAACTAACCCTACTGATAACAAATTTGTATGTCATTTTATAATTATATATGATACAGGTAGGTAATATTGTTATTTTATGTTTAAAAACCAAACTACTCATGGCTTTATCGATTTATTGAACATCAAATTAAAATGGATCAAATACTAAAGCTACCAGACTGGATATAGTTCCAAACAGCGCTACCGCCACAAAAGAAAAGGAGCACTAAAGAAAGACCTTTAAACCTTTTCTGACATGTATCGACAAGGAAACCAAGGTTAATCATTTGGATATCTTCATAAATTACGTGGCACCAAGAGTCTTCACATACATAAACGAAAGTGCAACATACGACGAAGCTCTGATAATACTAACAGGCTCCTTTGTGAAACTAAGCAATAATGTGTTCGCCGGACGTGTTCTCGAAACGAGACCGCACAAGCAATAAGGTGTTCGCCGGACGTGTTATCGAAACGAGACCGACAAAAGCAAAGAGACTAACGACACGTAACTATTAGCTAAAAATTCTCAATTTAAGAAAGTAGATGCCTAAACTCATAAATCTGATAACATCCGAGAGGCATTTACAACAGGCTTAAACTCGCTCCGCAAGCTATAAGCCTTGCGGAGCGAGTCTGGGGATGTCGCTATTATACATGACGCGATTCTCTTAACTCCTTTTTAAGATTATATCGCAGCAGAATATTTCTTGGTACGACATACATTGGCATAGTGTCATTTTTGGTCGCAGATTTGGCAAAAAGCAGGTCAATCTTTTCTCGGATGAACGCGCCCTCCGTAATTACTATAGCTGTAGGTACTATAGTTTAATTCATCCTTTAGTGCAGCATTCACGGCATTTAAGTTTGGAAATTCATAGTTGTGCGAATTCACTTCTGCCAGTTCTAACGATCGTGCTTTTTCATAGGCTTCTACAAGAGGCAATTCGTTGTTTTTCAAGTAATCTCTGTCTTATAACATTAGATTTTAAGCCTGTTGTAAATGCCTCTCGGATGTTATCAGATTTATGAGTTTCGGCATCTACCTTCTTAAATTGAGAATTTTTAGCTAATAGTTACGTGTCGTTAGTCTCTTTGCTCTTGTGCGGTCTCGTTGCCAGAACACGTCCGGCGAACATCTTATTGCTTGTGCGGTCTCGTTGCGAGAACACGTCCGGCGAACATATTATTGCTTGTGCGGTCTCGTTTCGAGAACACGTCCGGCGAACACCTTATTGCTTGTGCGGTCTCGTTGCGAGAGCACGTCCGGCGAACATATTATTGCTTGTGCGGTCTCGTTTCGAGAACACGTCCGGCGAACACCTTATTGCTTGTGCGGTCTCGTTTCGAGAACACGTCCGGCGAACACCTTATTGCTTGTGCGGTCTCGTTGCGAGAACAAGTCCGGCGAACATATTATTACTTGTGCGGTCTCGTTTCGAGAACACGTCCGGCGAACACCTTATTACTTGTGCGGTCTCGTTTCGAGAACACGTCCGGCGAACACCTTATTGCTTGTGCGGTCTCGTTTCGAGAACACGTCCGGCGAACACATTATTGCTTAGTTTCACAAAGGAGCCTGTTAGTATTTTCAGAGCTTCGTCGTATGTTGCACTTTCGTTTATGTATGTGAAGACTCTTGGTGTCACGTAATTTATGAAGATATCCAAATGATTTACCTTGGTTTCCTTGTCGATACATGTCAGAAAAGGTTTAAAGGTCTTTCTTTAGTGCTCCTATCCGTTTGTAAAGGTAACTGAAGAAATGGCGTCATTATTTCATTGGCAGACCATTTAGGAACCATGCAGTAAATTCCTGATCAAAGATCTGTGTCTTTTATGTTCGACAATAAACAAACTAGCAAAATAAAGAATAAGAAGATATACAACGCTGGCGTCTGGAGTTGGCGCCATTCATATTTGACATCGTATACCGTCCTGGAAAGCAAAAGGAAGTAGCGGACACAGCACCGGCTCGAGCTGAGAAGCTTTCGTCACTACATGAAGGTTTGTGTCATCCAGGTATAGCTAGAACGAGTCACTGGATAAAATAAAAAAACCTACCGTACTCAACTGAACAAATAAAGCAGATCACCAATGCCGGCCGGATTTGCTACGAAATAAAGCAGATGACCAATGCCGGCCGGATTTGCTCCGAAATAAAGCAGATGACCAATGCCGGCCGGATTTGCTACGAAATAAAGCAGATGACCAATGCCGGCCGGATTTGCTCCGAAATAAAGCAGATGACCAATGCCGGCCGGATTTGCTCCGAAATAAAGCAGATGACCAATGCCGGCCGGATTTGCTCCGAAATAAAGCAGATGACCAATACCGGCCGGATTTGCTCCGAAATAAAGCAGATGACCAATGCCGGCCGGATTTGCTCGGAAATAAAGCAAATGACCAATGCCGGCCGGATTTGCTCCGAAATAAAGCAGATGACCAATGCCGGCCGGATTTGCTCCGAAATAAAGCAGATGACCAAAGCCGGCCGGATTTGCTCCGAAATAAAGCAGATGACTAATGCCGGCCGGATTTGCTCCGAAATAAAGCAGATGACCAATGCCGGCCGGATTTGCTCCGAAATAAAGCAGATGACCAATGCCGGCCGGATTTGCTCCGAAATAAAGCAGATGACCAATGCCGGCCGGATTTGCTCCGAAATAAAGCAGATGACCAATGCCGGCCGGATTTGATCCGAAATAAAGCAGATGACCAATGCCGGCCGGATTTGCTCCGAAATAAAGCAGATGACCAATGCCGGCCGGATTTGATCCGAAATAAAGCAGATGACCAATGCCGGCCGGATTTGCTCCGAAATAAAGCAGATGACCAATGCCGGCCGGATTTGCTCCGAAATAAAGCAGATGACCAATGCCGGCCGGATTTGCTCCGAAATAAAGCAGATGACCAATGCCGGCCGGATTTGATCCGGAATAAAGCAGATGACCAATGCCGGCCGGATTTGCTCCGAAATAAAACCTTTTATAAATCTTCAGCTGATCCGATCTCGATAAAAGCCACATCACCTATGGTGAGATTAAGTATAGACATTAAGGACCAGTTTCTTCTGAGGGATGAGACATATGTACTTGTAAAATAGAGTACCAAGTCTTCCAAACACGTCCACGTACAAAACCGGGGATAAAATACTTGCAAGTATTTTTGATACCTTGTGGTATTACGTACGGATGGGGCAGCTCTAAACAATCGTTATTGTGCACAGCGACACATTGTACGCCGCACGAAAGGATGCTATCACACGCTAGGCGCTCATCAAATGGAGTCTCTATAAATACTTGCAAGTATTTTTGATACCTTGTGGTATTACGTACGGATGGGGCAGCTCTAAACGATCGTTATTGTGCACAGCGACACATTGTACGCTGCACGAAAGGATGCTATCACACGCTAGGCGCTCATCAAATGGAGTCTCTATAAATACTTGCAAGTATTTTTGATACCTTGTGGTATTACGTACGGATGGGGCAGCTCTACACGATCGTTGTTGTGCACAGCGACACATTGTACGCCGCACGAAAGGATGCTATCACACGCTAGGCGCTCATCAAATGGAGTCTCTATAAATATTTGCAAGTATTTTTGATACCTTGTGGTATTACGTACGGATGGGGCAGCTCTAAACGATCGTTATTGTGCACAGCGACACATTGTACGCCGCACGAAAGGATGCTATCACACGCTAGGCGCTCATCAAATGGAGTCTCTATAAATAACAGACAGTAGTTGACAGAATCTCAGCGAATATTGATGCGAAAATTTAATCGCATTACCTATGTATTTACTGTTGAAGAGGTAACTCTACTTCATGTAAACCCCGACCAGACCACTCGTATGTTCGTCTTGAAGACGGCCTCGGAAACTGTTTCAAACTAACATTTGGCGCCATTATGGCAAGATAATCAAATGATCCTAGACGAATCATTGAATGAAGATTTTTTGAAAGTTTTGATGTGATTGTGGACATGTGCCCGAATATAACAATGAAATGAAACCTTCTGATTCCACGAACGAAGTAGAAGCAGGTGACTCCGAACCTCCAGCGGAAACTGAACCGGGATTACGAAGACCTACAAGGGAGCGGCACCCCCCTGCCCGCTATGATCACTTGTCTTGGCGGGTAGAATGTAGTGATTCAAAATTTTGTGTCATTTTACAATTCTATAGGTACCATAGATATAGGTATTAAAAGTAAATGAAAGTCAGTCCATCCGCTTGAGAATAGCTCGCTGGTGCTGGTACAAACAGACGGGCGCAGGTGGGCACGTTTAATTAACATATAATGTTCCCCTCTTTCTGCGTCGGGGTTAAAAATAGTCAGTAAAGAAAGGAGCGCTATCTAGAGGGAGTAATAGTTACCGGTTGAGCGAGAGGTTGTGTCGGATGGAGTTCTGCCAGCCCTTGTCGGCGGTGCGGTAGTAGGGGTAGTGCTTGGTGATGTAGGAGTAGATGCCGGAGAGCGTGAGTTGCTTGTCGGGCGCGCTCGCCACGGCCTGCACGATGAGCTGCGCGTACGAGTAGGGCGGCTTGGCATCGTCACGCGCGCGCCCGCTGTACCCGGACTCGCTGGAGGACACGCCCGTGCCGTTAGAGCCCTGCCGGCCCTCCGCCAGCGCGCTGTAATGCGCCACCAGCCCCAGGTCTACGTGCCGCCGCGCCGCCGACGAGCCCGCGCCGCGGGGCGACGTCGGACAGCTGTTGGCCGCGCTTATCGTACCTGGAACACAACACCTTTTATCTTAGCCTACTCCTTTGTCCGCATTTGGAACTCGGAGTTGGAGCATTATTGAAGGTTGTTTAATATATATAATACGATATATATATTAATATAACGACTAGTTTAACGACCTTTAGATAGATAGATATAACTCTTTATTGTACCACACAAACATAAAATATAATATAATACAGAAGAAAATGCTGAGAAACAAGGAAGTACAAAGGGCGGCCTTATCACTTTGAGCGATCTCTTCCAGGCTATCTTGATAGATCAGCGGGCGAAGGACCGCCTAAGCAGGAGGTTGCGAATTCGATTCCCGCCTCGAGACAAATACTTAAACGATCTGCAGGTATTTGTTCTGGGATTTTCTCCTTCACCAGAGGGAAAGATGCGTGTCAAGCAGGTGTAGTGTAGTGTAGTGGTAGTGTTGTTACCGGTGGGCGAAGGCGCGGGGCTGCGGCCGTCACTGTCCGCGGGGATGGTGATACGCAGGGGCGGCATTGGCGCCGAGCTGCCCGCGCCGCCCTCCTCCACCAGCGACTGGAACTCCAGCCGAATGTTCGTCGACGGAAAGCGGAGGGTACATCTGGAACGTACACAAACATTCTCTTGGTTACGCAACCAAACGGGGAACCGTCTTCAGATCTTTGAAGTTTCTGGTAATAATGATATTGATATTGATATCTAACAGGCATCTTCGATTTCCACAAAAGTTACTAGTTTTGAAGGCTCTTGCAAAATGAAACAGATATAAAAGCCAGAACAGACAACTAAAACTACTCAAAAGTATATCTATAGCTACTTGGAAATGTTATTAGCTTCATACTGAACCAAATATGTACCTACCTACGTACTATAAATAATTGCATTAAAACTTTGCAATTTTAATGAGCGAACCTGACGCCTAAACTACACTACCTATGGAACAAGGAGCGTCTGCCGCCAGAGAAAATATTGTATGACCATTATTAAAAATCATTTGAATATTTTAAGGAACTTAATTTCCTTTCCCCGTTACTATATTTTTATTCAAATCCTGGATTCATTATTTCCGGCGAACAAAGCTCCTTCTATTTATAAGAAAGCGTTGGCGTCCAACGAGGTGCTGATAACAGGATAATGACTTTTTAAAATGTTATATTATTACCGTTGACCTTTCGGAATTAATCAATTACTTAATTCATAATGATATTTGCGTCTAACGCGGTGCTCGCTCTTGATTTAGTGCATTTCAAACAAAAGCGACAAAATCAAGATGTGCTTAATGTAAACACATTACGCATAGCGATATTGCCACAACGAACGTAAAGTCGCTCCGTCTTGTACATATCAACGGTCACTCAACCATCTTCAGATCAAATTGAATATCAAAGTGATGCGCAGCGAAGTGCAGCTCAACGGATCCAATACATCACTCTATAGACAGCCAGACGAGACTTGCCTTTGACGCAAACGTCGCTCATAACGAGCGGTCGCCATGGTAACCGACTAGGAGCTGAATACCCGTCGATCGAATACGATACAGACACCCACGAGCGCGCGCTGAATAGGCTTCTTACCAACCCGGGAAATAAGAGCATTTAATATGCTTCTGTATTTTCTGGTATCGACAAGTTCAGAAACCCTATTTATTATTTTATGTGGGTCCTATCATACTAATGCTATATTTGTATAGGAGGATAATTTGAATCAAAGTGAAATCACCTTCCGATAAATCGTCGCAGCCGTAGAATGGAGACACTTCTGTTTTTTTTATACTAATTTCGTATTATTGCAGAAATATACTTAAATGTAAAGGAAAATCAGATAAACAATTTATTTTTTTCATTTTTATTGATTATTGTTAAGCTACAGTGTAGAATACTGACGGTTTTGGTTTTGTTAAGACGACCGATGTGGCGCGGCGGGCGAAGGTCCGCCTGCGACGCAGAAGGTTGCGGGTTCGATTCCCGCCTTGGGACAAATGTTTGTACGATCTGCAAATATTTGTTCCGGGTGTTCTGGGTATTTTCTATATATAATAAAAAATATCTATCTATGTTATATATTGTATTAAGTTTATCAGTCATCTAGTACCCATAACACAAGCTCTGCTTACTTTGGGGCTAGATGATGCTGTGTGGATTGTCCAGCATTATTTATTATTTATTTATTTATTTGTATGCGCTGTAAAGCGATGTTTGAATTGATCCGTCAGCTTACGACGCTGACCTCTTCCCCGCACCCCTCCCCCGCGCGACGGATTGAACGTACCGCCAGTTTTCAATGGAGTGCTAGTGCGTCGCGTAGATATACTTGCAATAACACTAATAATGGAAACATTAATTTATCGCGTAATTTTTTTAGTAAACTGGTATTAAATGGCTCATCCGCAGTAAAACGACGGTATGTCAGATCCGATGTTATACTTGTGAGTCCGAAATACATAGTAAGTTGTCTGCTGCCTGAGAATTAGGTATGTTAATACTGCTACAATTCATTTGATACTTTGTACAGTGACGTAACAGCCAGCGGGCGAAGTTAGCATGTCTCTCAAACATTTTAACCTAAAGATTCGCCTTTTTTCATAATTTTAGACGTTCATAATAGAAGAGGCGCCGAGATTGGTCCTTACGCGTGTGGAGGCGTGTGCGGAATAGAGACTAACTGAAATGCTGAAGGTGGGAGGTCAACCAATTAATCGGGCTTTAAGTGTGGTGGTACTGTTTGTCAAAACATTAGTTTTTTATCTGTAATACAATTCATTCATACATTCATTCATAATCAATTCATTCTTAGACAGAGTATTAATTTTAAAAATGTCAATGTTATAAAAATATTATACAACGCCCTTGTACGGAGTCACTTGGAAACTAATGCCATCATATGGAACCCCCACGAAGCTAAGTACAAGCTAATGGTAGATTTAATCCAAAATAAATTTACCCACTCGCTTTGTTTATTTAAAAGAGTATGGAGTTTATCCGTACCACCCATTGATGTACCCGAGTCTGTTCGTGTTAGGTATGGTAGGCTACTGCAGGCTGTCGGTGCGGAGAGACGTGGCGCTGCATGGTGCGCGTGCTCCGCGGGGAGCTGCACCAGCCGTCGGTGCTGGCGGCGCACAGTGGATCGAAAAAGCCCTTCCTATAGACATAGAACTTTTTTTTTCTAAACATGCTTTTTCTTATTGGAAACCAAGACAGAATCTTATTAGAAGCCCAAACTATATCATATTTTATGAACCTAGGTGATAATGACGCAGAAAAGATTTTTTGAACTTTAATTTGTATGGAGAAAAACATGAAAATCGATATTTTTCGGCTCTCGTGCGAGTGCCCGTTATTTCCTCCGGCATAAATAATGTTCCTATTTTTTACTATCTTTTGACATATAACACATATGGGGCACTCGATGGACTTCAGGTGAAAAAAAATAAAATATATTTTTAAATTTTTTTTTCCATTTTATTCATTATACAAGGTACATTACGACCTATAAATAATATTAGGTCCTTACATATGAAATTGGCGTTTTTTGTACTGGCCACTTTAATCACAAATTTCTCCTCTTTGGTAAGGAATTCCAAATTCAAATTTGTACAGCTATAGACTCATGTATTTGTGCTTCGATGATCGTCATTAATTTGTTTTTTTTCTTCTGTTTTTTTCTGTTTGCGTCACTCATTTTACAAAATGGAAAACTTAAAATATCGCATTATTTACGAGTACGAGTTCCGCCGTGGCACTAGTGCTGCGGAAACAACTCGAAGGGTGAATGATGTGTATGGCGGTCGTGTTGCAAAAGAAAACACAGTTCGTTTTTGGTTCCAACGTTTTCGTTCTGGAAATTTTGACCTGCAGAACAAGCCCCGTGGACGGCCTGAGACTCAAGTTGATAATGAAGAGTTGAAGGCTATTGTGGAAGCGGATCCATCGCAAACCACGTCCGAGTTAGCTGCAGGCTGCGATGTTAGTGATAAAACTGTTTTAATTCACTTGAAGCAAATTGGGAAGATTAAAAAGCTTGAAAGGTGGGTACCTCACGAATTGACTGAAGCAAACCGGCAAACGCGCGTCGACTGCTGCGTTACATTACTAAACCGGCACAATAATGAAGGTATTGTAAACCGAATCATTACCTGTGATGAAAAATGGGTTCTTTACGATAATCGGAAGCGCTCAGCGCAATGGTTGGATCCTGGCCAGCCAGCCAAATCCTGCCCCAAGCGAAAATTAACCCCAAAAAAGTTACTTGTAAGCGTTTGGTGGACTAGTGCCGGTATTGTTCATTACAGTTTTCTCAAATCTGGCCAGACTATTACGGCTGATGTCTATTGTCAGCAATTGCAAACCATGATGGAAAAGCTAGCGGCTAAACAACCTAGGCTGGTCAATCGCTCCACGCCACTGCTGCTTCACGACAACGCTAGACCACACACTGCGCAACAGACGGCTACTAAATTAGAAGAGCTTCAATTGGAAAGTCTAAGACATCCTCCGTACTCCCCGGACCTTGCTCCAACAGATTACCATTTTTTTCGAAATTTGGATAACTTCTTGCAAGGGAAAAAATTCAACTCCGATGGGGCAGTCCAAATCGCCTTCAAAGATTTTATTGATTCCCGTCCGACTGGTTTTTTTAGTAAAGGGATCAATGAACTACCTATAAGATGGCAAAAGTGCATAGAAAATAATGGTTCATACTTTGATTAATTAAATATATTATATTAAAAAATATTCGACTTTTTGTTCCTCCCATACAAAACGCCAATTTCATATGTAAGGACCTAATATTTCAACTCACCTAATTATTGTTACAATTTTAATGTAATATTTCACCTATCATAATAATGAAAATATATAAAATTTTTATATTTTGTTAAAGTAAAAGCATAATTATCAAATACAGTCATTATTTTTAAAAAGAAAAGAATAATAATTACAAACTACAAAGGCGATTAAACAATTCACACGAAATAAATATTACTATTTTTTTAGACACAAGGCAAATTTTTCTATATTACAAGTTATCATACACAATAATTATTTAAAATACACGTATTATACATATAAGTTACAAAGTTTCTGTAAAACAATTAGAACATATTAAAAGACACATCCATATCAGCATCTGTGTCAGAATCTGTGTCTTCTGGATCAATGAATTAATGTGCTCTGACTTGAGGCACCATCAAATCCCCATTTCGATATTAATATCATTGATTGGTTTGTAATCTCGTCAGGTAAACTTTTTATTATTCTTTTAACAGTTATGTCAAGGAGTGCTTGAAGAGCTACTTTGGCCATTGTATCTGTAACAGTGATTGCGTCTTTCGGAGGAAAGCAATCCATCTTGGCTTGCTGCAATTTGTAATATGATGGATACAAATTTGGAATGCCTTCTTGAATGGCAGATTCTCTCAACGTTATATACTGCCACTTTGATAGTTTAAGTGACTGTAATAAGCCGAGCGCTTTGGTAGGGGTGAAAACACATTTATTTTTTTCATTTGCTTGTTCCACGAATTTTTCCGCCTCTTTTGGATTCTTTAGAATATGATCTATGGCTGCTGCCAAAATATCTTTACCCTCATTTTTCATATTAGCAATTAAAGCAAAGGCCAATTCTGAACTTTCTCGGCCTTTATAATTATAATTTTCAATCCTCGTACCTTTTGTTTTGTTCCAAGTTCTGTGAAAGGTTTGCGCGGACTTGGAGCCGTTTTCGTTGATGTTCCAACAGTTGATGTACTCGGAGAGGGTAAAAACAATTCGCCAGCTTCACTTGTTTCTTGAATTGCAGTATTTAGCTGTTGTGGTCGTATACAGGGTGTTTGGAAGCTCGGTGCAAAGCCTTAAGGGGGTAGTAGTATAGACCATCTAGAACATTTTGAGCCACATTTGTCTTAACCAAAGTCTAATTGTTTTTTTTTTAGGGACCTTTTACGATTTTTAACCAAAATCCCAAAAAATTCTAATTAAGTGCTGATAATGCAAAGTTTAAGTGGAAATGTCTATTTATTTTGTATGTTTTTATTAGCCTAATGTGTGTTTAATGATATTAAATCATTATAAAGCACAGTTTATGCTAAAAAAATGACTTTCAGACTATTTAAACTTTACAGAAAAAAAAAAAATGAAAAAAAAATGTTTTTTAATGACATTTAAAAAAATAAATAAAATAGCTGCAGATGTTCAGATTATTTTAAAAACACGCTGAGTTATTGCTCTTTCTTTTAAGGTATCATTTACTTAGATATCTATACAATTTTCGAAAATACGGTGCCTAAACCAGTTAAAGTCCGTAAATACTGATTTAAAGGAGATAAGAAAAAAACGTTTTTGATGATTATTTTTTTAATTCTGATGCTCAAAATGGCTTCCACCATTGCGTATACATTTACGACAACGATTTCTAACTTCCGTCGTCGTGACTTTCAGCTGCATTTCCTGTTTCATAGTTGTGAAAGCTGTTTCAATCCTTTGAAGTAATTCTTCCCTGGTGGATATTTGGAGAATTATCTGCATTTTCTGCAAAATGATTTACCAGAACTCCTGTATGAAGCCGAAGTACCCATACGGACAGGCCAATCATCTTTCAACAAGATGGATGCCCAGCACATTGGACGTTAAGTGTCAGGGAACACCTTAACAACTGTTTTCCAGACAGCTGGATAGGCAGAGATGGGCCCATCCCTTGGCCCGCACGATCGCCCGACCTGACCCCAGTAGATTTTTTTGTGTGGGGACGGGCAAAGGATCTCGTATACACTACCGAAATATCCACGAGGGAAGAATTACTTCAAAGGATTGAAACAGCTTTCACAACTATGAAACAGGAAATGCAGCTGAAAGTCACGACGACGGAAGTTAGAAATCGTTGTCGTAAATGTATACGCAATGGTGGAAGCCATTTTGAGCATCAGAATTAAAAAAATAATTATCAAAAACGTTTTTTTCTTATCTCCTTTAAATCAGTATTTACGGACTTTAACTGGTTTAGGCACCGTATTTTCAAAAATTGTATAGATATCTAAGTAAATGATACCTTAAAAGAAAGAGCAATAACTCAGCGTGTTTTTAAAATAATCTGAACATCTGCAGCTATTTTATTTATTTTTTTAAATGTCATTAAAAAACATTTTTTTTTTCTTTTTCTTTTTTTCTGTAAAGTTTAAATAGTCTGAAAGTCATTTTTTTAGCAAAAACTGTGCTTTATAATGATTTAATATCATTAAACACACATTAGGCTAATAAAAACATACAAAGTAAATAGACATTTCCACTTAAACTTTGCATTATCAGCACTTAATTAGAATTTTTTGGGATTTTGGTTAAAAATCGTAAAAGGTCCCTAAAAAAAAAACAATTAGACTTTGGTTAAGACAAATGTGGCTCAAAATGTTCTAGATGGTCTATACTACTACCCCCTTAAGGCTTTGCACCGAGCTTCCAAACACCCTGTATTTTCACGTACACAAGTTGGCCACTCGATATTCTGCTCCAACCAATCTGTATAGTGTTTTTTGAAAGTTTCTGTGTTACATTTTGCAGATTTCCATCTTTTTATCACAGACTGACTAAACCTTCGACAGAATTCTTGGAGAGTGTCTGTATCTTCTTCAGATAAACTCAAATTCAACTGAAATTTAACACTTTCTAACAGTTTTAAATAGTTTCCAAGCTTGCCAGACTGTTTTAGAATCACAAATAGATCCAGATTGGTCACCACACTATGCTTTTCCATTTTTAACTCGAAATTTCACAGATGTTTTACGTAGTAAGTTTTAATATAACTAAAAAAATATTCAGAACCCTCCATATTTATACTTACTTCATACCGGCTAACGACTACTAGAAAAAACTAGACAATGACAAATTGTTAATTAGGTAAGTACCTACTTAAATAACATCCATTTTTAATAAGAAAGCAAAGGCGCTTAAGGAATTCTTAGAATAATAATACAATCATAAGTGACGGGTTAGCAGGTAGTTCAAGATAAGTAGGTAAACCTCTGCAATAAATTTTGTAACAATGATAAGGTCGAGTACCTAACTTAATGGCCCCTTGTAAATTTAACAAAAAAATATACAATAGGTCTAATGTCTTTAACGGCTAAATATCATAAAACCACCATATAATATGGAATTATCAGGTAAAATTATAAAGTATGGCTGGTGAAATATTGCATTAAAACTGTAACAATAATTAGGTGAGTTGAAATATTATTTTTAGGTCGTAATGTACCTTGTATAATGAATAAAATGCAAGATGAAAATTTAAAAATATATTTAATTTTTTTTCACCTGAAGTCCATCGAGTGCCCCATATTATTATGTGCTATATGTCAAAAGATAGTAAAAAATAGGAACATTATTTATGCCGGAGGAAATAACGGGCACTCGCACGAGCCGAAAAATATCGATTTTCATGTTTTTCTCCATACAAATTAAAGTTCAAAAAATCTTTTCTGCGTCATTATCACCTAGGTTCATAAAATATGATATAGTTTGGGCTTCTAATAAGATTCTGTCTTGGTTTCCAATAAGAAAAAGCATGTTTAGAAAAAAAAAGTTCTACGTCTATAGGAAGGGCTTTTTCGATCCACTGTGCGGCGCTGCGGCTGCGCGCGCCCAACGACTACTTGGCCGCACGCCGCCGCCCCGCTATGCGCTATGCTGGAGGTGCCCAACTGTAGGACCAACTTACTAAGTTTATCCCCATGTCACTCGCTATCTTTTTACTCAATATCCTATCTGAAAATAGCGTTTAAAATTTAAAATTTCGAATGTTTTGAATCAGAAAAAATATACATTTGAATATTTGTTTCATTCTCCGTGAAAATGGCGCCAACAAAAGATTTACGTGCGACTGTAATTTCACTGTTTCAAGCAGGAAAAAAACCAATGCAAGTTTTTAGTGAAATCCAAAGTTTGGGATGTAGTCGGAACTTTGTGTATTATACCATAAAGAGGTACAAGGAGACCGGCTCTTTAGAAGACCGTGGAAGATGTGGCCGCCCGCGGTCTGTAAGGACGCCCGCCAACATCAAAGTAATCAGAGAGCGAATTTGTCGCAACCCTTGCCGGACTCAAAAGAAATTAGCTCTGCAGACCAACATTTCGCGAATATCGGTGAACAGGATACTTAAATATGATCTTAAACTAAAGGCCTACAGTCGAAGGAAAGTGCATTATTTAAACGAGCGTCTTCGTAAATTGCGACTGGAACGATGTCGGAACCTATTGAAGAGACACGATCCAAAAAATATCCTGTTTACCGATGAAAAGATCTTCACGGTGGAAGAAAAGTTTAACCGGCAGAACAATAAGGTTTACGCCAGATGTTCAAAGGACGTCCAGCCATCTGTACGCAATGTCCAGCGCACTCATCATCCAGCAAGTGTGATGGTTTGGTGGGGTGTTTCCTACGAGGGGGTCACTTCGCTTCATTTTTGCCAGCAAGGCGTCAAGGTGAAGGCACAAAATTACCAAACCGACATATTGGAAGCGGTGGTTAAACCATTAAATGATACGCTATTCGCTGGAAAATACTGGGTTTTCCAACAGGACTCTGCTCCCTCCCATAAAGCTAAGACTACCCAACGTTGGCTGGAGGCCAATTTGCCAGGCTTCATTCGGAGCGAAGATTGGCCCTCGTCAAGCCCTGACTTGAATCCTTTGGATTATTCTTTATGGACGGAATTGGAGCTGAGGGCATGCAGAAAGTCTCACCCAAACCTGGATTCTCTCAAGCGAGCCCTTATTAAAGAATCGAAACGGATTCCCATTGAAAAGATTCGTGCCGCCATAGATGAATGGCGCACGCGTTTGAAGGCCTGCATTGAATGCAAAGGCGGCCATTTTGAATGATTTATTTTTAAATACAGATCTAGATGTCAGTAGTTTTATTTTAATATCCAATAAATGAATACTCAACTTAGCTCCAAAAATATTTTAGTTTTACTGTGTCTCAAGACTTATGAACACACGAGGTATATGGATGTATTCATTGTAATGAAGTTAAATCTCTGAACAGTTTCAATTACCTGCTTAAACTGTTGACAATAACTAGTTAACTGATGCTGGTTGAGTGCCAAGTACCTTCCTACATATTCTGATCATTATTATTTAGCGTTACCTACCTCCTAATACAGGTAGGTATTTATATAGTTAAAAGGACACAAGTCTCGAACACTGGACAATGTACAATGTAACTTAAGAGAATGATTAATATACATTTTGTATTTTGTATTTTTTGTATTGTATTATAATGTTAGCTTTTATATAAAATATTCTGTTTTCCTCTAGATATGTTAATAGATAGATAAATAACACTTAATTGTACCAAACAAAGTTAAAAAAACAATACAGTAAGAAATATTGAAAATCGTGGTAGAACAAAGGGCGGCCTCATCGCTATAAGAGATCTCTTCCATGCCACCTTGTTAAGAACAAACACAAACTACAACTACTAATAACTAACAAGCATGAAACTGTGCAGAGACATTGGAACGCTCACTACTCAAACCATGGTAAATATCCCGCTGTAAATGACTTTAGGGACAAAAACGTTAAGTAATCTCTATTTTGGAATAAAAACGCATTGTGATTATTTTTAACTTTTCCTGCATAATAATAAGCACGCTTACATCCTGTTTTGATATTCATAGGTAAAAAACATTTAAATATAATATTTTATATGACAAAGTTATTTGTGTGTATATTGCCTAGGTACCTCATACGCTTACGCCACTTGATTAGCTTGAAATCCCCAAAATAACGGCGAATATTACCATGCGCCATGAATTTTGCAATGATTTTCCGAATTATAACGTCGCCCCATAACATCCGACACAACCGCACAAAAATTAAGCATGTGACTTTTTACAAAAACTAGGCATATTATAGTTTAATTATAAAGTATAGACAAATAGCTAGATCGGACTAGCCGTTTACAAAATATGATGAAATATCCAATTACAAAATAGTAAAGTGCTCACCTGTAAGTTGCTAAAATGAAGATCCGTCTTTATTCGACGGTTGCGACAAAATGGAGTTCATTACTATCAAATAGCAAATCAATCGTCGGTGAATAAAACGGCTCATATATATCTAGCTATTGACATTAAGGTGGTCAGTGAAGCTCGACAAAACATCAGGTTTTTAGTATTTTCTAGGTTCTACAGGTAATTTAGATACCTATAAGTCATTTGCTATGAACCCACGCTAAAACAATCTACTAATCAATGGTCGTTCTGTTGACATATATAATGTATGTATATCAACATTATGTCGATAAACTCCAAAACCACAAATGATTAAAAGTTTATTTTAGCAAATATTCGTAGCAAATGGCTTACAATGTGCGCAAAAGTTCTTATCTGCTAGCTGCTACCCATCTAAAGTACTTGTACAACCTACACAATACTAAAACACCCAATTTTTTTTAGTGCTGCGCTATCCACCCTTACTTTAGAAGGAACGTAAGGGCAGTGATTATAAAGCTTTCGGAATACCTATTGGAATAGGTGATAGGGATTAAATAGAGTAGAATGGGTTTTGAAATAGATTTCTCCTGAACTATGAACCTCTTCACAAAATAAACATTATTGATTCCTTTTTTTAACCGACTTCATAAAAGGAGGACGTTCTACGTTCGGCTGTATGTATATTTTTTTAATGTATGTTCGTCGATTCGTTCGTCATTAATGGACCGATTTTAAAAATTATTTCGCTATTGTACGGAGAAGGATCCCGATTCTCGAGGGATGAGTATTTGTCCCGCATAACTTAAATAAACAGTGTAAATATACAGAGGAATATGAAGACAGTTTTTAGTTATTTCAAAACAGTTAAATTACCTATGGACTAATTCATATTCTGAAAAGCAATTTTCCGATAAGTTCGTTTACCTACAGCTTGGCGAGGCAATCAGCGAGCCGTCCCAGGAATAGCGCACGGCACGACGTTATCCGAATATAGACTGTTCTACTTTACACTGTTCAAAGCGAAATGAGCTCACTGCTGCGGACTTTACAATCCAATGTGGAAAAATATCAACGAATCAATAACGGACAATTGGATCGCCGGTAAATTGGCTTCCATTTTACACTGAAACGATAAGTTGGAATTGGAAGTGTGGGAATACGAAACGTGTAACGTCGGTACGTTACACGTTACTACCCACGTACCCACGTAGTATCTACGCAAGTAGCTCAAAATATAGTGGCATAGAGGACATCGGGTTGGCGCCGGGCAGGTCTACTTTGAAAAACGAACCAACGGACGGATGATGTCGATCGCACGAAACGATCCACCATACCACCGAGTTGCTTCGGGCGCGTCACCCTGTCTCCCCTTTCGTTTCGGATCTCTAAGTAATAAATGTCAGAATCTTTTTCATAGGTCATCGAAATAATGCATCAACCGTCCTTCGTCTTATGCGGTCCGACATCATCCGTCAACTTTGTTATTTTTTTAAAGTAGACCAGCAAGTCCTATAGTCTGTTCACCCGAGCAAAAGAAAGAACGTAAACGAACCATAAAAAAGGTTCTTTAAAGAACAAACATTCAAGTCACCTTGGACGAACGAAACCTAGACTGGACCGAAGTACTCTATAGAATGTTCCATATTGACACCGCCTCTATGCAATGATTACACTAAAAAGGACCTCAATACCTATACAAGGATAATCAAACTTTCTTTGCATTTATAACCTTACTAAATAATACAGTAGAAGCTCCTTATTCGCGGGGTATAGGTACGTTCCGTAAATGACGAGAATACAGAAACCGTGGATACGGAACGGTAATTTATATATAAATGTAGGGGATACGTTTCAACAACTCAAAATAAAAGAAAAAAATCATACTAAAAATCACTTTAATCATATAACGTAACTAGTTTTTTAACAATACCTATTAATTATTATCTGGCCTAAGCCAGAAAACTACGAACGAATGGTTTAGAAAACTACGTTTTTTAAACCATTGTCTAAACAATGGTTTAAAAAACGTAGTTTTCTCTTCACGAAATATTTATCCGCGAATACAGGAAACGAAACGCAATTTTTTTTACCAGCAAATAAGGAGCTTTTACTGTAATGATCAATAAAAGTAGCTAATATACATGCGTGTGGCATGCTTTTAATTTTTTTCTTTCACGTAGCTGTATGTACAAAATAACACAGGAACATAAACGCACAGGCGGCCTGGCGTCGCCACCACCCTCACAATACCAAAGCTTTTATAAGCAGCATTTATAAGCAGTCGGATGAGTTCAATTTGAGTGCAATAAGATGAAAAGTGGATTTTATTTTAAAATGAGTTGCCAACAATTGGCTAAGTTTTAAATGCAGTGAATGAAGACATTTTTAAAGAGGTAAAGATTATAATGCATACTTGCTAATAAAAACGTTTACGAAAAAAAGTTTGAGATCCATTGATTCTTTGTTTACGTTCTTTCTTTAGCTCGGGTGAATAGACTATAGGACCTATGAATAAAGTGAACGATATCACGGAAAGGGACCGGAAACTTCAAAGATTGATACAACAATTGAATCAAAACGAAATACTGAATTAGTAATAACTGGCACAGTTGTGCCGCAGAACAGCCTTGAGTGATCGGAATCTCCGCAAGTGGAACGAGCAAGGAAGTTGACAACAACTGCTTGCGAAGTATCGGACAGCGCCGCATTGTGCGCCAGCTGCCTCGGCTCAGGCGGCGCGGGCGGCGGCGCACAGTGGATCGAAAAAGCCCTTCCTATAGACATAGAACTTTTTTTTTCTAAACATGCTTTTTCTTATTGGAAACCAAGACAGAATCTTATTAGAAGCCCAAACTATATCATATTTTATGAACCTAGGTGATAATGACGCAGAAAAGATTTTTTGAACTTTAATTTGTATGGAGAAAAACATGAAAATCGATATTTTTCGGCTCTCGTGCGAGTGCCCGTTATTTCCTCCGGCATAAATAATGTTCCTATTTTTTACTATCTTTTTATAGCACATATGGGGCACTCGATGGACTTCAGGTGAAAAAAAATAAAATATATTTTTAAATTTTCTTTTTGCATTTTATTCATTATACAAGGTACATTACGACCTATAAATAATATTTCAACTCACCTAATTATTGTTACAATTTTAATGTAATATTTCACCTATCATAATAATGAAAATATATAAAATTTTTATATTTTGTTAAAGTAAAAGCATAATTATCAAATACAGTCATTATTTTTAAAAAGAAAAGAATAATAATTACAAACTACAAAGGCGATTAAACAATTCACACGAAATAAATATTACTATTTTTTTAGACACAAGGCAAATTTTTCTATATTACAAGTTATCATACACAATAATTATTTAAAATACACGTATTATACATATAAGTTACAAAGTTTCTGTAAAACAATTAGAACATATTAAAAGACACATCCATATCAGCATCTGTGTCAGAATCTGTGTCTTCTGGATCAATGAATTAATGTGCTCTGACTTGAGGCACCATCAAATCCCCATTTCGATATTAATATCATTGATTGGTTTGTAATCTCGTCAGGTAAACTTTTTATTATTCTTTTAACAGTTATGTCAAGGAGTGCTTGAAGAGCTACTTTGGCCAATGTATCTGTAACAGTGATTGCGTCTTTCGGAGGAAAGCAATCCATCTTGGCTTGCTGCAATTTGTAATATGATGGATACAAATTTGGAATGCCTTCTTGAATGGCAGATTCTCTCAACGTTATATACTGCCACTTTGATAGTTTAAGTGACTGTAATAAGCCGAGCGCTTTGGTAGGGGTGAAAACACATTTATTTTTTTCATTTGCTTGTTCCACGATTTTTTCCGCCTCTTTTGGATTCTTTAGAATATGATCTATGGCTGCTGCCAAAATATCTTTACCCTCATTTTTCATATTAGCAATTAAAGCAAAGGCCAATTCTGAACTTTCTCGGCCTTTATAATTATAATTTTCAATCCTTCGTACCTTTTGTTTTGTTCCAAGTTCTGTGAAAGGTTTGCACGGACTGGGAGCCGTTTTCGTTGATGTTCCAACAGTTGATGTACTCGGAGAGGGTAAAAACCATTCGCCAGCTTCACTTGTTTCTTGAATTGCAGTATTTAGCTGTTGTGGTCGTATATTTTCACGTACACAAGTTGGCCACTCGATATTCTGCTCCAACCAATCTGTATAGTGTTTTTTGAAAGTTTCTGTGTTACATTTTGCAGATTTCCATCTTTTTATCACAGACTGACTAAACCTTCGACAGAATTCTTGGAGAGTGTCTGTATCTTCTTCAGATAAACTCAAATTCAACTGAAATTTAACACTTTCTAACAGTTTTAAATAGTTTCCAAGCTTGCCAGACTGTTTTAGAATCACAAATAGATCCAGATTGGTCACCACACTATGCTTTTCCATTTTTAACTCGAAATTTCACAGATGTTTTACGTAGTAAGTTTTAATATAACTAAAAAAATATTCAGAACCCTCCATATTTATACTTACTTCATACCGGCTAACGACTACTAGAAAAAACTAGACAATGACAAATTGTTAATTAGGTAAGTACCTACTTAAATAACATCCATTTTTAATAAGAAAGCAAAGGCGCTTAAGGAATTCTTAGAATAATAATACAATCATAAGTGACGGGTTAGCAGGTAGTTCAAGATAAGTAGGTAAACCTCTGCAGTAAATTTTGTAACAATGATAAGGTCGAGTACCTAACTTAATGGCCCCTTGTAAATTTAACAAAAAAATATACAATAGGTCTAATGTCTTTAACGGCTAAATATCATAAAACCACCATATAATATGGAATTATCAGGTAAAATTATAAAGTATGGCTGGTGAAATATTGCATTAAAACTGTAACAATAATTAGGTTAGTTGAAATATTATTTTTAGGTCGTAATGTACCTTGTATAATGAATAAAATGCAAAATGAAAATTTAAAAATATATTTCATTTTTTTTCACCTGAAGTCCATCGAGTGCCCCATATGTGCTATATGTATGTCAAAAGATAGTAAAAAATAGGAACATTATTTATGCCGGAGGAAATAACGGGCACTCGCACGAGCCGAAAAATATCGATTTTCATGTTTTTCTCCATACAAATTAAAGTTCAAAAAATCTTTTCTGCGTCATTATCACCTAGGTTCATAAAATATGATATAGTTTGGGCTTCTAATAAGATTCTGTCTTGGTTTCCAATAAGAAAAATCATGTTTAGAAAAAAAAGTTCTGTCTATAGGAAGGGCTTTTTCGATCCACTGTGCGGCGCGGGCCGCGCGCGGGCCGCGACCAGCTCGCGCAACTCAATAGATATCCTCTGGAAGATAAACAACTTCAGAGCTCCAGCTTACCTTATTTCATTGTAGTAACCACATTATTCATCTTGCTGTTGGGGAATCTGCCGAGTTAAGAATAAGCAATATCAAGTACCTACCTAGGTACTAAAGACTGAGACAAATTACAAATCTATATTTTTACGTTTTTTAAATTCTTCTTCTAATTAGTTCTTTTAGGTTCCCTTTGAAACTTTATTACTATTAACTTACCAAACGACTGTTGATAGGCAAACACAGTTATATATTATTTACGTTTATGCCTCGACGCAAGTACGACCTACACAAATCTATCTAAATAACGTTATCAGTAAATGAACTGAACTGAACTAACGTCTAACAGTACCTACGGTCGCTAGCTCACTGAATCCAACTACGGCGGCGACGTAATCATTATATCTTTGTGTCCGACATCGACATGCCCTGTCGAGGGGAGCCTGCGACACTAGAGAAAGCAATTCCTTTGATTCATTTTCTGGAATTTTATATGCAACATAATATTTGAAATCTCCACATTAAAAATCACACACACACATACACAGTAGCAGAAAGGTATTACCATCCTCACCGGCCACGAGCTGAACACGAGCGGATCACAAAATATTCAACTTTACACAATCCACTTGGTTCTGAACAGAACGTACCTAAATTTATCTCTACCAGTGTTCTAGGGAAATCGTTTTCAGTCGTGTTAAAGAATGAAGTAACTTTTCAAAAGTCACGATTTTATAGAAGAAATACCTGAGCCAATCTGCAACGTAAAAAATGTTGGTAAACCGTAACTAGGTTCCCTACCTATTCACGAATTACCAACATCTTTAATCTGCATAATTATATTATATTACAAGTAAGTAATTCAAGTAGTAACTAGTTTGCTTTCTTGTATGCTCGATCATACTAAACATACTAACATGTTTGTACATCCTGCGACAACGCAGCGTTAAGCTGTTTGAACAACATAGGGTTACTATTTATACAGGGTGGATTTTAGGCTGGGGTAGGAAGGGGGGGGGGGGGTCCCTTAACCGTTGTAACTACAGGGAACTACAGGGAATCAATAAATTTAAATTGAGCAATTGAGCATTCGGTTGACAATTGCTCAGAAAATTATTGATTTGATTTGATTATTCCATTCACAGAAAATTATGTATAATCATATACCTACGAGGATTATTTGGAGTGGTTGTTAGAGGCGTGATACCTACAAATGATGCCTTCATGCAATCATGCGACATTACATTTGCCTTCGCGTTATTTCTCGCATGAAGTGCAAGGGTCACGCGCAGCGCGGGGCTCTTGCGGGTCGTTTAGCTCTACGGGGCAGAGGTCGCTCAGCTTGCTATTCAACTGGCACGAACAGAACACACGTTGCTTTAACACCACTCTCAAGGTAACGTGCTGTAGTAGGCAGAGGGTATTATAATTCGGTTTCGTTTCGATAAATGACTTGTGTGATGTGATACCACAGAAATGTGAATAATAAGGCACCAGAAATGTTAAAAGTCGCAACTTACTTGCGAAACGCTTGTCGCCACCTCATTTGACATTTCTCCCACCCATGCTGTCACCGCTACATACGCATATGAATATACAGTGTGTCCCTGGATAAAGTGCAACCCTGAAAGGGGGTGAAACTAGATCAAAAATTATCGACAAAAAAATAGAAAAAAAAATTTAAAAAAATATCGTAGGTATATACTTTATTGATGAATTAAAATTTGTATTACTCACTAATGACTCTATTTAATAAAAAAATGATTTCTTCCAAAGTAGTGGGTCTATTTTGTTAAAATAAAAACCATAATCATGACAGATATGTGACGATGACGATAAAATAACAAATAACTCACAAACGAGTGGCTATCGTGACTTAAAGTTTAATTTTTGTATTAAAATTACATTTTTTATGCTGTTTTTTTCCAATAATCTCCAAAAATCTTAAAATTAAGCCTATAATACTAGATATTTTTATAACTTTTTATTATTATCTATCATAATAGCTATTAAATAAAAAAAAACCTACGTTCTAACATAAAAAATGCGCTGGCTAGGAGCTTTATATTTTATAGGTGCATTTCTTTTATTATTAATTTCTCCAAAAGTTCTCCAAATCGAAATTTATTAGAACATGAGTTTATAGTAAATGTTTTACGGTTTACGGGAAACTACTTTTCCGTTATTTGTATTCCTTGTAGAACGCAGAAAATATATGATTTTCGCGCGAAACTGTGTCAGATTCTTTGTCGAAGACTCGGTAATTGAGTTTCTGAATTTCCTGCTGCCATCGACAGCGGCCGGCGACATTGTACTCGCTGTATATTGTAGGTACCTAGTGCAGTGAGCAGCGCCTCGCGCGAGTCGAGGACTCGCCGATAACGTTGATGCGTGATAAGCGCGACAACGGTTACGATTCGAACTAAATATTTATTGATTGCTCGATCGATAAGTACGTGATTCACTCCCTAGCCCCTCGCGCCTATCTTAGTCATCTTTTGTTTCTATTAATCCAGCCTAACACTTCATTGGATCCAGCTCATTCCAATGAAGTGTTAGGGCTCTTGTTAACGTCACGGTTTCTTAACCGCACGGTGCCGCCGCACAGTGGTCGGATAATCGTCCACCTTACTTGGCGATTAAGATGACATACAATTTATGTACATTTCGGTGCCGCTTTGCGTGCAGCAAACTTTTGAAATGTCAAATTATTGGTACCTATGCGTTACCTATGTTATTCAAGTATTTGGGGTAATTAAATCAAGTTATCATTCGTTTTACTTTATGTTATCGTTAGTTAATAGTCACCTAATGATGTTCGTAATGATAAATCATTATAAATTTAAATTATATATGGTTTTTCATAAAATTTCATTTAAAGAACTAAGGCATTTGGTAATCAGGCTGCAGGCTGCGATGTTAGTGATAAAACTGTTTTAATTCACTTGAAGCAAATTGGGAAGATTAAAAAGCTTGAAAGGTGGGTACCTCACGAATTGACTGAAGCAAACCGGCAAACGCGCGTCGACTGCTGCGTTACATTACTAAACCGGCACAATAATGAAGGTATTTTAAACCGAATCATTACCTGTGATGAAAAATGGGTTCTTTACGATAATCGGAAGCGCTCAGCGCAATGGTTGGATTCTGGCCAGCCAGCCAAATCCTGCCCCAAGCGAAAATTAACCCCAAAAAAGTTACTTGTAAGCGTTTGGTGGACTAGTGCCGGTATTGTTCATTACAGTTTTCTCAAATCTGGCCAGACTATTACGGCTGATGTCTATTGTCAGCAATTGCAAACCATGATGGAAAAGCTAGCGGCTAAACAACCTAGGCTGGTCAATCGCTCCACGCCACTGCTGCTTCACGACAACGCTAGACCGCACACTGCGCAACAGACGGCTACTAAATTAGAAGAGCTTCAATTGGAAAGTCTAAGACATCCTCCGTACTCCCCGGACCTTGCTCCAACAGATTACCATTTTTTTCGAAATTTGGATAACTTCTTGCAAGGGAAAAAATTCAACTCCGATGGGGCAGTCCAAATCGCCTTCAAAGATTTTATTGATTCCCGTCCGACTGGTTTTTTTAGTAAAGGGATCAATGAACTACCTATAAGATGGCAAAAGTGCATAGAAAATAATGGTTCATACTTTGATTAATTAAATATATTATATTAAAAAATATTCGACTTTTTGTTCCTCCCATACAAAACGCCAATTTCATACGTAAGGACCTAATATTTGACAAAAAAATTCTATTAGTATGAAGGTCGATTTTCTGAACACTGTGCGCCGTGTGTACTATCAATCAGAGTATTCTCTCACAGTTCAAAAGTGTATCGGCCGCACTACGCGATACACACACTCCACAGGTTAACGATTAAAATTCACGAGACTAAAATATTAGAAAGTAATTGGCCTACATATAATTTAAAATGAAGTATGTATTTTTTCTGGAATACTAAAACTTGCATATTTTCAGGAAGAAAATTAAGCAGGAGAATAAGATTTCTTAAATAAGGGGAAAAGACAGTACGTCCACCTGCGACACGCTCGATATACAACTGTTAGCCTCCCTTTTTATAGTCGGGTAAATATTCTCTGGCAAAATAGCATCTATTAGTACGTGGACCTGTCAAATGACACCATCGCAAAGGGCGGATTTTGGCAGAGACATTATGAAAAGAAGTTGAAGGATTGAATAATTAATTTTCAGACGTCAGTACCTATTTATTGGAAACAATTTTTACAAAATGTAAAATAAAATGATTGTATGGTAAACGCATATCATTAAAACATTGTATTACTTGAGACTGGTGTTTAAAATGATTTTTCTAACACAATGTTAACGATACTTACGATTCTGTACTTTATATCTCTAGCACTCACAAAAATGAATCTCAACAGAACAGAAAGAGGCCATGCGATCAGAGGAAATTACGACGACTCGTAACAGAATCAAACAGAGTTACAGCAGGCAATAATATCAGTCACACCGGCAAAACAACAACACGCACAGAACACGGCCGAGTGCTCCGGCCGGCCGGCGGCAGATTCACAACAAATCAATACGGGCTTGTTTACGGGAGTGAGACTGGAGCTGATGTAATGAACCTTACACAGTACTTTGGTCGCGCGAGAGGGGTGTCGCGCGACAACGCGACGCGACGCGACGCGCTATACCAGCCTTGGTTATCCAAGCCATGCCCACGAAAGAAAGTAGCTTAGCAAAACTTGGGGACGAGACAAATGTACCTACTATTCAAAGGCTGTGGCATGAGTGTGCAAAATATATATGAAATCCTTAAATTTCACAAATAAATTTTGTATTTTGTCGTCGGGGTGTTAGAAATGTTCGAATGTTCGTTTTGTTAAATTCGTTAACATGCTGACTCTGAAATTATAATGGATCAAGTTTTGCATCCCGTCAGCCGTTGTCTTTGATAAGGGCATAATCTAGCAGCTTTCACTCTAAGGACATAACAATATATTTTCAGAATTTTGAATTGGTTTTAAAACTAGTAGTGACGAGATAAGTCCAAAAAACGAATTGAAACAAGAAGTACCAGCTATTTTATAATCAAAACAACACGGCAAAGTTGTTAGAAACAGCACAACTGTGAAGATTACGTTGGAAACCTTAGAATATCGCAGTTTAGTTGTTGACACACTTGATACTTACTATTAAGGCGTCCGAGGTCAACTACTAGCCAGATATATATATATATTTAACTGTCAATATAATGATGGCAATATTCGTTCAACAAAACTGGTTTTAACATCAGGCTGCGGTATATTGCACAAAACAAAATTCCTTGAGGGAAACATCTCATCGTAAATACAAAATTCAACCAGAGAGCTGCCAATATAAGTTAGTTTAAAATCAAAATAATACAAGCAATAACCAGCTAACAAATTCAACTAGATACAGACGAGACGAGGGCTAGTCTCATCTGAAAGCATCCCACGACTTTTATTTCCACTTGAATAAAAGCATGTTATCCGAGGAGCTCCATCATGGCTCTAGAAGCTCGAGCCGAGGCGCGGCCATGTTGCGCCGTCGAAGATGACACGTCATCGCACAACTTGCGGAACATCAATATTAAGGGCACCGCGCACAATTACAGGCGCTCGCAATCTAAACACGTACACGACCAACAGGTCAACGGTCTGCAGCGTTTGCGGATGTATACGCTGTAACTCGGTGGGAGAGGGCCGGTATTTGAATAACAGCGCGTTTCAGACGGAATATCGATCGGCAATTTCAGAGCAGAAAACAGGAGGCGTCCTTCACCTCGTGCCCTTTCGGTGTTATCCGGCGAGTTTGGGAAGCTCCTTTGAAACTAATGCCGCCGCGTTGTACCTACAGTTTGATTTCTTCGAGATTTTTTTTCTTTTATTTTTGAGATAGTAGGAAAGTGGTCCTGATTTGCTTCGTGTGATGCAGTTTGCACGGCGACGGTCACGGAGCTGAATGTGGCCGCACTACGCCACCAGCGCAGCCTCTCCGATCGATCGCTCGACACAAATACACAGTCATGTGTGCTTTCTCTCTGTTGCACTTTTAAAAAACCATTCAACTTCACATTAATGCAGGTTAATACACTCGATAATGTTAAGGGGAAGTCTTCGTAGTCTTGTTACATTAATTTTATTACCTACCGTAACAGATAAATGAATAGTCTATTAGCACCTGTGCGAAAAGGTTGTAAGCGTGACAGAGACTCTCTTATATATGTATATCATGGTTATTAAACACTAAAGTGATTTACATCGGGATATTTATGATGATTTCAGTTCTGAGTTTTCCAACATTTCGCGAACATCGGAAAACTCAAAACTCAAGTCATGGTAAATAGCCCGTTGTAAATAAATAACTTCTCTCTCGGTGACAGATACTGTTTTAAAACGCAATAAATTTCATGCAACTATTTGAGCCTGATCTGTTGTCCAGTCTATTAAGGGGTTCGAACTCGCCCTCACTTCGCTTTGAAGCACCCATTTACACTCACCGGGGGTGCTTGTACATGCACGTGGACCATTATTGACTTTTTAATGCCGCTGTGTGCATTTGAAAAATGATGGTAGTTTCGCGTCCTCGAAAGTTTTACAGGACAGATGTAATAAAGGCGTATTTGCATATCTGAAGTCAGATATATCTAGCAATAGCCTAGGTCAACGAGACCGAGTGTAGCCCCCGACAGTGGAGCGGACTCGAGATAAAAATAACACAAAAGAAGGTTAGGTGAGCTTGTGTTAAATTATATTCCCATATAATTTAACAAGAGCACATCGAGCTGAAACTGAAATATTCAATATAAGTTCGATTTTATCAACTGGTGCTGCTACTTCATTTCATTTTATAAATGCTACAATTAATTACTGTCAGCTAAACTTTATATTATTATAGGCCTCATGGTTGACGTTATAATTTGCTCATGCATGTAATTATAACCTAACTAAACAATAAGTAGCCTCATGCTCCATCCTAGAAGCTTTTTAAGGTTCTTGCCGAGGAGGCAAACTTTAGTGAAACTTCAACAAAACCGTCCTGAATAAAACATAAAACCAGCTCTAGGCTCTAGATTTCTGTGGAGACAGCTGACTGCGACTGGACTGACGCTTTTGTTTAAATTACCTCACACATCAAGCAAGAAGCAGGACGGATTGAACCCGTGCCCTGTCTCAGTTAGTCATACTTGCCGAACAATACTCGTGTCGTATCGTGATCTTCCCGATCTTACCTGAAACAAAACGTAAAATCATCAGACACAAGCCCAAACAGAACATGTTTCATTAAGCATAAGGATAACTGTTTACGATGATCAAACATCAAGTTGTATAAACTGAAACAAATGTCTAATATAACTCTTGGCCGGGGGGCGGGGGCCCGCAGGCCGGGCCGGGGGCTGGAGCGCGGCGCCCTGCGCTTACGTCACCGGTCGACGGCCCTCCAAGGTCGCTAGCGTACGACTGCTGGGAGACCGCGACTTCACGATCCCTCAAAAGTTCTGTTTGGCATGATCGCTCCCATAGAAACTTCCATCAAATGAATGGTTTGCGTCGCTGGTTCCGTATGAATTTTAAATGGGTATCATTTACACGGTCATCAAATTAAAAGATGTTTTGGTTAGCAGAAAAATTGATTTTTTAGCAAGTACTTATGTGACATTGGGCAGCCTATTAAGAGGGCGCGATGCGCGCCATTTTGTGAAATGGATAGGCATAGGATTTCGCGTTCATAGGAGCGCGACAGAGCACACGTTTTTGGAAGGGCGGCGTAAGCGCAAAAATCAAGTTAATGCTTATTTACAATAAAACTACACAACTTAAGAAGAAACTGTTTCAAGAAACCAAATAATTAGTAGTGATCTACGAATCAAAACAGAAGTCATTTCAATAGACCGCAGGGTTCTTGAGATCTCGACCAAATTATGTGCGAAACAGTGCACTTTCATGTTTTTTTATTATAATTTTTTTCTCAATCGTGATTTCACATTCAAAAAAACAAAGAAAATACATTGAATTTAATGTAATTTGAGGTTTTATCTGTATGCGTAGTAAGAATACTGAGATCTAGGCCTAGTTCGATAAACGAACCCGTCAGGTTCGCCCCTTAATATATTCCCTAAAATCTAACATAACAGAAAAACTTTACTTTCTTAATTAGCCACGTTAAAATTGCGAACGTGTAAATTTATTTTATTTTACCTCCCACGTAGCGCCTAGACTACTAATACTCAATAATTTTTCTGCTCAACGAAAGTATACTCAAATTAATATTCAAATTCAATCCGCCTCACCGAATAATTAATTCTGCTGAAAACATTAATTTCGCTGATCAAACAGATATTGCGATCAGCAAATGCTGATCAAATATAATTTAGTTGCTGATGGGGATGGTTTGTATTTTACAGCCGACCAAAACATAATTATTATGCTGTCCAAATAGTTTTCCAGCTGAACGAATATCAAAAATAAATACCAATAAAACTTCCGTTTTTAATTAACTTGGGCAACAACAATCTTAATTAGAGGCTTTCGTGATTTAGATCATTAGGGTTTTGGAATGAAGTTACCTACTGCGACAAAAGTTTAAATCTCTCGTTATTTCGTGTAAATTTATTTTTGTATTTTGTGTGAGGATTTACAAAAACTTATTGTATTTTCCCCTGAAAACTAAAAGTGCCACTTCGGTGACAATACTATAGAGGTAAGCCTTACCCCGCACTGCGGAATCTCACCGCGCGGTTTTTTCGCAGTATTCTGCAACTTGTGCAAGCTGCATGAAGCTGCCCCCGCACTTGCGGAATCAAATCCGCGTAAGTTACGACTCAGTACGCAGATTATAATCCGCGAGCAAAGAAATCGCACGGTGAGATTCCGCTGTGCGGGGTAAGCCTTAAATTATAAGCAAGAGTGGAATTTAAAATAATATCTCACACAATGCAATGAACACAAGCAATGACATGACGAGTAACGTTGGATACGAATATAGGAAATGAGATCTCGGTCAAGATGAGATCGCTCGAACTTGATCATGAGAAGAAAAGCCGACGCAAAAATGTTTATTGGCACGCATTTTTCAAACGCGGAAAATACAATCTGGGACGACATCAAAATAAACGTAAACATTGAATCGCATCGCGCGATACGAATCGTCCGGGGGAGAACGTGGAATACGTTAAGGTGGTACTGTTTCGTTAGTACCCATGTTGTGGAAAATAAATACATCTCCATATTTTATGCAGATCATGCAACCTTTGTGCTGTGAGAGGGATCCGCGGTCTACTATTCCTTGTTTCTGTAGGATTGGATTGTCAACGTCGCGTCGGCGTCAGGGATTCCTTCCAGCACCGTCAAATAAACCTAAGTTGGGCGCAAGGCAGCGCAGCGCAGGTAAAGTCTGTCTGTAAGGATAGGCGGGCCAGTGGCACTATTCGCCTGTTTACTTTGCTATTTGCCGTTACGTAACGTGTTAGTGCCGGATAGCGCATGGCGTGGGGTGGCATGGCAGCCCCACTCGCGTGCGTGCCCGCCGCCCGCCGACGTACCGCGCCGATACTCGAGGTGAAGGGGGTTGCTATACTGACAGACGACACCTAGTGTGGACGGACACAAATGGGGTTAAGTATTTCCGAATTAAATGGGAGAAATCTTCAATTGCTTTCGAAACGATGATGGAAATTCGCTAATTGCATCGTCGTTGGTATCCCAAATTCTTTCGTTCACAATTATAGACTAAAAAGCCGTGTGGGGCCGGGTTCGATTTTGCACCACCCCCACTCTTCCCGCGGGTGTCGTAAGGGGCGACTAAGGAGTATAACTGCGATCCCCAACCCGCATGCCCAGCGTGGGGATTATGGGCATTACCCCCATAATGATGAAAGCCAATAAGGCTTTTTTAGGGAGAGGCCTGCGCCCATCAATGAACCAGTAAGTATAGGCTGTAGGTACATGGTTGTTGTAGACTAAACTACATTATTACTAATAGTAGACACAACTTTTAAACACAATTGTCATCACTTCAGATCCCCATTTGCACGTGACGCAAGCTGAATCAATGGATTCAAACTGACAATACAAGCTGTGACGTCATCCGACACAGTACACGGACCATAAATGGTAGATAAATAATATAAGTATTATATGTGGACATGTCCGGATCAATGAGCGAGACACAGTCGGCTGACAATTAATATTGCCAAAACTCTATTGAAGAATTCAGCAATGAAATATGTTCCTTGACTCGTAGCTTAAAGGTCAGCATTGCAAACTAAAATAGACGGTCTATTTGAGTATACGTAGTAAACAAAATAGTGAGAAAACGATTCAACACTCTATCGTCTTAGGTACAACGTCGAGTTTCGCCAGAGCGCCGCCGCTTGCAGCTGACAACATGAATGTGAATAATTATCGCTCGTTGCATAACGCGATAACCATCAAATTATCCAATCGGCGATTTATTTATAATGTAAACATTACCCACTAGCTGGTGTCACATCTATTCGTGGAGCTGATTGCCGTGTGTTATTGACGTCACATTTTCAGCATTTGACGTCACTGTGTCCCACATGGTGGCAAATCAAATCATCACAAGCTCTGATTCGCTTGGGGCTAGATGATGCTGTGTGGAATTGTCCAGCATTATTTATTATAATTAAAAAAAAAATGTGGCATGCAGATCAGTGCAAACCAACTGTCTCAAAAGTTTATGTGCTGTCCGTCCTTCGGTAATGCGACATTGCCTCGGACCCCGGATCCAAAGAGACAAACATAAAGCGAAATACCTACGTATCGACAACTTTTACATTCAATAAAAGCTCGTCATGTTCCTAATTAGAAGGTGGAATCAAAGGGATCCTCGCGCCCGGCCCGAGACGGCGGCGGCGGAAGCACGAGCCCCCGCGCCGCCGACACTTCTGACAACCACGCAGTTTGCTCGCAATTTAACTGCTATGTTACAAAAATTTAATTTTATTAAGATATTTTCCAAAGACAATGTACCCAGCTGAAATTCCACAACTAAGATCAAAGCCAATTAGCCTATAGCGATCGTGTAACAAACAATACCTACAATAGATTGCACCCCCCCCCTAAAAATTAATAAACATAGTTTCGCAACCCTTCAACAGAATCCCAACCTAAGGAGTCTAAAGAATTAAGACCCTGTTGAGCCATAAGAAGACGTCGCACAAGTTTACATAAATACATTTCTCTATAATTTTTGAATAACGTAGTCATGGCTGACGGTTCTCAGTCGTACGTTCGAGTCGGTTCCATTTCAGACTATCCTTATTTTAATGTGGCTTCGTAGACATGCCTGACTCTTCTCAGTCGTACGTCCGAGTCGGTTCCATTTCAGGCTATCCTTATTTGAATATGGCTTCGTAGACATGGCTGACGCTTCTCAGTTGTACGTCCGAGTCGATTCTTTGCAGATGCAGACTATCCTTATTTGCAAACAATGTAGTCGACGCATGAATGGACGGAAGACTGACCAAAAATACTATAAATAAGAGTATTTCCACATCCTATTTGAATGTGTGACGTCATTCTTTATTAGTGATTCACGGAGCGGCACGTGGAGAGGCTATGTCCTGCGCGACTCGCGAGGACCTTGGCGGAGGTGTGCGGAGTTACTACTCTATGACTCATCGCTAACTAACACACTAATTTTCCAGAACATCGTAGAATACTGTGAAGCTATCCCAAATTATTACTGCGGGGAGGGCCCGGAGGTAGAGCAAACCTTCTGAGTTTACATGTAACGGTACTTGTAAACCAATAAACGCATAAAATATATCCTTAACGGCTCTTGTTCATGCTAAACATTATGTCGAATCGGCAGACCGCTGCTTCCCCAAATCCATCAAGCAAATTCGTAACTTTCCCCAATGTTCGCACGCCAATAAGAGTATCGCTTAGATCAATGGAGTGCCTACCCCATAAAGTTGCCGTAAGTCTCAATAAATGCCCAAAAAAGTATTATAAATATCCCAGTGCCCGCCAAAAGATTACAAGAGTACTCGGTCGACAACAAGCATGCGTGACAAGGATTGATAGCAAGTTCTGTTGCTACCCGAACACCTGCAAGCCAATTACAACTCTACTGCGCCGCAGGAGGGTGGAACATCATATTCAGATGCCGACGGCGGCACCGGCGACACAATACATGTTCGACTTCGAACAAAATATACATAGCCGAAGAAGGTAGGTAACACTTAAAACTTCTGAGAAATTCTGGCTGTGCCCCTTAGGCTGGGGTGATTTGATTTAACGTCCACGCGCGCCACGAGGTGCGTTACAAAAAAACAAGGCGCTTCCCCGAGCGAATCGTTTCTATAAATACAGGGTGAAAACTTAGCGACCAACATAATTTTTTAAGTAGCTGATATAATTTTTTTATCTTTCTTGTTTTTACGTGTGCGCCAGCGTGGGGATTATGGGCATTATCCCCCGTGAGATAAAAGCCAATAAAGCGTTTATCAGGGGGAGGCCTGCGTCCAGCATTGGACTAATAAAGGCTTTGGAGGTGGAGGAAGTACCTATTTGACTTGACTAAGTGTTCCTTGTAAGCATAATAAAATAAATTGAAGGGGAAAATTTACAAGACCGTGATTAGACCTGTCGTACTGTACCTATGGATCTGAATGTTGGGTTGGAAAGGAAAGGTCCTAGGATCTAGGGTTCATCCTTATGAACGAACTGTGCATGCAGCGGAAATGCAGATGTTGAGATGGATGTGTGGAGTGACAAGGATGGATAAGGAATGAGTACATCAATGTTTTGTGAGCTATTATTTAAATAATATGGAAGTTTGAAAGTGGCGCCAGTGAAGGAAAAGCTGAGGAGTAACAGGTTAGCGTGGTATGGGCATGTGATGCGGAGGGAAGAATGTCATGTGACGAGAAGAGTGTTAGTTTTGAATGTGGAGGGATATAAGGGGAGAGGAAGACCGAAAAAAAGATGGATGGGTTGTGTGAAGAGGACATGGTTATGAAAGGTGTGAGTGTAAGTACCTACAGAGATGACGTCTGATAGAGGGGAGTGAAGAAGAATACACGTTGTGACGACCGACGACGACTTGCAATGTAACGATTTATCTGACTAACATCACCGAAATTACGTTTTAGTTTCACGGCGGCATCGCTCATTAGCGGTAGTACTTTAAAATATTACAAAGACAAAAGATGTCGCTTCTCAGTGTTTCTACCTCTATAATTAACAGCGGATAAAAGCTGCATCATGATTCGTTAAGGAAATGGCAGGTCATGACGACGAGCGAAAGGAGGTGAGCTTAAATGATCTGTCATCCATCGGTCATGTTTCTAGTAAAACTTTGAAACATTTTTGGACAAAATTTATTTGTCTCAAATTAAATTATAAAAAAAATTACTTAACGTTAATTACCTAAATAAAAGAAATTTAATAAATAAAGTTAAATAACTACTAAAGGTACATATGGTAAAAACGAATGCTAGTATTTTATTATCTCGTTTAGCAACTGATTATTGACTCCAGATTACAGATTAATTCTAAACTAAAAAGCTAGAGCTGTAGAGGGTTTGAAAGAACTGTTGTTGTGTTATACCCATTCGCAACACAAAGCAGACGATCTCCGTTCTAAATATATTCGTCCGCGCTGCGCAGACTAGACGTCCAAGGCGTGCACAGATGGAAGCATTCCTGTGTCCAAAGCACTCTCTGGAAGCAGATCGGGCACTGGCTATTTAATATAAATCAGATTTTTTTTATTTTTATGATAATCGCTTTGGTCTATCCAGTTTTTATGGCTCCGTACCCGTCCCGAAAGGTGAAAACGGCTGACCGTCCGTCTGTTAAGTAGGTGATAGACGTGCGAGTAAATTCGCGAACTTGTGGCTCGACGACTTTTGTGCTGGTGTGTCACCCTAAGTACGCGTACTTTAAAGCCGCCGAGTAACTTCGTTGGCGATCCGACAAGTCAGCGGGTTGAAATTTTGCTCGTAACCCACCTCAACATTTAAAACACAAAGCTTCTTCTGTCGAAGACATCGCAACACAGAGTGAGTAAGCTTCACTTGTGTCAACGTCACCGACGTCGAGCGGATTAAGTTAGCGTATATTAAGTTCGTACTTGTTCGTCTATCACCCACATTAGAGTGCTCTGTATGAACCGTAAGTTCGTACGTCTATCACCCACATTAGAGTGCTCTGTATGAACCGTAAGTTCGTACGTCTATCACCCACATTAGAGTGCTCTGTATGAACCGTAAGTTCGTACGTCTATCACCCACATTAGAGTGCTATGTATGAACCGTAAGTTCGTACGTCTATCACCCACATTAGAGTGCTCTGTATGAACCGTAAGTTCGTACGTCTATCACCCACATTAGAGTGCTCTGTATGAACCGTAAGTTCGTACGTCTATCACACACATTAGAGTGCTCTGTATGAACCGTAAGTTCGTACGTCTATCACCCACATTAGAGTGCTCTGTATGAACCGTAAGTTCGTACGTCTATCACCCACATTAAAGTGCTCTGTATGAACCGTAAGTTCGTACGTCTATCACCCACATTAGAGTGCTCTGTATGAACCGTAAGTTCGTACGTCTATCACCCACATTAGAGTGCTCTGTATGAACCGTAAGTTCGTACGTCTATCACCCACATTAGAGTGCTCTGTATGAACCGTAAGAGCTAGACAGTTGACATTTTCAGAGAATGTGTATTTCTCTTGGCGCTATAACAGAAAATAATAAAAATCAAATAAATATCCAAATTAAAGGGGGCTTCCATACAAAAAAGTATTTTTTTGGCTATTATTGCTCTTGTTTGTTAAAGCTGTATCTCTTGAACCGCCGCCGCGCCGCCGGGAGCGGTTAGCACTTGGATGGGTTATGTTTTTTTTCGAGTCATCAACGAATTCGTTTATTAGTTTCTTTAGCGAAAGTTCTGTACGATGGTACGGAACGGAACTCTCCGTGTGCAAGGCGACTCGCACTTGCCGGTTTTATTATAGGTTGGTACGAAAGGTAGGTTCAAAGGTCAGAAAGCTTCTCTTTCTGCTAGTACTTCGTGTGATTGACATCAAGATTGAAACATGAAAATGTTTCCTGGCTTTTATGTTCTATTCAAGTTTTTATTTTTTTAATTTCAATAACTAATCAATTATGTCTATTTATATTTATTAAGTATTTATATTTATTCGTAACCGCTATCACTTGCCGCAAACACATAGGGCAGTTAATATCTTGTGTTTCTACATCTTGCAGTAATTCAACTTTATGGAGTTAATGTTTAACCGAAACTACGAAAATTATTACTTTCAGAGGAATCCCATCTTAGCAGGTAGGTACCTACATTGCGCGTATGTGCACTGAAGCCTAATTTGGGCACTCCCTTATACATTTTTGACTGCTTCCAGTTCACATCAGGGCAAAAAATTTTAAAAAATTAACTACATGATTTATTTATAAACAAAAAAGATTGAAATAATCTCAACCCTGCTTCAGGCTGATTGATGATATTATAATAGACACATTGCAGTTGTCGCGGAATGCGCGGTAAACCAACCCACACGACACATCGACACGAGCGATCCGCCACGAGCAGCGCAGCGCCGCCGCGGCCGATCGACGACACTTCCAAACAGCAAATAGACAAGATACAAAACATTTCTAAAATTATTCTTGGGCTTTCAATCATTTCAGTAAGTATAGAAACAAGATTGCACATTTTGGACTAACCTACTAAACCAAAGGTAAAACGCGTAAAAAACCGTACGACGTGTCCTGTCCGCAGCAAACAGTGTACCTAATACCTCTAGAATAATAACAAACCAAATAGATGGTACATGAATGAGTAACGTACTTCAAAGTTGATTGTACCTACTAAAAGGCACACGTGTTTGCAGTCGACGTTTTATGTCCTTGCGTTCCACGTCCCGCCCCGGAGGTTCGACGCCCGGCGGCGGGCGCGGCGGCGGCGCGGCGGGGCGCGGCGGCGCGCCGTGCCTTGGCACTACACGAGGCACCGTCTTGTCCGTTCTACGCCTGCTGCGTATTCTTTGTATGTCAAAACTTAGCGTGTTTTGGCGTCTGCCGTTTCATTGTCCATATATCGGTCACGGTGCAGTTTCCATTGTGAATGTGCCGCTCGCGTTCGTTTCCTACGTTTCTAAGTTTTGCTTTATCTGCCTCCGCCTACGATGAATGCACGCTTGAGGGAAATATGCGCAGTTACCAATAAACACACTTCACTAAACTATCGTTAGAAAACTTTCAATGAAATAAATCTTGTCAAAAACAAGTGGATACTGAAACGCTTCTAACAGTACTTCAGATGTCAGATGATGAGACGTTTATAAAATAAATACACACATCAACATCGTCTAGGGATATTTCATATTTTCTCAATTTAAGTACTTAATATTTGTTATATATATTTTTTTTTTATTTTTATTTTTGAAAAGCCCGTTTAGTAGACTAGACCTTCGAATACAATAGAAATATTTTTATTGTGTAAATAAAATTTTATTCAATAAAAAACAAAATATGAAAAAATTTTACATTTAGGATGTTGTGTTTTTAAAAAAAAATGCAAAATTATTTGAAATTTCCTGTTTTTTGCAATTATACGAAAAATCAGTAGTCAGTAAAACCACCCATGACGTTACAAACGGTCCTGCAAGGGGTTTTCATGCTTTGAATCAAGTTATCAAAGTCTTGCTGCGGGATATTGTCCCAGGTCCTGCTAAGATGCAAAAAAAGTTGCTCTTCAGTCGCGATGTTTGCAGGAAAATGGTTTATAGCCCTTCTTTGGAGCATGTCCCATGCATGCTCTATGGGGTTTAGGTCTGGCGATTGCGCAGGCCAGTTTAAGACCGACACGTCGTGCTCCTGCAGCCAGCTGGTCACCACTCGCGCTGTGTGCGGACGGGCATTGTCGTGCATGAGCGTGAATTCTTGGCCCATTTGTATTCGATGGGGGTAGACTATTGGTACTAGCACCTGGTTACGGCATTTTTCAGCGGTCATGGTGTTTCTGATCCAAACGAGGTCTGTTCTTCCACCAATACGTATTCCCGCCCAAACCATAACTGTCCCACCGCGGTATGGATGGACTTCCTGAGGGTGTTGCAGACGGCTCTCACGACCAGGAACTCGCCATACACGTACTCTTCTTGAATCGGGACTCATCGGTAAACAGCACCGCAGACCACTGGTTTTCTTCCCAGAGCAAATGTTCACGAGCCCACTCTAATGTTCGTCCACGATTTCCTCGGCGTAGTGCTGGAGTACGAAGCGGTCTGCGAGCATGAAGGTTGGCATCATGCAGTCTTCTCCTCACAGTTTGGTCACTCACCAGCAACTGGTGCTCTGACTGGAGCCTTTGAACCAACTGCATTGCCGTAACATTTGGTTGTCTTCTAGCGGAAAACTTGCAAAAATCGGTCTTGTCGCTGGGTGGTTATGCGCTTCCCGCCTGGGTGTCTTTCAGCCACTTCACCGGTAGCACGATAACGTGACCATAACCTTGAGATCACGTTTTGTTTTGTTCCAATCTCCTCAGCAACACTCAGCTGAGTAGCCCCAGCTTGGAGCATACCTACTGCCCTTAACATTTTATCTCTAGTTAAATGGTGCCGCCGCATGATGCATTTAGTAGTATAAAATCGAAATTAATTGATAACGTGTTTTAAAACTTCAATTTGACACAAAAAATTACCATAAACTATGGAAGATAAATTGTAACTTTCGACCTTCGCTATAGCAATGCCGCGCAAATCTTTTGTTTTTTATTCATTTGTTCAAATTCAAATTTGGAATCATTCAAAAAGGCCTAAAAAATAAGGTTTCTTCAAAAGATTTTAAAACCGGCCAGTATTTTTAGAGTTCAAGAACTTTATACAAAATATCCCTAGACGATGTTGATGTGTGTCTTAGAGCATTAAACCAGACAGAACGGAGGCGACACTCATAGGCGTACCCCCTCTGCCAAAGGTACAAGAGCGGCGGTCATACCCGTTATATAAAACTAGTTGCCGCGCGTCGGCCGCCAGTTGTCGGATTGCAATGCGCGCAGAATAAGCTCCGGTGAAAATGCCCAGTTGCAGTGTTTTTTGGTGCAAAAATAGGTCAGAAACTTCAAACCTTCAAAAGGATAATATTACATTTCATCTGTAAGTATTATTTTGTCCAAATACTATTAAATAATGCACTTATTTAGCAAAAATAGAAAAATATTCGTCTGTACTAAGGTGTTGCCAGTAAGTTATACAGTGTAATATTCTAGCGCAAGTTTCGTAGTTGAGTTAACACTAAAACTGAGTATTTTATTTTACAATCATTATTAAAATTTTCCTATTGTAATGAACCAATAATGATTATTAAAGATTCGTGTGATTTTTAGGGAAATACTGCAATATCACCGCATTTATATGGATACATTTCAAAATAGCAAAGATTTTTAGAAAATACTTTTATTAGTTAATTTATTATGCATGTTTTAGATTATTATTACACTTTCTAGTTGAATTATATTTTCAGTCGACATTTTACCAAAAAATATCAGTTTCAACTTAAAGAATCTGGCAGCACCTCAACAAATTTTGTGATGGGACTGCACAATCAGAAATATCGATATTCTTTTTGTTTTAATTTATAATTTTATATATGTAAAGAAGTATTAAACCGAAAATAAGTGCCGGGACAGCACAATCACGAATATCGATATCATTTTCTTATACAGGGTGATTTTTATTAGTGGATGATAATTTGAGAAATGAATCTATCCATGAAATTGAAACTTCCCTCAAGAAATTTAGGTTGAAATAAGACAAATATTTTATGAAATATGAGAAATATTTTTGGACATACCATAGATAAATTAGTTTTGTAAGGGTAGGAGAGATCTAAACACTATCACCTATATTATCAAATGATGACCTATGTATGTCTTTTAGACAAAGTAGTTCAGTTTCGTACAATCATCCCACAAAATATCAATCACTTATAAAATTTCGTTATTCTTTTTCTTACAGATTTCCAAAGGATATTGGGATTCGATCTATGTGGGTTAAAACTTTTTTTTTATGCTAAATCATTCCTTGTGGCTCAAGAAATTGTGATATAAATGAGGATAGTTTAATTTTTGTCTATGACATTGACATGTGTTGTAAATTATGTTCAAAAAGGAAAAAAAACTTATCTTAGGCCAAAAAGTAGACATAAAGTCTTATTCTTACGGTGGTTGTTCAATCCTACAGTCCTTACATTTTATGTACTTCGTGACAAATAAAATTGTTAAACCATATATCTTGTTTCTATGTTTGCTTTGCATTCCTAATAATCTTCTAATAGCTAATATATTACTTTTAATATTAATTAATTTTAATAGCTAATGGGAGGTTAGAATAGATCTTAGAATAGCTTAGCAAGCTTTATAAAACGAGAACAAATAAATAGCTATTAAGGTAAGCTTTATTCGACCACAAAATACCAAATAAAAGCATGTTGTCCTTTGTGTGTATAACGCTGCTGCATCCAGTAGTGTCTGATTGTCTGACACTGTATTTTTACAGGATTTCTCAATATTCAGGTTTTTTTCTAAAATAGGCATCAAGTATACGTAGTTAATTAGCCCCTGTCAAATAACAATGTACGTTAGGAAAACGAAAACCTAACTGTAGAATTTTACTTTGCAATTTGTCTTTTTAAAATTACGTTTAAACATACATGTAGTGTATTTGTTATTAAAACCCTTTATTCTGACACCCTACTTGATGGGTTGTTTATGACGAAATGAAATTCTACTATACGTATATTAGTAAAATATTATGGCTTTCGAGACTCTACAGATAAAGAGAAATCCAATGATTCCTTATATTTAAAGTCTGTCCAGCCGTTAAGACTACAGGTGAAACCAATGAATGATACATAAACACATTCAGAAATTATTACCCTCCGCTCTTTCGGCAACTGGGTAAAAATAATCAAGTGTTCCTGGTAAACTTTAGAATTCAATAGTTCGATAGTCGAATATCGATAATGTCAAGCACTAGCATATTTAATTATTGCTGTAATTGTGTTGTATACTGACAGACATCATTACGTGTGCGACTGTGTGAGTATGCGATTGTGTGCGTGTAGTTTAAGATTGTGTGCGATAATAATGTTGTGTGCGTTTATAGCGACGTGATTGAAAAGTCTATGTGTGTTACCTCACCCCCCGCTGAAAGCGGCAGAATTTTTTGGGTATGTATTGTTGCGCGTGTCTTCTCCGTTCTGGTTGAATGCTCTAAGATGTGTGTACATTAAATAAGCCTTTATTGCTGAATAACATTGTTTGATTTTAATCCTATATCCTTTGTTCTATTTTCCATGTCCCCCAGCTTGTCCCTCGACATAGGCCGCCTCTAAGGTATTCCACTGTTTCCCGTCCTTTGCGCGGTTCCATTCTGGGCCTGCCACACTTTCGTTATCATCTACCTATTGTTTGTTTTGTCTGCCTTTTACTATTTTTGTCCACTTCTCCTTTTCATCTCTTAGCATAATATATGTTCTAACCAGCGCCATTTAAATTGTTTGTGTTTTTAAATTTGGTTTTACTTTTAATGTTTTGTAATGTAACTTTGCCTTTTCATTTGACTCCGAGTACACTCCTTTCCATTTCATTTTGACATACTCGTACCTTTATTTTGTTCGGTTAGGTAGTGCCCAGGGCTAAGGATGCGCGCCACGAGAAGCGTGTTTCGTCTAGATACCTCAAGAAAAATGACGGCATCTCGATTTATCGGCCGATGCTAGCATGCAGCACCAATAGTCGTCACGTCTCATCACGTGAACCTTAGAGCATTAAACCAATTTAAATGAATATATATCTTATCTGTGGTAGGTAACCTTTCTCGTCAACAGCTAAGATGCGCGCCAAATTTTCTCAACTTTTGACAGTTTAGCGCGGGTAACTATCGTCTTTCCATTTGAGCACGAGAATTCACGAGAACTTTTTCTAGTTTTTTTTTTCTTTTCTTTTGTTGTTGGTCATGCTCATGGCGGTCTTGTATCAAAATTATTTATTGGCGGTGTATAAATAAAGACATGAAAGATTTTTGTAGAAGTTCCTAATTACCTACCAGTAGGTACCTACCAAGTATTTAGATACCTACTTATTGTAGGTAGGTACTTACTCATATAATAATTTATATTTATTTAATTACAAATTATGTATTGTCACTATGTGTAACTCGAATTATTTAAGAACTTGTATAAGCTTTGTCCCCCTGACTATTCAATGACCCATCACCTAACCATCCAAGAGTTTTATTTGTGTCACATAACTTCCGGAGTATCTTGATATTTTTGTATTATTTTTATCTATAGTATAACAATAATATGTACTTGCCCAATAAACTACATCCATGTTTTATTTTTTAAGTTTTGCCGTCAGCTCACTGTCTTTTTAGCACCTTTTATTATTGTTGTAATACCTAGTCTTAAGGTTCTGCATCTCCAATAAATATAATTAAGGAACGCTGTAAGCATGTATTCGGAGGAGGGCGTTAATGCTCGCGACATAGTTTTTATAACTAGAGTGAGTTAGGGTAAGATGAAAAAAGGGGTAAGACAAAAAGACTTCAATAACACCAGATTTAGAATATGTTTGACAGTGCTGGCAACATTAACGAAGCCACCATTTTGTTGTGTCACACACCTCAGTCATTGTTTGTGGGTAAGAACGCGTGGATGCGTGTCAATTGGATTTTTCTGGAGCAGTGCTATTTTCTAAAGGAACTCGAGTGATTTTATCTTACCCCGTGTCCTGTAAATTGAACAACAAGGTAGGTACGAGAGCTTAATTTGAACATCTGTTTATTATTTTTCGTGGATACTTATGTAATCTACTATATAAAAATAAGTCGGGTTTTCCTTCCTGACGCTATAAATCCTGAACGCACGAACCGATTTCCACGGTTTTGCATTCGTTGGAATGGTCTCGGGCTCCGTGAGGTTTATATCAAAGAAAATTCGGGAAAAATTTAAAAAGAAAAGCGGGAAAATCTTTCTTAACGAAGCCATCTGGTGGCGAAACGGAGTTCGCGGGGTTTGCTAGTTACTTCTAAATATGGCTATTTCCCGTATTTTAGGAGTTATTTCAACTTTCCGTCTATACCCATGAGCATTTTGACGGGGTAAGACGAACATATAAAAGTGTTCATCTTACCCCTTTTTCAAATGTCATACTAAAATCCAGATGTTCTAAAACTGTACATTGTAATTACCTACTGTGTGTGTTGTACACATTCAATGAAATAGGTAGGTTACATTTTTGAACCCATTTTACCTTTTTGTTTTTAGGTACCCTTTTATGATGTTTCCATTAAAAGACAATATCGTTTGTGCAAGTTTTAAATGAATAAATTAACTGTTGTGCATAAGTAGTTAGGTACATACGAGTAGGTATATAAAATAATTAATATGAATAAAAATTATTGTTTAGTTTCAGCCATTAAAAAAAAACAGATTATACCACTGCCAGCAGCTCAATTTAAAATTTCGGCCAGTGATTATGTATAAAGGTAGATACAAATATCAATCACTACCTATAGTATAGATACATTCACTTGGTAGTAACGACCAAGTAAATTTAAAGTAATGTGAAGAGGTAAAATTCGTTTGTCGTTGCCTATTGTTAGTAACAAAGAAAATGATAAGGACAATCGGTGAACGCTTGTTTGAATACTTTTATGTAGTCGGGTTTTAGTTTTGTAACTATATTTTTTTTAATTGCTTTTCTAGATTCAGATTCATCATGCCGCGTAACTACGTTCGGAAATCTCTACGTGCAACCTTCTACACTCAAGACGATGTGGCCAAAGCCTTAAAGAAAGGAATTAACATTATATGGAGCTGCTCAACATTAGAAAATACCCATAGCTTCACAATCGTTAGGTATATAGGATGTCTTTTTCTACGTTGCTAGTGCGAAAGAGACATCCTAGAAAATATTGTGTCTGGGTCTAATCTTTTTAAAAGATTTTTATAACATTATAGTTCCTAAACGAGCCTTAAAAGAACAAAGTTCCTAAATTTGCCTCTATAGAATATAATATTAGTGTAGATTAGGTTTCATATAAAATAAAAAGATTTTTGATTGAAGATTATGTTTTATTTTCAGTCCAAACTTAAACCTAAGTGAGGTTGCAAAGTTTGAGAACCCCTACTTCAATCTTCCCCCTGTGGGGTTCGAAACACAAAAAAGAAAAAATCTGTAATATCTTTGTCAAAAACAGGTCTTTTCGCACTACAGTCAGTTCCAAATGTTTAAAATGTTAAACGCTATAGACAAGGGACCATTAACGTTGTCTAATGTACGTTTTAACGACTTTAGATTTATATTCGATCTTATCCCCTCACCTTTTCATCTTCCCATGTTTTAATTTCATGAAAAAAATATTTTATTTTATATTTTTCTACATTCGGGACAGATTTATCAGGCTGTTACCGATATAATATAAAAATATATTATTTGCCCTTCAATAATCACTAATTTATTGTTTGCTAAAGTTAACATGTATTCTTCTATAACGGTTCATACACGACACTGATCAACTCATCAAAAAACCATTCGGTCTTACCTCAACTCACCCTACTGCGCGTATTATCGTTTTCACGCCTGATGTGTATTTCCCCTGTACTTTGTTCCAAATAGAGATAATTTTTTTTTTTTTTTTAATTTTTTTTTAATTTTGTATACTTACTGTACGGTTTCACCATACATTGGCATTTTAGCGCACGCGGCGATTTAGGTACTCTGTGTCGCACGCGCTGTTATTACTTTACCTAGATTATACATTTGACTTTAGTACGTGACCTACTACCGCAGGAGTGACAATATAAGGAAAGATTTGCCACCTACACCTTGTCATTTAACTTAACTTCAATAAACTAACTTTGACTGGTGATTGTGGTGTTTACGTGCTCAACCAAACTGGCTAAATTTTATTACTCAACAACAGTGTAACATACGAAGTGTGGTGCTATAGGTAAACTACCTACAACTACTTAACGAACATCATCTACACTACATGTAAGGGCTACACACAGGCCTTTACACTTGCAAAAAGACATTGACATGTAAATCGGCTTTATAAATAAAATTGTAATTGTAATTGCTAAGTAACATTCGTACACGAGCTTGGAGGTCCAGCTGTTCACTTCCAGAGCCCTGAGTATGGCGGCGGCGCTGTCAGAGAGAATGTGTACACATTGGTCGCTCATTTCTCTCTTCGACACGGCTGTGGCTGCCTGGGTTATTGCTACGCATTCACATTGGAATATGGAGCTGTGTGTTCCTAGCGTTATTGATATACTAATGTTGAGGTCCATTGAGTGAACCCCAGCACCCGTGCCCATATCTGTTTTGGAGCCGTCTGTGTAGATTCTGACTTCGTGGCGCCTGATTTATCTTTTTGGCCCTCGTATAGTTGTATCCGGTAGTGTTTATTTGGTATTGGTTTACTGGGCATTCTGTCACAAGGAGCGGCTATAAGAGGTTCGTATGCTATGGCCCTGTCCATGATCTGAGCATGTGGACTGCTTGTGACTCCAAAGCCCCATGTTGTGCAGTCGCCTCATAACATAACATAACGCGTTGTTTGTACGATGTTTTGGAAGTTTAATGGTTGTAAGGGGGATTTTGTTGACATCTTACTTTGTTGGTGATTGATTATTTTATGAACATTTAATTAGGTACTTATGTTGTTTGTTGATAAAAAGATAACAAAGAGGCTGATTTTATTTTTAAAATATCTGACTTTTCATTGCTTCAAAATTCCATTAATACGAGTCATACCAAGCACTTGTTTTTTATCAGTCATTCAAGATAATATACACTATACATATTTCTTTATGTAGTAAGATTCCACTAGGTAGGTACATAAAAGCCTACTAAGTAATAATGCAGACAATATGTTAAAAATAAAATTGCATCGTTGTTGCCGTCGCGTCGCGCGTCGGCGACACTGCAACTACTGAGCGAGTGCGTTAGCACAACAAACACCGCGCTGCAGCGCTGGTACCTACGCTACGCAGTCGTTGTCTTGTCCCTGTGCTGCCGCCGCGCCGCGCCGCGCCGCGCCGCGCCGTGCCGTGCCGGTCAAGGACGAAAAAGTTAATGTGATTATAACGATGACTTGCTCGGTGCTGAAAGATAATATGATGCTCCTCGGTACTCGGTACCTGGGTACAGTCGGTGCCAAGTTAATCGATTCTCAATGTTTCGGTGCAGTTTTAAAACTACCGGGCAGCCGCCGCGCGCAGCGCTGATATAATGAGCCGTTAATATTAGGTCCTTACATATGAAATTGGCGTTTTTCGTACTGGCCACTTTAATCACAAATTTCTCCTCTTTGGTAAGGAATTCCAAATTCAAATTTGTACAGCTATAGACTCATGTATTTGTGCTTCGATGATCGTCATTCATTTGTTTTTTTTCTTCTGTTTTTTTCTGTTTGCGTCACTCATTTTACAAAATGGAAAACTTAAAATTTCGCATTATTTACGAGTACGAGTTTCGCCGTGGCACTAGTGCTGCGGAAACAACTCGAAGGGTGAATGATGTGTATGGCGGTCGTGTTGCAAAAGAAAACACAGTTCGTTTTTGGTTCCAACGTTTTCGTTCTGGAAATTTTGACCTGCAGAACAAGCCCCGTGGACGGCCTGAGACTCAAGTTGATAATGAAGAGTTGAAGGCTATTGTGGAAGCGGATCCATCGCAAACCACGTCCGAGTTAGCTGCAGGCTGCGATGTTAGTGATAAAACTGTTTTAATTCACTTGAAGCAAATTGGGAAGATTAAAAAGCTTGAAAGGTGGGTACCTCACGAATTGACTGAAGCAAACCGGCAAACGCGCGTCGACTGCTGCGTTACATTACTAAACCGGCACAATAATGAAGGTATTTTAAACCGAATCATTACCTGTGATGAAAAATGGGTTCTTTACGATAATCGGAAGCGCTCAGCGCAATGGTTGGATCCTGGCCAGCCAGCCAAATCCTGCCCCAAGCGAAAATTAACCCCAAAAAAGTTACTTGTAAGCGTTTGGTGGACTAGTGCCGGTATTGTTCATTACAGTTTTCTCAAATCTGGCCAGACTATTACGGCTGATGTCTATTGTCAGCAATTGCAAACCATGATGGAAAAGCTAGCGGCTAAACAACCTAGGCTGGTCAATCGCTCCACGCCACTGCTGCTTCACGACAACGCTAGACCGCACACTGCGCAACAGACGGCTACTAAATTAGAAGAGCTTCAATTGGAAAGTCTAAGACATCCTCCGTACTCCCCGGACCTTGCTCCAACAGATTACCATTTTTTTCGAAATTTGGATAACTTCTTGCAAGGGAAAAAATTCAACTCCGATGGGGCAGTCCAAATCGCCTTCAAAGATTTTATTGATTCCCGTCCGACTGGTTTTTTTAGTAAAGGGATCAATGAACTACCTATAAGATGGCAAAAGTGCATAGAAAATAATGGTTCATACTTTGATTAATTAAATATATTATATTAAAAAATATTCGACTTTTTGTTCCTCCCATACAAAACGCCAATTTCATATGTAAGGACCTAATATTTCAACACACGTGTAACACTGATCATAGTCGTTACATGACTCTACTAATTATAAATAAACCGCGTTTTAGCAAAACATTGCGCCACTCTGTGTAGGTCGCCAAACCTGTTTGAGTCGTGTGATCATACACGGCGGCAATATAAGCCCTAAGACTAAGAATAGGATCTACTCGGTCGGACGAAGGAAGGCATCCACTGGGGTTTCACCGTAACCTTCAGGCGTTGAGATTAGATGCGGCGCGTCAAAACAAATAACTACTTAAAATTAACATACCTACTCGACGGAGACGGACAGCAGGCGGCCATTTTGCATTTAAATAATGCATGTTTTTGATATTCAACATGACTTATGAATGTACGTTCATCGAATCGAAATAGCCGTCACTTCGAATTCATAGATATGGAACGGGTAATCTACTAGGTAGGTAGTAAGTCGTACATCAGCTGTTCCAGTCCAGTGGTGATGAACGCGGACAGAGATCCCAGTGATTTTAGAAGTTTACGACGACGTGGCCTGCATAAAGACCGAGTTCACGCAACTAGTGAGTTGAGTACAAACCGAAAGGTAAACAAACGTCGTGTTTTAATTCTAAAGATACCGTTCACTGTTCTAATGTGACAACATCATAGTTGGCCGGCCTCCAAGATACGGTCTTTCAGAAATACTCTCTGCCTGCACTACGCGCTTCGACCACTGCCCTGGTGGGATAAGGCATGCAGCTCCATGGATACAAGGCTAGAGATAATAGAACAGCAACAGGCACGCCCCGTGACCTCATATGAAGATGAGGAGGCATCCAGAAATGCCGCTGAAACCTGTGTTGCGCTTCAAACAGGAATGCCATGTTTGTTTACTAATAAGATTGCGCAACGCGAGCATCGTCCTCGCCATTGCGGCGCGGCGCCGGCGCACGCGCACGCACGCCACGCGTGGAAATGTACGGGCAGGAAAACGGCAAGCAAAACCTGCCTAAACCTACTGATACAGATACTGCACTCAAACTTTATTGCAATTTAGAATGCTAATTAAGGTTTTAGCTAATGGCATTTAGCTTTAATATTTAGGCAAATGTGAGAGAGCGAGTACGATGGAAGTTCATCAGCATCACGTTGTGGTGCATACATAGCTTAAATAGCATTTGTTAGCATTCATTCATTTCATCATTTGTTCACGCGCTGTGGCACCCTTTATTCAGAAAAACGCTAGACTTAATACTAATTTATTTTGTTATATTTCATGTTATGTGATTTTTCTGTTGGGCTTGATAAATAAATAAATCACCAGGTCGTGGTGACCTACTGTGGGTGTCCGAGGTAGTCATGTTAATGCTAAAAGAAGATCTTGTTGATGTTCTCGCCAGAACTCACGGGGAAAAGAAAGAAACAGACGCACTCTCACTTGTTTACGAGTTCGTGGTAGGTAATCATTGTTCGCTAATATGCGAATCGAGGAAATGGCACTCGTACGACGTTCACGATGCGATCGGTGGATAACCGGCGGAGGACAACCCAACGCAAGCGAACATAACAACAACAACGCTATCAAAGTTTGCGCTATTCATTCAGCAACAGCGACTTTGCTATCCGTTACACATCTGTGCTAATATTAACAAGAGTTTCAATTAGGGAATTGCTTGTAATGTAATGGATAATCTCCGCAACTTCTGTTCCGTTTTGACTGTGACATAGCTAAGTACATTGAGTGCGACACAGTACAGGAAGGGCATGAAGAAAAACCCCATCAAATTCGAAGCTAGTGCTGCAGGCGGCTAATATATTTAATTTCACAGTAAGTTTAGCTTTCGAAAGAATAGCGTTATACAAACTGATGGTGGTCAGTCTGAGGAGTGTCTCTCCCAGCCCCACACACGCACGCACTCCTCCGTCTCGAGACGACTGCCCCCCGTGACGTAAGGAGTATTCAGGCGGCTAATATATTTAATTTCACAGTAAGTACATATATGTTTCGAAGGAATAGCAATATACAAACTGATGGTGGTGAGTGTGAGGAGTGTCGCTCCCAGCCCCACACACGCACTCCGTCTCGAGACGACTGCCCCCGTGACGTAAGGAGTAGCCACAAGCACGGGCACCACCCGTCACGACTCAGACGTTACTAACAAAATTCAAAGTGCTTTATTTCCTTTAGACCTTTCAGGACTCTTGGACACGTCACAAAATTCAAATTACATAAGTAAAACTAGAAAATAAAGTCACTTTGATTTTTGTTCACTTCAATATTTTTTAGGTAAAGCAAAGAAGCGAACAAGAAACCTTTACCTTGTTAGGTTGTTAGTTTTTGAGTTGGAGCAAAACATGTCCCAAGCTTTTTTATCCTCCAGATAATCTGATATTTTGTAGTAAGCCTTTTTACAAAGTATATGTTTGACAATTTGATTCAACTCGTTTGGTATTTTGTTGTAGAAGCGTATACATTGCCCTTTAAAAGATACTTTAATCTCGTGTAACCTACTAGTTGTGGGCACAGCGAGTTTATTCTTATTTCTAGTATTTAAGTTATGTATGTCGTTATATTTAGGGAACCGATTGATATTCCTATGAGTGTACAACAAGTTTTCATAAATATATTGACATAACACGCGGCCTTTTGAGCTCAGGGGCCTAATTCTGATAACCAATCGCAAATATTTTTTATTTTGTATTTTTTAATCCGAATACGGGATATTGCATATTTATAGATTGACGCGCCTTCGCGCGCGGTTAAACCAAATTCTGGCAGTTACCACCGAGAACGCGGATTCATACCAATACCATTCCAACCATACATTTTCTATTTAAATACCATAAGTCAATCACTTTAAGTTTATATTATTTATACATAGTTTACCAGAAATTACATTTAGGTACATAACAAAAATTAGTAACTTTTCATATAAAACTACCAAAAACCATAAATACCAAATATACCAATATACATAATACCTCGTGTGTTCATAAGTTTTGAGACGAACTTATTTAATTAATTTAAAAAGAAAGTAATTCATGCAACCTTTTTTAAACTTTTAAAATTTTAAATTTCGAATGTTTTGAATCAGAAAAAATATACATTTGAATATTTGTTTCATTCTCCGTAAAAATGGCGCCAAGAAAAGATTTGCGTGCGCCTGTAATTTCACTGTTTCAAGCAGGAAAAAAACCAATGCAAGTTTTTAGTGAAATCCAAAGTTTGGGATGTAGTCGGAACTTTGTGTATTATACCATAAAGAGGTACAAGGAGACCGGCTCTTTAGAAGACCGTGGAAGATGTGGCCGCCCGCGGTCTGTACGGACGCCCGCCAACATAAAAGTAATCAGAGAGCGAACTCGTCGCAACCCTTGCCGGACTCAAAAGAAATTAGCTCTGCAGACCAACATTTCGCGAATATCGGTGAACAGGATACTTAAATATGATCTTAAACTAAAGGCCTACAGTCGAAGGAAAGTGCATTATTTAAACGAGCGTCTTCGTAAATTGCGACTGGAACGATGTCGGAACCTATTGAAGAGACACGATCCAAAAAATATCCTGTTTACCGATGAAAAGATCTTCACGGTGGAAGAAAAGTTTAACCGGCAGAACAATAAGGTGTACGCCAGAAGTTCAAAGGACGTCCAGCCATCTGTACGCAATGTCCAGCGCACTCATCATCCAGCAAGTGTGATGGTTTGGTGGGGTGTTTCCTACGAGGGGGTCACTTCGCTTCATTTTTGCCAGCAAGGCGTCAAGGTGAAGGCACAAAATTACCAAACCGACATATTGGAAGCGGTGGTTAAACCATTAAATGATACGCTATTCGCTGGAAAATACTGGGTTTTCCAACAGGACTCTGCTCCCTCCCATAAAGCTAAGACTACCCAACGCTGGCTGGAGGCCAATTTGCCAGGCTTCATTCCGAGCGAAGATTGGCCCTCGTCAAGCCCTGACTTGAATCCTTTGGATTATTCTTTATGGACGGAATTGGAGCTGAGGGCATGCAGAAAGTCTCACCCAAACCTGGATTCTCTCAAGCGAGCCCTTATTAAAGAATCGAAACGGATTCCCATTGAAAAGATTCGTGCCGCCATAGATGAATGGCGCACGCGTTTGAAGGCCTGCATTGAATGCAAAGGCGGCCATTTTGAATGATTTATTTTTAAATACAGATCTAGATGTCAGTAGTTTTAATTTTAATATCCAATAAATGAATACTCAACTTAGCTCCAAAAATATTTTAGTTTTACTGTGTCTCAAGCGAGGTATAATGGGTTTCGGGACAAAACCAACACCAAAACCGCACCCAATACATTTACGCAATCATTATCCTTTTCCCTATCATTAGTACGTTACGTACAGAAGCGTATCTATTTGCACAAACTATTATGTGGTCAGTTGCAATTCATTCATACCAATAACATTAAAAATATAGTTTCGGCCGAACGCGAACGCGTGCCTGCGAGATCCACGCACGTAGTCTGTCGTTGAAGCGTCAGGTGTTCACAAGGGGTTGAAGCTCAATTATAAACTTTCCTAACATACAAGACATATCGGTGTATAGTATACGAATCGGAGGCATTGCGAGTTCGCAACCCACTTAGGATAGGACAGAATTAACATGGTTAGGCTGGACAAGTGGACACGGCTGGATGGCGATCACCACACCGCAGCATACTCGTGCAATGTGGTCTCCCACAATAATATTATTGATTCTGATAGGCAACAAAGATGATGAGTCTGTCTAAGGTCTAATTCAGTACCTTAGCCTTTTGCACTGTGTTTATTTTGTATTTAGAAACTAATAACATATTTTATTTATGTTTATTTCATGTAGGTACAATAAATTGTTCATTCATTAATTCAGTCTGTGGATGAATTTTATTAAATACTAGCTGCAGCCCGCGGCTTCGCACGCTTTTTTCCGGAATAAAAGGTAGCCTATGTCCGGCCCCGGGATACCATCTACCTCGCTGCAAAATTTCACCGAGATCCGTTCAGCCGTTCTTGAGTTATAAATAGTGTAACTAACACGACTTACTTTTATATATACAGATAGATAGATAGATTAGCAGTGATGGTACAAAGATAAGTCACGAGACTGAAGGGCGCTGCGCAGTACTGCCGTGCTAAGGATAAGAGCGACAAGTGCATGCGTGCTAATTTGGAGAAAATTGCGCCTAAAGTTTTCAATTTGTTTTTGTTGTTTAAATCTACAAAATTCACTTTTTGATACTTCTGATACATTTGTGTTATAGAGAAAATGATGTAGTTTTTAAATGCTGGATAAGAATACTCCTACAACAACGATTACTTCAATAAAATAACAAAAAACAAGTTATGCTGAGGAAGCTTACGGTTATTTAAAAACAAATACTTGCAATAAGCGTTGTAAGCAACACACATAGAGCGCTAATGCTATGGAATTCATTTGATTGCGCTTTTGCTAAAAAGAACAAAATTAGAAAATATTGTTATTTTAAGCATAACCGCGCTAACCACGTCACCTACGACGGTTATAAGAAGGAATTCATAATATAAATACATTTTTACCTCAAACTACTTACGCTACTTACGGCGCTTGTTGCAAGTTAGTGAAGGAGTCATTCGAAGAAAATCTTAATATATTATAAGCCTTTATTCATTTTATTATCATTCATTCCATCAGGGTTTGTTAGAATAGCGAAAATAAGTTAAACAAAATATTGTTCAGTCTAAAATGTTTATTTGGAATTCAAAGTTACCTAAAATCTAATTACTAGTTAACAGTTACGTTATTTAATCATAGAAAATCACAGCCAAAAGTTTTCACTCATAATGCTCTTCGAGATCACTTTGTTTAGTTATTACAGTCTCATTAACTTATACTAATCACCTGTTAAAATTTTAATTAAACCTGTTAACTAGCATTTTTCATTCCACATGCAGTAAAATTATTTTTTATTTATTCTAAGATCGTCTTTATTCTTAAAAAATGTTTCAGATCGATGTCTTGTACTTTGGAAAACTAAACTTTACTACGTACTTTGGAGGACATTTAAACACATAAAAAATCAAACAAACACCTTCTAAAACAAGTAAGGACTACCCACTTTAACAATAAAAACGAAACCTTCAAAAAATCGGAACATCTAAAAACACAACTCGGAAAATTTATTTATAGGTTTTTTTATAGGTATTTACAACTGTAATTCTAAGGATTATAAAAAAAATACAGTACTTACTGCGCTTATCTAAATTGCAATTAGCCTTTAGAGCCTTTATCCTGAAAAACTGTCAAAGTAAAACTTATAGATCTCGATACGGCGGTTCCGAATATGAGAGTAACTCAATATTGAAAAAAATGTTGCTTACGGCGCGGCGGCGGTTATCTTTAGCACGGCAGAGTAGCTCTCAAGATCTAAGAAGAACAGGTGGGTGGTGGAAGTAAATGATAAGAGCGAGGGAAAATGGTAAATGGTATGGTTGATAGACAAGAAAAATAAGGCAGCATCATCGGAGCAAAACTTAGAGTTGACGTTATGTTGGCTATTATTTAATATAGACTATTAAATGGAGTCTGACAAACGCATCACAACACGCACATCCTGCGCGGCGGTAAGGGTTGCCCTGGTGTCCTCAATCAGGCAATTGAATCTCGACTGCGTCTAGTGCAGGGCCAGTAACAAGCTGTGATAGAAACCATGTAGCAAATAGGTAACTTTTAGTGCAATATACAGAAATCTCCAAAGTTTTACTTAAGTATAGTTTAGGTTAAACTTTGTATTTTCTGCAAATACCTCGTGTGTTCATAAGTCTTGAGACACAGTAAAACTAAAATATTTTTGGAGCTAAGTTGAGTATTCATTTATTGGATATTAAAATTAAAACTACTGACATCTAGATCTGTATTTAAAAATAAATCATTCAAAATGGCCGCCTTTGCATTCAATGCAGGCCTTCAAACGCGTGCGCCATTCATCTATGGCGGCACGAATCTTTTCAATGGGAATCCGTTTCGATTCTTTAATAAGGGCTCACTTGAGAGAATCCAGGTTTGGGTGAGACTTTCTGCATGCCCTCAGCTCCAATTCCGTCCATAAAGAATAATCCAAAGGATTCAAGTCAGGGCTTGACGAGGGCCAATCTTCGCTCCGAATGAAGCCTTGCAAATTGGCCTCCAGCCAACGTTGGGTAGTCTTAGCTTTATGGGAGGGAGCAGAGTCCTGTTGGAAAACCCAGTATTTTCCAGCGAATAGCGTATCATTTAATGGTTTAACCACCGCTTCCAATATGTCGGTTTGGTAATTTTGTGCCTTCACCTTGACGCCTTGCTGGCAAAAATGAAGCGAAGTGACCCCCTCGTAGGAAACACCCCACCAAACCATCACACTTGCTGGATGATGAGTGCGCTGGACATTGCGTACAGATGGCTGGACGTCTTTTGAACTTCTGGCGTACACCTTATTGTTCTGCCGGTTAAACTTTTCTTCCACCGTGAAGATCTTTTCATCGGTAAACAGGATATTTTTTGGATCGTGTCTCTTCAATAGGTTCCGACATCGTTCCAGTCGCAATTTACGAAGACGCTCGTTTAAATAATGCACTTTCCTTCGACTGTAGGCCTTTAGTTTAAGATCATATTTAAGTATCCTGTTCACCGATATTCGCGAAATGTTGGTCTGCAGAGCTAATTTCTTTTGAGTCCGGCAAGGGTTGCGACGAGTTCGCTCTCTGATTACTTTTATGTTGGCGGGCGTCCTTACAGACCGCGGGCGGCCACATCTTCCACGGTCTTCTAAAGAGCCGGTCTCCTTGTACCTCTTTATGGTATAATACACAAAGTTCCGACTACATCCCAAACTTTGGATTTCACTAAAAACTTGCATTGGTTTTTTTCCTGCTTGAAACAGTGAAATTACAGTCGCACGCAAATCTTTTCTTGGCGCCATTTTTACGGAGAATGAAACAAATATTCAAATGTATATTTTTTCTGATTCAAAACATTCGAAATTTAAAATTTTAAAAGTTTAAAAAAGGTTGCATGAATTACTTTCTTTTTAAATTAATTAAATAAGTTCGTCTCAAAACTTATGAACACACGAGGTAAATATGTTTGCTGGGGGTTTATGCCATGCCAATTAAATCTATCATCTATGATATAAAATGTAAAAGCTTGTACTTATTGATTATGTAGTACCTATGTACGTAGTCAATGATTACACCAACTTGCCAACACAGCCACCTGGCTGGATTGCATGTGGACTACTGTGTACTGTGAGACTATGTCTAGTGCTTACTGGCAAGATCGGAACGGTGGCAAGGCCGCCGCGGCACAACAGCACATGTGACACAAATCCGCGGCCGCCCGCGCCCGCGCCGGCGCCGCCGGACACACGCCTATCAACGCATGTACGAGTAGGTGCAGGTAAGGTGCTCTAGTACAGTATTACTGCTTTGCATTGCATATGACTAGTTGACTAGTTGACCTGGTGATCTTACAAATTAATGCAGTTTGTTATTGAAGATTAATATAAGACTAAGGCCTATAAGTTTTATAAGTGAGGTTGAAAATACACAAAATAAATCTAAAATGGAATATAAACAGTATATCTATACCGCACAGAAAAGAAAATTCAGATGGATTGTTAATATGTAATCTGCATTCACTGATGGATCGTTAATATGTAATCTGCATTCACTGATGGATCGTTAATATGTAATCTGCATTCACTGATGGATTGATAATATGTAATCTGCATTCACTGATGGATCGTTAATCCAGTTAGTGGAACAATAGTTTCTGCAGTACTCTTGGTCTTGTACTAAGATGCATCCATTCAAGGAAATGAAAAATTATCAAAAACGATTCAAATGCCCAGATAAATGGTGAGGCATTTGCTTATTGTGTGTGCGGCAAGACTATTGTAACCAGGGGCTCGGCCAATGGGCGCCATGATGATTTTATGCCAGTTTCAAGATGCTTATCATAGTAGTAGTTTTTAACTTTATGTTAATTTAATAAGTTTATGAATTACATGCATTAGAATTGTATACATTCTAAGTACACTATACACTTAACATAATTTTACAAACTCACTGGCTCTCATGATCATTCCAGATTCGTCAATTTAAATAATTAAATTATAAATTTTGCATGCTAATTTTAATCAATTACAAGCTTAATTTAAAAAATTGATATACTTTATTTAAGATTTGTCAATATAAGGATGTACTACATCTTCCAGTGTTCTGAAATTGTATCTGTCAAACGCACTCATGGATCTCAAGATACAAGCATTTTTGCTTAATTTGAGTTCCACTGGCACTGTATCCTTATTGCTTGTGTTTTTGGTAAATAAATGATTTATTTATTATTATTATTTATTTATTGCATATAGGTACTACTTTCGCACTACTTCTGTAACTTATCCTGCTTTGCAGCAATACATCATAGGGACTTGCTTCATGGATTAATAATAAATTGGTAACAGGAAAACCAGATCAAGAGTTTAAGTTACAAGTAAGTATTGTACAAGTATTTTGTTTGCTATTAAATAAAGGTGTGTATAATTCTAGGTTCTTTAAAACCAATAATGATTTGATTATGTAGGTTAAGATATATGAATGGCATCATCTTTGATTATGTATACAATGACTAGAAAGCGCATTGCGCAACTAAAACAAACAGGTCAAGTTTATAGTGCTGGTGGGCATGACAGCTACTGTCTCAAACTCACGCTACATCAAAATTATATTGCAGTATTATACCAACTGTGGAGAAACACCCAATATAAATAGCGATAATTTAACATAATGTGAGTGTCTACAAAAATATGATCAAAAACAAAAATAAGTGAGTGCGGGAAGATTTAGAAGCCTACAGTTGGACACCATATTTCTCTGCTTTGCATTTCTTTGTTTGACAGTCTATCTAGACCAGATAAATAATCCAATCCAAGGTTGTTATAATGTACATTCACTGCCTCTGACTCTTAACCTCAAAGTGAGTGTGTGATTGCATCATCCGATAATGCCTCACTCATGATGTGTTTACATCAGTTTCATGCTCATTTTCAAATCATTTAAGCAATGTTATTTATAATCATGATATTAGTTTTATCAGTAGTATTGATATCCAAAGTAATGGCAGGTTTTGTTTGTTTACGGTATCAGTGCAGTGTCATTGTAATGTGCATGTGCTGTGGTAGGAGACGTAAACATTGTAATGTGCATGTGGTGTGGTAGGAGACGTAAACAACAAACATCCAGATTAGAAATATGATTAACTAGAATGTGATACTGGACACCATTGCAAGTTGTGCTGTACATTATGCAGTAATAAGATATTTCAGACAATAATTTGATCTAGTCAAAAGTCACTCACTGGAAAATGGATTGGAAAACTTAAATTACAAATAAGTAGGTAGGTGCCTACAATAAAAATAACAGGTGGGTAGAACATAAACAAATAAGTTTGTTTACAAACAATACTGAATGTAAATAATGAAAAGCTTATCTATGGGAGATATGGAGGCATAACCAGAGGCTAGAGTTGGTACTGACCTCTTAGGTAGCAGCATGGCGGCGGAGCCCTTGCGCTGGAAGACGCCGTCGACCAGCACGCCGTTCTTGCTGTTGCAGGTGAGGTAGAACTCGGGGTGGTCGTAGAAGAGCTCGAGGTGGCGCCGCGAGATGAAGCTCGAGTGACCCATGTTGACATCCACCTGCCCGCGACTCGAGTTGCGCCCGATCACGACGCGCTTCTGCCGGATCAGGTACTCGAAGTCCCGGCCGTCCAGCCGCGCGATGGCCAGCGGCGCCGGCTCCTGCGCCCACTGCACCTTGGACGGCGAGGGCGGCGCAGACTTCAGCGAGAGGAGCGCCCATGCGTCGCTCTCTGAGCTCCGCGTGAACTGAGTCTGGGCCATGACAGGCGCGCGAGCGCGAGGGGCTATCACCAGCGCAGTTTGCACGCGAGCCGCGCGTTCGCACGGCGGTACATCACAGATCTAAAGAACCGTCGCCGCTGCCTTGCGACCCGGATATCCGGAACCTGCCGAACCCGTGCCTTCACGATTTGAGGTTACGGACGGGACGCACATGCGCAAACTTTCTGCTTGTGCGGTAAACAAGAATTATATAAACCACCACACCACCACGTGATAGAACTGTGTGCATATACCTAACAGTCCGGAAACGTCGATCGATACCGTTTCGCACAGATAAGGTGTCTATGATTGAATTGATACCGTTTATTTCCTTGCACAACCGAATTTTCGCAATCAAATCGAATAAAGTAAACACGAGGCAAGAACAAAAATAACCAAAAACGTCAACCAAACCAACCAGTAAGGCAACGCAGTTTACAAAGTTTACCGCGCCATCTATGCATCACAACACAGCAACAACAACATAATAATGCTAACGTTCCATTCCACGCAACACTACCTTAAAAAAATCGTTTCGCTTTTTTATTATTACGCTCCTACCTATTTCTAAGATTGGAAATAGACGTCTGATTTTGCTTCCGATCCAGAAAAGTCGTTTTCCAAAGATATTAAAACATTTTGTATGTTCTAACCTAGGTTCTAACAAATTTCGATTTATTGCTAATTTTGGAGCAAATAATAATAATTGAACTTTATTACTAAAAATCATCATACATATTACCAAAAGCTACATTATAAAAAACATAAAGTACTTTCTTGTGCATAGGTTCGTAGAACCTAACTAATTTGTTAGGTTCTACGAATTTTGAATGGTCTACCATTTGTGTAGTATAATACAAATGGTACTTAGTAATTTTCTGGTAGTATAGTTCCATGCAGAACGCAGAAAATATACCAATTTCGAACCCACAAAACTTACCTTCCAACGTTGCCGTAAAATTGATGCAATTAGTTTCTCTCTCTGATTTTTAACATTTGTATTTGTATGGCAATCCAAGAAGAAAGAATGAAGTAAACGTGATTCACATAATCTTTATCTGTTCCAATCATATTATATAAACTAATAAGATTTACCTACTCCCTCTCGATGTAAATTTATTGATGAAAAATATCTGCTTTAACTAATTACCTACGAAGATAGACTTTTTTTCTATTCAAAGTTTTAGAACAGTTAATTTTGTTCCAGGTAATAATCTCATTAGTGTTTTTAAAATTTACCGCATAAATTAGTAGTTCTTCTTCTTCTTCTTGTCAGATGGCTTCTGCGACTGGGTTGGCGCAATTTCGCCAATGTCCATCTCACGACAGCATCACAAGCTTTATGGATTGCGCATTATTATACATTTATAAACTTATTAGTATTTAAAAAAGAGAAACAAAAAAAACACCTAAAAACTACAAAACAGAACAAAAGGAAGCAGTGCTACATTATCTCATAGTAGTTTACCTACCTCGCCTCCATTCAATGACTGTGAAATTTCCATGAACTGGATACTGGCAGAAAAGTGACAACAGACAGACACACAATTTGCAATTTCAAAGAAAACAAGTCAAGGTGCATCCCGAGAAAAAAAATACGAACGAAGCTATGTTAGAACTTCTTCAGTCTTCTTTCTGTCAGTCAGTCTCTGATGTTTTATGCACAACTTCGGTTTGTGTTTGTTTATTTTGATTCATTCATGATGTTAACTTAATATTTGTTATTTTTAACTGTTTTTGAGTGTTAGCTAACAGATCGACTATCGGTACTCCTACCTGGGAGGTAATTAAGTAGGTACGTAAATTTATTTCACCTTAAATTTATTTATTTACAATGCAGCGGGAAACTTGACCTTCTTCGAGTTCCTGTACTTGTACAAACAGTTACACAGCTGTCCTTACGAGAATACAATCACAGTATCTACTATAAGCACAATACGTACGAATCTCAGCTGTCTACCTAAAGTAATTTTTTTAGATCCATGGTAGCTTCCTGTTGTTTTATGGCTAAAGCGCTGGCTACTTGATAGTTTTCCATGATTTAGTACCTACTGCTATTTCATCTATTTCCACTAAAATTGTATGGAAACTTAATTTTGAATAAGGTACTTACCTTCCAAACTACTCGACTTCATCTAAATAAGAACATGGTCTTCTCTCAGTAGAATTTTAATCATAATCACACATTTGACTATTAAATATCACAGTACAGTAGTAGTAGTAGTAGTAGTAGTAGTAGTAGTAGTAGTAGATTATTAAAATGAACAGTCTGCACTTGAACTAACCCTAATCAATCAATGTTACCAACCAAATACATAATTAAAGTAAATATATACATAATAAAGTAAAATATATAATGGCAATCCACATAATATTCTAAAATGTCAATCATCAAGCTGTGTCAAGCTTGCCACACCACGGTTGATCCAATGCTTCTCAGGAACATCGGATTCCAGTGTGATATACATGACAAAGTTACTAGAATGCCCAGTGGTAGCGAGCACACCCTTCCTCTCACTAGTCTTGTAGATAGGGCAGAAGTAGCAGGGTGGGGGGTTGAAGTCAGCGATCAAGGCGGGCTGGAACCATATTATTGGGATTGTGTCAAACAGGAGCTTGGGGTAGGACTCGTCCAGCTGCATCGTTTGGCGGTTCCATCTTGCACCTTCCAGGAACAAACCCTGTATTCAACAAAAATGTTTTAATTTGAACAACACTCATTTAAGCTTCACTCAACTCAAAGTACATGCTTAGAAGTGTGCATAGTGCAACCAAAGAATACAACTATCAGGTGCAACATTGCTAAATGGCTACTTTTCATTTGAGCAGTGATCTTTGTATTTACTAAAAGCATACCGACCCATATGAACACGCTGTGCTCATGTTCCTCTTTGTCCACTAGTTGGTTTTGCTGCTTGCAACATTTTCAAACATACATTTATGCAACTTATTATTACTTAATAAAAAAAATAAAAAAATATCATTTATTTCAGCACATTATTGTAACTTATACACATAAATATTGTTACATTAAAATAAAAATAAAAAGGTATGATTAAAAGATATGATTAATGGTAAATGGCAAACATGGTAACACCATATTTATTAAGTACTTAATACTTATTATCTTTGTAAGCAACAGGATGTTTGAATGAATAGTCTAGTTTAATGGGCATGGCTGCACGCCTACTTATAGAATGGAATTGAGAAGGATGTCATCTCTCAAGCTGTCCTGGCGTCCTGCTCAATTGAATCGGTCTGATTGTTGGAGTAGGCAGGTGTTAGCACTGATTTGGCACATCATGGGCACATTGAGCACAGATACCCACAGTAAAGTTGGTTAATAAGGTAAGGCAGGCTAGGTTAGGCACCTTACAATAGACTCCGAAGCTGGGCTCCTGGTCACAGTCGCCCTCGAAGCTGGTGAGCTGGAACTCGAACTGCACCTGGTCGATGGGGATCTTATTGTGACGCGAGTAGTTCTGCAGCACGCCCGTCAGGAACGACTGCGTGAAATAGAAGCCCGAAATCCAGAATACGATGGGCGGGCCTGTGTCAATCCAGTCTTGCAGGAACTTTAGTCTGCAACATAAAGCTAACATGATTCTACTATAAAAATATATGAGCCCCTTTGAATCTTCACCTGGATTAGTCACTGAATAAAGCTTTAATAAAGTATGAGTCGTTTCCGAGCTGCCCATCGATTTATACCCATGTCCACTTACGTGTTCCATCGCGCGCCTACCCATAGAAAGGTGGTTATATCCGAGGCAGCGCGGTGGCGGCGGTGACGCGGGGATCGCTCGATAATTTAAAAATAAATTGGTAATAGGTACAGCGGTACCTGTACCCACCCATTGATTGATGTTTACCTAGGAACCTATGTATGCACTTATACACTTTATTCGACTATAAATGCGTTTAAATAGAATACCTATGTACAAACCTGTAGGGCATTCAAACTGGTTACTGTAGGGGTGCGCTAACGATGTTAAGATCTATGCCGACATTATTTATTTATTAAAGGAAAACCAGCAGCATATACAAAATTTAGAATGAAGAAAATAGAAGCAGATGGCTATTAAATGTTTTATTAGACCTCAGAAAGACAGTGAACTAGTTCAACAGGATTTAGACGCCATTCAGAGTTGGAGTGAAAAGAACAGATTGCATTTTAAGCTGTGTTTTAACATCCTAAAATGCCAAGTAGTAAATTATACGCGTTCCTTACGAGGAGTGACATCGAACTACACTCCATAGCGCCCCTAGGCCATAGCGAGAAATGTGAGTATTTAAGACCTAGGAACTCAGTTCGATGCTAAACTTACTTTTCTGTAACACATGCGTACGCTTACTAGAGGGCAGGTACATTGGGTTTCAACTCTTTGGAGACTAGGAGACTATAGTTCACCGTAGTCGACATAATTAGTACGTAGTAACAGTTGGTCATAATATGACGACTAATATGTCGATTACTAAGAGGGGATAAAGACTTCAATACTTCTTAGTGAAGCCAGTCAACTATGTGTGCCTGAAAATTGCTCTAGATTCCATGCTGGGCGTGTCGCCTTTTTTGCTCTCACTCCTCCAATGACTAGCGCTTCAGCAGAACCCGATTTGTCGCACACAAAGAAACCTTAATGAACCAGCATCCTCAGCTCGATGTGTTTGTGGACCATTGTGGACGGACGGAAGGCAATCGAGAGTGCACTCCTCTGTTCCACTGAAGCCTAGTGTTGCGAGGTTTGTGGACCGATGGAAGGCGATCGAGAGTGCACTCCTCTGTTCCAGTGAAGCCTAGTGATGCGAGGTTTGTGGACGGATGGAAGGCGATCGAGAGTGCACTCCTCTGTTCCAGTGAAGCCTAGTGATGCGAGGTTTGTGGACGGATGGAAGGCGATCGAGGGTGCACTCCTCTGTTGTAGTGAAGCCTAGTGATGCGAGGTTTGTGGACGGATGGAAGGCGATCGAGAGTGCACTCCTCCGTTTTAGTGAAGCCTAGTGATGCGAGGTTTGTGGACGGATGGCAGGCGATCGAGAGTGCACTCCTCTGTTCCAGTGAAGCCTTGTGATGCGAGGTTTGTGGACGGATTTACATAATTTTCGTACTTACCTAATTATTTTATTAATATATAGGTATATAATTAAGTAAAATTGAATGTCAACTAGCACTAGACTAGGCAAGTACATAAAATATATGTATTTAAATTTATTGCGGTAGGTTAAATTATATCTTATTTGTCTAATTAACTGTACTTTTAATAATTCTATAAGTTGTACCGGGTGCGGCGATTGAACTGTCCTCTATCTAACTGTTTTAAAATTTGAACCACTGAATCGAACGCCGCCAAAATTTCAAATGTTGGTCTTTGACATATTCTTTATCATCATTTGAAGTGATTTTGTTGTGAGAAAAAGACATACGAATTTAGAACAATGAATTTAAAACGAAATTGCTCTTCATTTGGGGGGAAAATCGAATATGGAAATACATCGAGCGCTGCCAAATCTTCAATTGAACGAGAAATTTGTGCATCGCACTATTCAACGATATAATGAGACTGGTAGCGTTAAGAAATGCTACGGTGGCGGATGACGCTGTACTGCAACAGGGCCAGCAGTTGTTGAAAAGGTGCGTCATCGATTAGACAGAAATCCAGCGCGCTCAGCAAACCAGCTCGCGAAGGATCTCAAGGTGAGCGATCGCAGCGTTCGTCGCATATTAAAGGAAAAGCTTAAAGTCAAACCATTAAAAAAAAACCTTTCTCAGGAACTCACTGCTTTACAGCGGTTGGATCGATCGAAAGAGCTGATTCGCTTGCTCGACTCTGGCGAGCTTCCTCGAGCGAACTTGGTGTTTTCAGATGTGAAAACTTTTTGCGTTGAACAGTTTTTAAACAAACAAAATGACCGTGTTTGGTTGAAGGGACGTGTCAGCGACCATTCAGACGAATTTCAAGTCACTCGACGCCAAGGAGCCGACCAAATCATGCTCTGGGCGGCGGTGTCTGAAAAAGGCCGTTCTCCGCTTATTTTTCTTCCAATGGGTCGCAACCAAGTCAAAATAAATCAACAAATCTATCAAGATAAAGTCTTGCGACCAGGTCTGATACCGTTGGCACGCAACACATTCGGTTCTGAGCGTTGGACTTTCCAGCAAGACTCGGCACCATCGCACAGAGCAATTGGAACGCAAAATTGGTTAAAAGCAAACGTTCCAGTGCTGATCGACCGAGATATGTGGCCGTCGTCATCACTCGACTTGAATCCGTTGGACTTTCGTAATTGGGGTGTTTTACAGGCCAGGGCCTGTGCTAAAAAACACACTTCACTGGAAGCGCTCAAAGTTACTCATACGCGAGAATGGAATTGTTTGAGTGACGATGTCATTCGAGCAGCCTGCGCTTCTTTCAGAAAGAGACTTTAGCTTGTAGTAAAGGCTAAAGGCGGTTTTATTCCTTCGGAATAAGTGATAATAAAACTTTGAACTTTCTATTTTCACATGCCAAAAGTGTAAAAATAAATATTGAAAATTAACAGAAATATTTCATTTTCACATACGGACAGTTCAATTGCCGCACCCGGTATTTTGTTTGTTGTGTTTTGTTTATGTTAGACTGTCGGTATTTTGTATAATGTAAATCTCTCATTGGCCGTAAGTTAGGTTATTAAGGTTAGAACTGTTTAGATATAAGGCCTGTTAATTTTGTTAAACAATAAAAATAAAAAAATAAAATATTTTTATACATCTACATATCTACAAAACAACAGAAAAATAAAGAATTTGACATTATACACAACTAATTACGTACCTATCTAATGTAGTGGCCTATGCAGAAGGTTTGCACGGTCGAACAGGACTACATTATTCGTGTTAGGTAGGGTAAATCGCCTTCATGTAAATGACCCCAATAACGCTCTAGGATCTAAGTTGGAAAGAATAAATATTAGGTCCTTACATATGAAATTGGCGTTTTGTATGGGAGGAACAAAAAGTCGAATATTTTTTAATATAATATATTTAATTAATCAAAGTATGAACCATTATTTTCTATGCACTTTTGCCATCTTATAGGTAGTTCATTGATCCCTTTACTAAAAAAACCAGTCGGACGGGAATCAATAAAATCTTTGAAGGCGATTTGGACTGCCCCATCGGAGTTGAATTTTTTCCCTTGCAAGAAGTTATCCAAATTTCGAAAAAAATGGTAATCTGTTGGAGTAAGGTCCGGGGAGTACGGAGGATGTCTTAGACTTTCCAATTGAAGCTCTTCTAATTTAGTAGCCGTCTGTTGCGCAGTGTGTGGTCTAGCGTTGTCGTGAAGCAGCAGTGGCGTGGAGCGATTGACCAGCCTAGGTTGTTTAGCCGCTAGCTTTTCCATCATGGTTTGCAATTGCTGACAATAGACATCAGCCGTAATAGTCTGGCCAGATTTGAGAAAACTGTAATGAACAATACCGGCACTAGTCCACCAAACGCTTACAAGTAACTTTTTTGGGGTTAATTTTCGCTTGGGGCAGGATTTGGCTGGCTGGCCAGGATCCAACCATTGCGCTGAGCGCTTTCGATTATCGTAAAGAACCCATTTTTCATCACAGGTAATGATTCGGTTTAAAATACCTTCATTATTGTGCCGGTTTAGTAATGTAACGCAGCAGTCGACGCGCGTTTGCCGGTTTGCTTCAGTCAATTCGTGAGATACCCACCTTTCAAGCTTTTTAATCTTCCCAATTTGCTTCAAGTGAATTAAAACTGTTTTATCACTAACATCGCAGCCTGCAGCTAACTCGGACGTGGTTTGCGATGGATCCGCTTCCACAATAGCCTTCAACTCTTCATTATCAACTTGAGTCTCAGGCCGTCCACGGGGCTTGTTCTGCAGGTCAAAATTTCCAGAACGAAAACGTTGGAACCAAAAACGAACTGTGTTTTCTTTTGCAACATGACCGCCATCATCATTCACCCTTCGAGTTGTTTCCGCAGCACTAGTGCCACGGCGGAACTCGTACTCGTAAATAATGCGATATTTTAAGTTTTCCATTTTGTAAAATGAGTGACGCAAACAGAAAAAAACAGAAGAAAAAAAACAAATGAATGACGATCATCGATGCACAAATACATGAGTCTATAGCTGTACAAATTTGAATTTGGAATTCCTTACCAAAGAGGAGAAATTTGTGATTAAAGTGGCCAGTACGAAAAACGCCAATTTCATATGTAAGGACCTAATATATGGTCTCTTTCGTTCGCAGGATGACGGAGAGCGTGGAGAGTGAGGAGATGTGGCGGCGCGAGGCGGAGGCGGCCATCAGCGACATTCGCAAGCACGTGCGGAGCGCGGCGGTGTGCGGCGAGGCGGCGGGGGGCGGCGGGGCGCGGTGCGTGTGCGTCGAGCTGACCACACTGGAGGGGCGCCAGTACCGCGTGCAACTGTCGTCGGTGGGCTGGCAGGTTCTGAGCGCGCGCGACGACCCCGCCCCGCACGCCGCGCCGCCCGCCTACGAGACCCTGTACGCACTGCTCAACACCATCAGCCAGAAGTACCGCGACTCCTTCGGCGGCGAGCTCATGAACAAGCTCCTCGACCTCGCCAAGAAAACCGAAGGCTAACCGCCCGGCCCGCTCGCGCCACCGCCCCGCTCCCGCCACCGCGCAGAACGTCGTCGCGAGTTTGGCTATTGTTGTTGTCCCTGCATTTAGAGTTTTCATTCCTGGTTAGTTGCGAAGTATCAGTGGAGTTGACGTGAGGCACGGACATCGGTGCGGCTACTCGTAGCAACATTCATGAGCATCAGGGTCTGAGCCGGATGATTTGTTTTAAAAGAATGATCGCTAAGTATGTAGAGGCCTGTACGTAGGTACAAATAGAGCTTAGAAAGCTATCACATTATTACTTGTTTAGAATTTGTGTAAGAAATTTTATGGTAGAGATAGCATTTTGGGAACACTTTGTTAAAAATAGTAGCAAAACCGTTCTTGGGATTGTAAATCATCATCTTAACTATACACATTTTGAGAAGTTTTTAAAGCCAAATCTTACAAATGTCTGTGTCATAGAAATACTGATGAATGCGCGCTTCGCAGCTTAGCCTGCGATGGCAGGCTAAGCTGCGAAGCGCGCGCGCGCGCGCGCGAGCCTGGCAGATGATCCCTGAGCGTGCACACGCGCTGTCGCTCGTGCAAACTAAACATTTTAAACTTTATAATTAGTGTTACCTACGTTATGTGGTAGAGGTGATCGGGCATTTATGTGTGTTCAATTAGAGTACCTAGGTAGGTAGGTTTACTTGCATCTTTTTGAGCAGGTAGGTGACCGAACAGTTGTTTATTAACCAAATCTTTCCATGTCCTTGTTTGTTTATTAGAAAATGTTGAATGTTAGACTGTGCGCCCACAGCCGCTGCGCCCGCGCCGCGCGCCGGCGCGTGATGAGTGTTGTGTATACCTAGTAGGTACCTAGATACAGTGTGTTGTGATTGTGATACCTACTTCTAAATGTAAAGAAATATAACTTGATGTTTAGAGTATGATGTGTTTCATTCATTGTATTAGACCACGTTGTACCTTGGTACAACGTTAAGCAGTTAAGTTAGGATTAAGGTCTGCTTGAGGTCTTCCTGGATTTAGTTATGACCTTCGACTCCATTTTAGTATTTTTAGTCCCAATCCTTCTGAGTAACCTTGGGCGTAGCTAAGCTGGGCATTAGAGTAGGTACCTACTCTTTTAAAATGGGTTTGTAGCTAGTATTAAGTAAGTATTTAACGGAACAGAATTATTATTAATGTGCTAGGGTCTCAAACATGGTAAGTGACCAGAATATTAAATATTTATTTATTTATTTTTTATTTATTTATTTATTTATTCACCATTTATAACATAGGTCGTTATACAAGGCAAGTCACAAATTGTACAACTTGAAAAGATAAAATACACATGTCATTTAATTCCAGATCATAAAGTTCAATGTCATGTTTTCACATTATGTAAAGAAAGGGATTGCAATAGATTAGTACTCATAAATTCACTGATGCTGTAGAATGCATGGCTTTCAAAGAAATGCTTGATTATGTTTTTAAAATGTTCAAAGTTGTCAATGTTCGTAATGTTAATTGGTAGTTTATTATATACTTGTATTTTAATATATTCTCCCTGCTTTTGTACCTTTGCAAGGCGTACGATTGGTTTGACTAGTTTTTCCTTATTTCTTAAATTATAGTTATGAGTATATTTTTTTTGTAGATAGTTTTCTTTGTTACTATGTATTTCTAAGAGACTTTTATAAATATAGAGTGATATCACAGTCATTATTTTATATTTCTCAAAATATTTCTTAGCTGACGTTCTTCTATGTAATCCGCAAATTATTCTTATGGCCCGTTTTTGACAAATCAAGACCTTGTTTACAACAGCACTGTTTCCCCATACTGTTATGGCATAGCTTATTATGGAATGGACATAAGCGTAATACACTGTGACCAATGTCCTTTTAGTAACCACAGATTTTAATTTTAAAAGAGCGTAGTTGGCACTTGCTAGTCTTTTGCACATTGTTTCAATGTGTGATGTATGATTTAATGTGTGATCAATAGTGTACCCAAGGAAAACATGTGACATGCTCCCCTCTGCGTGCCTAGTTCTTCTTGCTTTATATCGCATTATAACACTTTTATTAGCATTTAGAACAATGCCGTAATAAGGGAACCGAAAAGGAGTATTCTGGGACTGATCCTGTTTAATGTGCACTGAAATTCAAATTCAAAGTACTTTATTTCCTTTAGACCTTACAGGACTCTTGGACACGTCACGAAATTCAAATTACGTAAAACTAGAAAATAAAGTGATCACTTTGAATTTTGCTCACTTCAATATTTTTAAGGTAAAGCAAAGAAACGAACTAGAAACCTTTACCTTGTTATGTTGTTGGTTTTCGAGTAGGAGCAAAACTTGTCCCAAGCTTTTTTATCCTCTAGATAATCTGATATTTTGTAGTAAGCCTTTTTGCAAAGGATATGTTTGAGAATTTGTTTGAATTTATTTATTGATAATTTTTTCAACACGTTTGGTATTTTGTTGTGGAAGTGTATACATTGCCCTTTAAAAGATACATTAATCTTGTGTAGCCTAGTTGTGGGCACAGCGAGTTTATTCTTATTTCTAGTATTTAAATTATGTATGTCGCTATTTTTAGGGAACCGATTGATATTCCTATGAGTGTACAACAAGTTTTCATAAATATAATGTATTGACATGGTAGGTACTGTCATTATGTTTATTTCTTTGAATTATTCACTGGGACCCATATTATAGATTGCACGAACAGCTCTTCTGCAGCACAAATACGGTGTTAATATCTGCAGCGTTCCCCCACAGCAGTATGCCATAAGACGTAACACTATGGAAGTAGCTGAAATAGACTAGTCTAGAAGTATCAACGTCTGTAAGATGACGGATTATTTTATCACTGCATAGGTAGGCTGCAGAACTAAGTAAGTATCATCAATAGCTTGTCTATATGTGGGCCACATTGAAGTTTACTATCTTAGGTTGTTCCTAAGAATACTGTTCTGTTAACAATTTCTTACGTTTTTTCCTTTGATGTTTAGGTAGGTACGTCAGCCTCAACTTGTTTTACATTAGGTAGAATAAATCAAATACATTTCGTTTTGGTTTCATTAAGCAAAAGGTTATTGACACTAAACCAATGGACTACCTTTGAGATTGCATTATTCACATCGTCGAAATTTGTGTGCTGTCGTTTCATTTTAAAATTAATGAAGTAGTTAGGTACATCATCAGCAAACAATACGATCTCGTGATTATCCTTTACAAGATAAGGTAGGTCGTTAATATAAACTAAACATAGGAAAGGACCAAGGATAGAACCCTGTGGTACACCCATTGTAACTACAGACCCTGAAGACCGTTTCCCATTAATGTCAACTCTTTGTATCCTATCACTCAAGTAAGATGTAAGAAGATCCAAAGAGGTGTCTTTTATTCCAAACCTAGTGATGTAGTTTCCTGATTGATTAATGTTTCATGGTGTACGCAATCGAACGCTTTTGACGAGTCGCAAAAAACGCCTAATGCATCTTGCGACTTCTCCCAAACATCAAAAATATGCGAAACTAACTCTACACTACACCTGCATCAGTAGTTGACCTGCCGCGAGTAAACCCGAATTGCTTACAATGTAGCAGGTCATTTCCATTGAAATGCCAATGCAATTGATGTAAAATAAGTTTTTCAAAAACTTTGCTGAATGTAGGCAGTACCTACAGCTGATGTTGGTCTAAAGTTAGGGGTTATTCCCACCTGATCACGCTGGAACCGATCACGGTGCATCTGATCACGGCAAACGGCGCCAAACAGTTTCACCTGATCACGCCATACAAATAGTGCCTTATATTTTATTTAGGTTTGTAAGCGTAATAAATAGATTTTCAAGACCTGCTACCCGATTTAAACAGTAGGATTATTTGACTGCATTTCATTAGATCAGGAAATACGCCACAATCAATAGATTCATTGAATATAAAAGCTTGATCTGGTGCAATAGTTTCAATTAATGATTTAATAATACTAACGGAAATGCCCCAGACATCTGCAGTTTTCTTTATATTTAAAAGTTTTTTTTAATATCATTTTCACCAACATCGACACTGAGTGTCAGACACCTACCTACATTAACGATATCTACCTACGAGTTGCCTGCAGTTGCCGATGTTACATGCTATGCCGATGACACGCAACTATACCAAATCTTACAATGTACCTATAGGCACCTATTGCATGATCTGCTGGAGACGTACTGCCAAACCACACTTGGTGTAAGTTGAAAGGGCACTCTCGGTGTAGGCATACCTGGCGAGGAAGTCTGTGACGTAAGATCCGAGTGGCTTCATGGAGGGATAGGACTTGGACTTCCAGCCGGAAGGCACCGTGCCCGTGATGAAGGCGTTGTTGCACTGCTCCAGCTCCGCGCTCATGATGGCCAGCCCCTGCGCCGCCAGGTTCACGCCGTGCAGCGTGCGCGCCACCACGCTCAGCAGACAGTTGTAGCGGATCAACTCCTGCGGGGAACAGCCTGCCTTGGTCTTGTTAAAATAAAACAGTTTTTTTCAAAACCTTGCAAAGATCTTGTACATCGAGGTGTCCAAGATGATCCCAGGGATCATCTTGCTCCACTTGGCCTATCATAAGGTTCCGTAAATAATTGAATCGAATGACAGTATTTTTTTCTTTTTGCTAAACTTTATTGTAAAAAAGATAGGTACCTAAACTAAGTACCTACCTACTTTAACAAGGTTTTATTTCTTTATAAACCATCAATATAAGTAAAAAAGGGGTGATGGATGAGGTACGAAAGTGGAAGGCTCAAATTAGGTGCAAATAGGTCCACCCACCTCAGTCATAGTCGGACCGGCGCACTATGGGTCAGGAGCGTAATTATCGTCCTAAAAATCTGTAACTTTCTCAAATTTCAAAATATCTTAAATCTTTAATCTTTTGCAATTATAATCTTAGATATATGGACTATAAATGATACGAAAAAAATTAAATAAAGCACCTTATTTATTAAAAAAAAATTGCCACAAAACTAAAAAAATATCATATTTTTTAGGTATTCGCGGATTTTAACTAATCCAATGGACATAATTAAAACAAAATTCTACATTGATATGATAGAAAGTAATACATAAACATTAATAAATGTATTTTGAGTAAATCCAAAAGTTTTTGAAGTTAAATTAAAACCTGCTTTTTATTGAGTAACAAGAGATCCGTCAAGTGCGAGTGTGACTCGCGCGCCGAGGGTTTCGAACGGTTGTCAAGTATACCAATATGTACCTACTAGGTACTGGTTAGAGACTTTGCTATTTGATGAATACCAAAAAATTAAAGGTACCTACCTACATTTCAGATGTATCGGTTTGCAAACTTCAGAGTTCAAAATATTTCAAAAAGTCGGTATAAAACTTACAGAATTTTTTGAAAATTATCCCCCTCTCCCTTTTTGACCATTTTTCAAAAAGTGTTCTACTTATAGACTTCTCTATGTTTTGCCTGTAAAATATAGATCCATATCTACAAACGCTACATACATTTCAGATGGATCGCTTGTAAACTTCGGAGATAGCGGGGCGGGAATGGGTATTTTTTCGCCTTTTTTCAAAATATTTAAAAAAGTATGAAACCTACAGATATTCCAAAAACTGGTTTGAGATGTACAAACCGATACCTTTCGTTTGATACCCCACTTGGTGAGGTATCCCCCCCTTTTTGACCATTTTGTAACTAAATTTTTCCTGTAAAATATAGTTCCATATCTACAAACGCTACATAAATTTTAGATGGATCGCTCTGCAAACTTCGGAGATAGGGGGGAGTGGGTAATTATTTTTTCTTTTTTCAAAATATTGCAAAAAGTATGAAACCTACAGAAATTTCAAATACCGTTTTAAGATTTACAAAACGATATCTTTCATTTGATACCCCTTCGGTGAGGTAGCCCTCCCTTTTAAAAATTATCCCACCCTTTCTGACAATTTTTTACAAAGTGGTCTACTTATAGACTTCTCTATATTTTTCCTGTAAAATATAGTTCCATATCTACAAACGCTACATACATTTCAGATGGACCGCTCTGCAAACTTCGGAGATCGGGGGAATGGGTAATTTTTTGACTTTTTTCAAAATATTTCAAAAATTACGAAACCTACAGAAATTTTAAAAACTGTTTTGAGATACACAAATCGATACCTTTGATTTGATTGCCCACTCGGTGAGGTAGCCCCCCCTTTTGACAATTTTTCAAAAAGTGTTCTACCTAAATACTGCTCTATATTTCAACGCAACGTTTAATAGCAACGTTTATTATACGTATTATTCTGATTTAAGTTTAATATAGTACATATTATTCTGATTTGTGTTCCGGTAACGCTAATTGGTTAGGTTTCGTCGACTAATCAGAGGGCTGGATTTTTCGACCAACGAGCGTTGACGGGAGGTAGCGGTAGGGTGACTCGATATTCGTAAGCGCGAAAGTCATTTACAACGAGATATACAGTCGTGGTCAACTAATTAGGGACATGCAAGATAGTGAAGAACAATAAACGGCTATGTACATACAAATATAAAACCCTATTGATTTCTCAGTAACTATTATTTGCATAATTTGGTCCGATTATTATGCTATAAATGGCTGTAAATAAAAGAATAAATAAATAGAAAAAAGTATTTAATATCAAAGGTTGAACATGTATTCAATTTTAAGGTATAATTCTGTAGCTGGACATTTAATTAAGGACAGTAAACTATAATGAAAAATAGAGTTAAACAAAACTAATAACCTGCAGTATTATAATATCTTTAACAGCTCCATTTTATAACGTGTAAAATCAGTACCCAGTAGCAAAACCTTTGTTAGTAATTACCGACACCGATGTGGCATAGACGTTATCAGTTTCTGGCACGTTTCGACAGGAATGTTTGCCCATGCCTCACAAAAAGCTTCATTAAGTTCATCTAAAGTTGTGGTACGATAAGTAGCAACTTTTTTCTTGATTTCATGCCAAAGGTGCTCGATTGGGTTAAGGTCCGGGCTATTTGCTGGCCAATCTAGCACCGATACTGACTGACTGGTACAATACAAATACAATACAAAATGTTTATTAATTATTCTCTTAAGTTACATTTTACATTGTTCAGTGTTCGAGACCTCCTTTTAAGTATGTATATAAATACCTGTATTAGGAGGTAACGCTCTTCCTTATCATACATTATGATTATGAGTTAAAATAATAGTTTATTACAAAAACATTTCACAATACTAATCCTATTAGAAACATGAACAACAATTTTTACTCAATTTGTTGAGGGTAGGTTTCTGTTTCTTTATACTTTATTCTATTGTAAGTTCAAGAATGTTGCGTGGTACAAGTGCAAGTTAGTGCGAGTTGAGTAGTGGGTGTAGTGAATGTTTGTGTAGTGAGTGTGTGAGTTTTGTTAGGTGTTTCTGAGGGCACCGGTCTCTTAAGAGTCCGGGCAACAAAAGCTACCTACTTAGTGTGTGTTGTGTGTTTGTGTAATGCATGTGTATGTTTGTTGATGTTTAGGTGTTAGCGTACTGTATGCAAGTCTTGTAAGGTTGGTAAGTAAAATTTTGTAACTCAATCAATTTAAATTTAACTGAAAATAATATAACTAGGATAACATGATTATAACTTAGGTACATAATTATATATATCACACTTTATTGTTTATTTATTTGCCTATTTCTAGAATAGATTCGGTTTGATCATAGTTAAGATCAAGTAAATAACTAGTTAAGCTAGATTTACATTCGAAATTATTCATGGAATAAATGTTTAGAATTTTATTTAATTTATTGTATATATGTGCCGATTTAGCTACGGTTTGACGAGCGGCAAAGGTCGAATTAGTCTGTTTTTTATTTATGACGTTTTTATTTTTTCTTCTATTTTTATTGATGTTAGGGTCGTATATAATATTTTTGTGTAGCTTGATAGCTGAATGCAGTATATATAATTTTCTAATAGACAGTGTACTTTTTATTGAGTGTAATTTTTCAGTCGGATACCTAAATGGTTTAAAAAACATAACTTTCAGTAGGGATCTCTGTGCTCGTTCTAAGTTTATAAGTTTTGTTTTGATCGCTCCTCCCCAAACTGGTATGCAATAGGTTAATATCGATTGTGCCAGAGCAACATATACTTTGTGTAGGAGATCTTGTGTTGCTATATGCCTCAAATTTTTGAATATCCAGATGAGCTTCCTTGTTCTGCTCATGAGTTGTTCAAGATGTGGATGCCATGAGAGTCTCTGATCAATAATAACTCCCAGATATTTAGTAGTCTCTACTTTTTTGATTGCTGAGCAAAAACACAAGTCATTTCTATTACTACATTCATGGATCTTAACTTTAAAATCAGAAAGAGGCTGAGTACGATCGTACATAGTAAAGCACATAAAGTTGGTTTTACCAATATTGAGAGAGAGTAGATTCACCTTTAGCCAATTAGCAATAATTTCGAGACCTGTTTCAGCCCGTTTCTTAACTTCATCCCAAGATGACCCTGCGAAAACAACAGCAGTGTCGTCTGCATAGGAAAAGATGCTACCGTAGGGAATGTCCAGGTCACAGAGATCATTTATATATGCTAAGAAAAGTGTAGGTCCCAGAACACTCCCTTGGGGGACACCGTAGTATTGCCGTACGTATTGCCTTCCATCTGAAGAAATCAAATTAACCTAGGTCTCGTCAGAGAATAATACATGTTGCCATTGGGCGTAGGTCCAATGTCCATATTTACGTGCAAACGCCAAACGAGCATTTCCATGTTCTTTCTTCAACAACGGTACTTTGCGAGCGACTCTTCCGAACAACCTTGCTTCTACCAGACGTCGTTGAACGGTTCTCGCTGAGACACCAGCTCTTTCGTCTGTCCCAAACACTTCGTGTTTAATTAAAATAGAGCCTAGAAACGGATCTTTCTTAGCTAACCTGGTTATCATTCTATCTTCTTGCGGAGTTGTTTTTCTCGATCTTTTTGTTCTGGGCACATTTAAAGCTGTGTTATTGCGTCTGACATGTTGCACTGCATTGTATACCATAGTTTTTGAACAATTTAAATGTTCTGCTATCCTTCGGTATGGCCAACCATGCTCGACAACAAACTTCATGATAATTTTTTGTAGTGTTGGATCGCAACTTTTATTTTTGCCCATTTTTCTACAAAATATTTTTCAAAACTTAAATTAAATATCGGGATTGCCGCCAAAACTACCACGAAACAATAAGAGAAGAAGTAAAAAAGTATTGAGATTGAAATTTTGAAAATATAACGCAATATCTCAGTGTCCCTAATTAAATGGCCAGCCAGCATTATTTGAACAAATAGCACTATGATAATCTATCAGCTATACTGTAAAGAGGTTTAATGTTTAAGAAGTTGTTATTGTTTGTATAATCGGGCACATAAATGACTAATTATACTTACATGCAACAGATATGGAATATGGTTTAGACTCGTTGGAAAATAAAAAATAAATTCACAATTCGGTTAAACCAAAGAGTGTCCCTAATTAGTTGACCACGACTGTATACCTACCATGATTTGAGTATTGAGCTTTCCAATATTTCGGCACAGTTTCATACGCCATGGTCACGGAATAACTAAAGGCACTGCGAGTCAGTTTTTATTCCCACTTATGAGTTGGCGAAGCATGTTTGCGAAGCATATATATAGTGTTGCAACCAACGGTAGGACGAACAACATCCTTTGTAAAAGACTTACTACATTTCATACAGTTATTGGAGCAGATAGGGGTAGATGACACCGAAGTGATGGTTTAGGTGGAGAGGTTTATATTTATTTTTATAATTTTCTGTATTCTGTTTATAAATCGTCTATCATTATATAAAAACCTTATTGTACTCGTACTCATGAAATCCTGACGGAAGCCGAGAGAGAGCCCTTGCGTCTACGTACAAGTGAAAACTTAGTTAGAGCAAGGAGTCAACCTTATCCATACATGAAGGTTTTCGCTACTAAGTACTACTGTTGGAAAATACTTTCTTTTATAGTCTAAAATTAGTTTAAGTTTGATGTAAGTACTTTGTTAACCTTTCCCGAAATAAAAACTTTTATTATTATTATTATTTAAAAGATTTTTCGTAAGAGCGGTAATAATTTACAGCTATTTTGCGTTCAGAAATTAAAGACCCATCACAAACATCTCTTGTAAAATAGTTTGAATATGTATTATGAAATCCAACAGTGCAAATGTGTTTTATATTATGTATGACCCCGCCATCCTTCCGAATAAATGTTTAAGAGTAGCCATGGGTAGTTTACATCAAAACGACACGATTTTCTTTTCACTCATAAATTTGCACTCGTCACATGCACCGCCATTACGTTTTGACTAGCACGCTTTTGTGTGGGGGGCTACTAAAGAAAGTTACCAGATGGCGTTAATAGTATGGCCACAATCGTGTGGGAGGGGTCGAAGTACCTCGAGGGATCAACACATACGAGTACCAACTTCCAACCCGTACTGTACCTGTTTGAGCACAGTGTTCATACTGTTATAGTACTCCACGGGGTAGCGCTCGGACACCTCGTAGACGTCGTAGGGCGGCGGCAGACGCGCCATCATGTCGCGCGTCATGTCCACCACGCCGCCGCCGCCGCCGCCCTCGCCCTCGCCGCCGCCGCCGCCGCCCGAGATCACTGCCGTCTGCGTCAGCAGGCAGCCGTACAGCAGCTGTTACAAACAAAAGCACCTCCACTCAAGTAGGTAGGTATTTCAAAATATACCTAGGTACTCCACAAGGCCATATAATAATATGTGTTTTACAAAATTATGCGCTCTACAAAACTATAAAATTTATAAAATTTTGCATCCCAAATAAGCAAATTTTTGACTTAGAACGAATAGGACTTGAACAAATAATTCTAACGTATGGTTCGTTAGAATGATTTGTTTGAGACACGCGGAGACGCTGAGCGTCGCGGTCGCTGAGGTGCGTAGCGACGACGCCGGCGCAGCTCACGATGCGTTCCGCGGAGAGTTTCATGTATACGTGGTCGAGTAGAGTGGAGGTGTCCCCGTCTAACCTACTGGCTTCATTATTTTGACCTCCTCACTCGAGAGAGGAAGTCAAAACAATTAGGCGTAACAGACGCTAGTTCGTTATTTCTTAGCCAATAATGTTCCGTTATCACCAACACGTCGCAGGACAGATATGTACTTTGTCAAGCGCACTTCTAATTTCCTTGTCTTTTAGGTAGACACCTAATGTTCTGGTGGCAGATGGTAAGCTGGCTCTTAGCCCGAGCTGCTCGCGAGGAGCATTATTCACCCTATCAAAGGCCGGAAGCCAAAGCAGAGCACGTCTGCTTGCCGCCTTCCATCCAGCTGCACAGAGATGAATTCCACCAGAGTCAACAAGTTGGTATTGTCCGACCGCACACCTCTGAACCCAAGTTATGCATTGCATAGAAGTTTCTCAACTTGCCGGGAGATGATGTGGAGTATATTTTCAAATAAGTACTTTAACAGGAGAGGACAAGATCGCAAAGGGTCGGTGTTCCTCGACTTGCAGCCTATTAGATGACTTAGCTATAGGTGTCACCCTCGATACCTTTCATTGTGGAGGATATGAACCTGAGCTTAACGCATATGGCGCAATGGACTTACGAAGTTCTTCCAGACCCTCTTCAGTAGGTTCTGCAGAAGGAATACCATCCGGGACAATATAACTGTTTGGTTTCAGCTTCTTAATACCAAAGATCACATCTTCAGATGTTGTACGAAGACGTACTAGGTACCTATGTATCTAATTTTACTAAATCGGCATCTTTACGCCCGTAACAACTAAACTAGTGCGACACTGACCGTGACGCGATACAAACGTATGAAGCAACGTTTACTTTGCAGGTATCTGTGCTTACATTTATCTATTCCAATACATTTTTGAAAGGAAAAGTGTTTTTAACTTAGCACTTATTTACTAACTTTACTTCAAATGTACATACGTCCGTACAGATGTGAACTGAATATGTTTAGAGGTATATAACTAGTTGATATTTTTACAGTCACATAGGTTCTGAATGTCCCCTGTACTGAATGATGGTATATCTGGTAAGAAAATGCTTCCAAAGAACTCAGCAAACGCTTAACGAACGAGGTTCGTCCTTATAAATTACACTAGGCTCGAACCCACCCTTCTCACGTAAATTTGTCACATGAAGCCAAAAGCTACTCGGGTCAACCCTTAAGTTATCTTCAATGCGTCTAGTATGCTGTACATAGGCGGCACGAGACTACAAAGAGACTCTTAGGTCTGAGAACATTCTGTATGCATTCACACATTATGTACGTTTCCAGGCTGAGTGTAGTTTAGCTTAAACTTAGTGTCGTGAATGATATCGGGGGTAAACCAGGCGGGATACTGTGAATTAAGAACATTTTTTCTGGCTTCTTCTATGAATTCAGCTAGAGCAGCGCTACCATCCATCGGTTACTGACCGCATTGGCCTCCTTGGCGATGTCTGCGATCTCGTGCAGGCTGAACACTTCGGGGCGCGCCAGCATGGGCAGCGCGCGGATGTGTTCCAGCACGCTGCCGTAATCCATGGACGTCGGCATCACGTAGTCGAAGAGAATAGACCACCGGTGGTGTGTGTGGGTTACTGACCGCGTTGGCCTCCTTGTTGTCCTTGGTGATGTCTGCGTTCTCGTGCAGGCCGAACACTTCGGGGCGCGCCAGCATGGGCAGCGCGCGGATGTGCTCCAGCACGCTGCCGTAGTCCATGGACGCTGGCATCACGTAGTTGCCGCTCGGGGAGAACGAGTATCTGCAGCGATTACAAAGAAATTCGCTACAGGAACTCTATATCATATTACTTTATATTTCTAAACGATTAAAATTCAATTTAATACCTACTCATAACGTTACAGATTATTTAATCTTATGCGTTATTTATGGCATTAAGACGTGTTTCGGTGGACTCACTCGGGGTTGGTGGGGACCTCCTCGTTATAGTAGATGGAGAGCAGCGACAGGAGGAGCCGGCGGTCCTTGTCGTCGGTGACGCGGCCGCCGTAGTTGCACTCGCCTGCCAGGTAATTGAGCGCTTCCAGCGGCGTCTCCGCGTACTCCGTCAGGAACATCTACGAACCACGTTGGATGATGTTCTAAACTGATCAGTGATCATGAACAGAGAACTGACCTGGCGCCCGTCCGCGTGTCGCACACGATACCACGAACATTGCAAGGCATTCTTGAAAGAGCCTAGCGCAGGAGTGTAGGGTGTGGCACGTGAGATTTAAGGCCTATACCAGTGTAGTGGGTGGCGTCTGTTGTCTGATATGGTGTCAGGAGATCCAGGTGAGGGTATGGATGGTGTATAGTACAGAGAGGTAGGTACAGTGACGTTTATCATTAGCTATCCCCTAAATATTACAAATTATGCCAGCATTTATTCTGAAGTTCGTTGACATTAAATTGAAGCAGTCATAAACTACATAAGTTCAAAAACTATTATTTTGATTGGCATTCAAACCACGGTATTCCGCGTCGCAGTCGACCGTGCATAGGGATCGGCTATTGTAATCAGTTGACTCCTGCATCTAATTTTTAAGCCAGTAGTAGTAGTGCTAGGCGTTAGTTTAACATAACGCTTAGCGCTGATAGCGTAGGTATTAGTAAAGTTTTCGTAGGTATTAGTAAAGTTTGCGTAGGTATTAGTAAATTGTTTTAAGTTATAATAAGAACTAAATTACGTATCAAGTTACTTCGAACTTCATATACATCATGTTTACAAGTCTATAGTCAGTGTTATTTTCAGGTTATTGGGGATGGGTGTCATCCATGGGTCCGGGAAAGCTTGTAGAAATCAGGATAATGTGGCAGGTCCAAAATTTCTCGGACACATAATATAAATAGATAAAATAACTAGAATACCGTATACAGGGTGTCCCACGGCCATGGGACATGGAGGGCAAGTACCAGAAATATTTAATATAGGAAGTTTAACTGAAAGTAAATATTCCTTTATTTTTTTAAATAAATAAAACTACTATAACAAAATTTGTAAAATTACTTGTTTTGTTCGGTAATCGGATCCACTGAAATCCAAAAATTATCTGTTTTTTTTATGGCACTTGTCGGTAGAGTCAATGATAAGAATCAAATCTATTTAATAAATTTTTGCAAATTCAATAAGAAGAAATCTGCCAAAAAGTGGGGGGGACAAAGCACTTTTTATGACTCCCTTAGACCAGCTATAGGTCAAGCCCTGACCTCTCCCCGATTGAGTCGGTCTACCATCTCATCGCATTATAAAAGTGAGTGAATAGATAGTGCACTTGTGTTTGCGCACTACAATGTCTTGTTCACATGGTTAGTCTCCGTTGAGTCTGACCGCCGCGGCGCCGGCGCCGTAGCCGGTATTCGGCTTGGAAGATATCATAATCATATCACCAGTCAGACTGGCTCCTGAAGGCAAGCGCCTTCGCCGCACCGTATGCCGCGTACTCCGTGCCGAAGCCCACACGTTGGACATAGCGTTGTCTAAGTAGGTACACCAAAGCAATTGCTGTCTTTGTCATTTATCTACAGACCTCCAAAACCAGTAATTGATTTAATATTGATGGTCTGCAACAGTCCACTGCAGCAGGTTGGTCGGGTTGTTGGAAGCTTTATTTTATTTATGTATTTATTGCATCATATTATGGTAGGTACATACATTTGTCAAGACTTATTCACTAATAAAGGAATACACAAAATATGTATGTACCCATTTAAGGTGTTGCAATGGGAGACGGCCAAATACGTTATATAATACTAATTAAATAACATGGTATGTCAAATAAAATTAATGAAAGATTTTAAGTCACCAAAAGTATCAGTAATAGTAACTTAAAAAATCATTTAGTTGGTAGTAGCTTTAGTAGTTTAATGGAAAGCAAACAGCTTACATCTTAAATGAGTAGAAACATTGGTAGAATAACTAAAGCCTAACAGTTTTCACCTATAGTACTTAAATATGCTTAAACTAATATTTACCTATATAATCTAATAAGATTGGTACAAGTAATACAATGAAAGAGTACACTTGGTTTAAAGTGGTTTGCCTGTTAACAAATAGTTATTATAGTAGTTTATATGAGTCACATAAAGCTAGATTAACTAAAATAGTTAGTAATATAAAGTAATAATATTACCTAGGTACTGCTTATTATTGAAGAAATTTGTGTTTACTAGATTTTTTTAAATGTTTTGTTTAATAATGATACAAGTCAACATGCGAATAGTATTAATATTAAATGTATTTATTGTGCGAGGCAGCTAAGAGTAGAGTATTTACGATAATTAGTAGAGCAAGTGGGTGGATGATTTCTGCGAGAGGAACGGCGGGAAGGTACAGATAGTTTGATGTTAGACCAGAGTGATGGAGCGTCCATTAAATTGAATAGGGTGTTGTGTAACAATGTTAGGTCAGCAGCTTCTCTCCTCTTCTCCAATGGCAATAGGTGGTGGTGTCTACAGCTGCTGTCGGTATAATCCGGAATATTAATTTTATGCTTGAAGTTAATGGACTTGAGAAATTTCCTCTGGGGTTTCTCCAATAGGGTAATGTCCATGTTGTAGGTTGTGTTCCACACTTGGGAGGCGTACTCCAGATTACTCCGAACTCCGAACCAGAGCGCAATACAAAATTTTTAGTGTTTTAAGTGATTTGAAGTCTCTAGTTACCCAGAAAACCCAGGGTCTTCATGGCTTTTGGCGGTAATCGACGCATTGCTACAACACTCGCAATGCCGCGGGTGGCTGGCTGGTGCCTGCGGCAAGACGACTGGCCAAATCAGATAAGTTGACGCACGTAATGGGACCGGCTACCTACAACAAGCTCCCAGATAAGGTTAGGACGCACCAAGTCTCGAAAATTTTAAGAATAAGCTTAAAAACTCACTCGTTGTGAAAACGTTCTATACCTACGACGAATTTATAGATGCTCTATAATGTTAACAAATTTTTATTACATATTATTTTTATTTTATTTTGTTTTGTAAAAACAATTTGTGACATGTAGTTTGACAGATAGTCAGATAGTCAGATAGATAGTCAGATAGTCATTTTATTGGTAAAATCATGTTTACAAGTCAAATGTAATTAAAAATTGGTAACTTCTAACAAATTAAATAATAATTTTAAATACTAAAATAATAATTAATTGTTAATGTACCTAATATAAAAATAAAATAAAATAATGTCCAAAGTAAAATAATAATTAATACAATAAGTACCTAAATAATTTAAATAACAAATTTATGTCACATATCACAATTTTTAGTCAAGAAAATCCTCGACCTTATAGTACGCCCTCTCGATGAGCCATACCTTTAGTTTGTGTTTGAATGAATAGAAGCTGGGTGCGGTGATAACATGCTCCGGTAGTCGGTTGTAGACAGCAGGTCCCAGCACGTGAGTGAGCCTATCCGATTTCGCCAACCTGTGCTCCACTGAGGCGAGCTTGTAAGCTCCGCGGGTCTTGTAACGGTGGGCGTGTCCGTCTCCGCGTGTTGCGAACGCTTCATGGTTTGCTCGCACGTACATCGCAACCTGGAAGATGACGATACCGGGCAGCGTGAGTATTCCCAGGGACGTGAACAGCGTTGTTGCCGGTGTGTCCCAGGCCACGCCCGCAACCGCTCTCACAGCGCGTTTCTGCATGCGAAACGCGCGCTCCCTGTCGGCAGCGTGCCCCCACAGTTCAGCTCCGTACTGTAAGAGCGAATGCACCGTTGCAAAGTAGCACGTGCGAACAACGTCATGTGATACTACGCGGCCCAGTCTACGCAACGCATAGCAGGCGCTACCAGGGCCGCGCTGACCAGCGCGAGCTGCGCCGTGGGCGCGCCGCACGCAGTCGCCGCACCGACGAACCTCTCGTTCATGGCATCTGCAGCCTCCTTACGAGATTGGAACCTTTTACCATTGACGTCTTTAGTGACATCCGTAAAACTAGCTGGAGCACCGGTCTTCACTCCTCTTTCAGCATTCACAACGCACCATATGGCCTTATGGGAATTTGAGCTGCTAGAAATTAAATTATTGTAGTACATGTACTTTTGGTTTTTCATCGCGTTTTCGTACTGAATTGTTACAGTGTCAATATACGGATTCAATTGCTTATCCGGGTATTTTTCATGTAGTTCAATTATATCAAAAAGTATTTTTTTAAGTCCTATTAGATCATCTGTAACCCAGGAATGTTTTCTAATGTTTTTCCGTTTAACTGGGAAGCACACTTGATATTTATTTGCAAGTAAATTATAAATAGACTTAGCTAACTCGTCTACAGACCGCAAGTTCTTATTGAAAATTTCTTCCCAGTCAACACTCAAAATTGCCGCTTGGAAAGCCATACGATTCGAGTGTGAATACTGCCTAGCTAACCTAGTACGGGGCGGCGGCGCCACGCGCACGCAGGCGAGCTCGACTCTCACGGCATAGTGGTCGCTGCAGCGACTCGCGACCGGCGCCGTCAATACTGACCCGCAAGGCATGTTAGTGTACGCGTGATCTAGGCAGCTAGACGAGCTGCTATTTACTCGCGTTGGAAAATTTACTTCGTTCACCATGTTATGAACCGCCAATATGTCATTTAACCGTTTCCTAACAGAGCATAAGTCACTCAACCAGTCAATGTTATAGTCACCCACAAACAAAAGGTTCTTACCACTGTCACAGGCTCGCTCGAGAAGGGGTTCTAGATCATTTAAAAATTCCATAGAACTTACTAGTGGCGTTCTGTAAACACAAACAATTAATATATTAAATTCAATCAGATCTATAGCAGACACCTCACAGTACCTTTCTTTAGACATTTTACATAATTCAGAACATTCGATAGCTTTTACACCATTTTTTATATAAATACATGAACCACCTCGAGTGGTTTCAGTTCTACTGAAATTGGATACTAATGTGTACCCGTCCAAGTTTACACATTTTAAATTAGCTTCGTTCAGATGATGTTCAGTCAGGGCGAGGACGTCGCACTTTAGCTCGTCCCCCAGAAGTACTTCTAGTTGCTGAGACTTTTTGTCTAAGGCACAAATATTTTGATGGCATACTACAACAGATGTCCATGTTTCGGCGTCTATCTGCTTTGGCCTCTGTTGAGAGAGCTTTGGTCTTTTGCGTGTATTATGGGCCGGAGCTGGTGCCTGCGGCGCCGCCGCTACCCCGTTGCGCGCGGGGACGATAGGGAAACCAGTCCGTGAAATGGACCCGGGGGGGCCAGGCAGCCGGTGTCGTCACTGCTTCGTACACACATTCAGGCATCCCAATGACGAAGGAGGCGTGAAGCTCCGACCGAATTATACGTTTCTCCACTGTGTACTTTGCTGCGGTGATGCAATTGAGGAATTTAAGTACCTGCTCCGTTGTCGTGTCCGGTTTGAAAGACCAGGCTTGAATAAACTTAGTCCTTTCTGCAGCCTGGATCTCATTATGAGCGGCGCCCGTCCCTACGGTGACAGGGCGAGGTATTTTCTTCAGTTTATGTTTTCGTCCGGCAATTTGCCATTGTCCATCGTCATTTACATTTGACGCAGGTGATGCGGAAGCAGGTTGTAGAGTTTTCCGTTCATCGTCGGTTTTCAGTTTATCCTGATTTTTAGTCAAGGAAACCGGTACTACGTTGTCAAGTCGATCGCTTGCTGTCGGCGTTGACGCAACTGTCGCGCATACATTACCGCGTTTCTTCCCAGCGTTAGTTAGTGCGGCGATAGCGAGCGAAGCATGCGCGCGCGCATTGCGGACGGGTCGCTGGACCGCTGGTGCTGTAGTCGGTATCGTGGCACACGGGGCCGGCGATAATGATTTGCAGGTTTCACTCGGCATAAGTTTTGATATTATGCCAGATTGCTCACTAATACGTACTTCCAGCGACTCAATTTTATTAACTAAGGTCACTACCGTCTTTTGAAGATCCCGTACTATACTTTCAAGCGAGTTTTTCGACATTATTTCGTTTAAAATAATTTACAAAAGCGGAGCAGTTGTCGTCGCGCGGACGTCACGCGTAAGCTGACGACTAAAGGTGACAAATTATTAATTAAATCTTTATCTGTTAATCTTCTCAATGTGCTGGTTAAAAAGTAATTTATAATCTAGAGTAATACCTAAGTCTGTAATTGAGTTTGTTTGAGTAAGTGATTCGCCATTAATACTATAGTTGAAGGGTTAAGGGGGACTTGTTCTACGAAAAGATATGCAGTAACATTTCTGGACATTAAGTTCGAGTTTGTTTACAGAACAATAAGCGATTTTTCCAAAAGCATCTCTTTTAATCTTATTTCAAAAATATTATTATGTCCTTGGCTTTAAATCTTGTCTGGAATTTTATTATATATTTTTAAAGCCATTGAGTGTGGACTAGATTGATGTATTTTTAATTTTGATGCAGGTATCACGAGATTATGTTTCTTTCACAACGAAACGGTTGCTCATTTATTTTTTGAAAGAAATATGGATACCCTCTTACAATTTTACTTATTTCTAGGAAGTAAATAGAAGTTAATGTCAAGATTCGAGAGAGCTATAAGACTACATCTTGATTTCTCACTGGTGTGAAGGAGCCGGTCAAAGTGAATCGTCTCGTCGCAGTTTATGGCAGATTTTATTGCAATATTTATCAGACAGATTTGATTCTTGTGATTGACTCTACCGATCAGTGTCATAAAAAATACACAGTGTTATTTTCTAGTATTTTAGCAGGATCGATTACCGGATACAAAAGTTAATTTTTAAAATTCCGGGAATGCAAATAAAATCATTTCAGTAAAACCTCCTATCTTCAATATTTCTGGTGCTTGCCCTACATGTCCCATGGTCGTGGAACACCCTGTATAAGCCTGGAATTGGATATTATTTGATAGATAATATATGTGATGTATAATAGTTCTAAATTGGAATTCAAATGACATTAAATAGATCATAATTATATAATAATAACAGAACTTTAATCACCTTTTCTAACGTTATTCAGTTTGTAATTATTTTAAGGATAGGAATCAAATAATATTTTTTATATCTAGCGTTTTGTATTAAGTGTAACAAAACTAATGTTCAGTTCAGTAGTATTTCCCTTAAATAGTAAAAAAATAGTGAAAAAAAATTGTTTGTTACACACGAGAAATCCAAATTATTCAATAGATCCTGCCTTTACGAAAGTATGCTGTATGATGGATATGGTATAATTTAAAGATAATGTCAATGATGTTCTAAATGCCTATCTTAATAAATAAACTTGATTTTATTTATGACATTTCTATTTTAACAATACCTAACTTACATTATTTTTTGTTTAAAAACAAAAATAAATAAATAAAAGATTATAGTAATGCTAACAGAAAAAAATTATAATGATTATGATACCACTGGTCTAGGAAGTAGGTATCCATAATTATAATGATTACTTATACCACTGGTCTAGGAAGCATCCATAATTATAATGATTACTTATACCACTGGTCTAGGAAGCATCCATAATTATAATGATTACTTATACCACTGGTCTAGGAAACATCCATAATTATAATGATTACTTATACCACTGGTCTAGGAAGCATCCATAATTATAATGATTACTTATACCACTGGTCTAGGAAGTAGGTATCCATAATTATAATGATTACTTATACCACTGGTCTAGGAAGCATCCATAATTATAATGATTACTTATACCACTGGTCTAGGAAGCATCCATAATTATAATGATTACTTATACCACTGGTCTAGGAAGCATCCATAATTATAATGATTACTTATACCACTGGTCTAGGAAGCATCCATATATATAATGATTACTTATACCACTGGTCTAGGAAACATCCATAATTATAATGATTACTTATACCACTGGTCTAGGAAGCATCCATAATTATAATGATTACTTATACCACTGGTCTAGGAAGCATCCATAATTATAATTATTATGATACCACTGGTCTAGGAAGTAGGTATCCATAATTATAATGATTACTTATACCACTGGTCTAGGAAACATCCATAATTATAATGATTACTTATACCACTGGTCTAGGAAGCATCCATAATTATAATGATTACTTATACCACTGGTCTAGGAAGCATCCATAATTATAATGATTACTTATACCACTGGTCTAGGAAGTAGGTATCCATAATTATAATGATAACTTATACCACTGGTCTAGGAAGCATCCATAATTATAATGATTACTTATACCACTGGTCTAGGAAGCATCCATAATTATAATGATTACTTATACCACTGGTCTAGGAAGTAGGTATCCATAATTATAATGATTACTTATACCACTGGTCTAGGAAACATCCATAATTATAATGATTACTTATACCACTGGTCTAGGAAGCATCCATAATTATAATGATTACTTATACCACTGGTCTAGGAAGCATCCATAATTATAATGATTACTTATACCACTGGTCTAGGAAGTAGGTATCCATAATTATAATGATTACTTATACCACTGGTCTAGGAAACATCCATAATTATAATGATTACTTATACCACTGGTCTAGGAAGCATCCATAATTATAATGATTACTTATACCACTGGTCTAGGAAGCATCCATAATTATAATTATTATGATACCACTGGTCTAGGAAGTAGGTATCCATAATTATAATGATTACTTATACCACTGGTCTAGGAAGCATCCATAATTATAATGATTACTTATACCACTGGTCTAGGAAGCATCCATAATTATAATGATTACTTATACCACTGGTCTAGGAAACATCCATAATTATAATGATTACTTATACCACTGGTCTAGGAAGCATCCATAATTATAATGATTACTTATACCACTGGTCTAGGAAGCATCCATAATTATAATTATTATGATACCACTGGTCTAGGAAGTAGGTATCCATAATTATAATGATTACTTATACCACTGGTCTAGGAAGCATCCATAATTATAATGATTACTTATACCACTGGTCTAGGAAGCATCCATAATTATAATGATTACTTATACCACTGGTCTAGGAAACATCCATAATTATAATGATTACTTATACCACTGGTCTAGGAAGCATCCATAATTATAATGATTACTTATACCACTGGTCTAGGAAGCATCCATAATTATAATTATTATGATACCACTGGTCTAGGAAGTAGGTATCCATAATTATAATGATTACTTATACCACTGGTCTAGGAAACATCCATAATTATAATGATTACTTATACCACTGGTCTAGGAAGCATCCATAATTATAATGATTACTTATACCACTGGTCTAGGAAGCATCCATAATTATAATTATTATGATACCACTGGTCTAGGAAGTAGGTATCCATAATTATAATGATTACTTATACCACTGGTCTAGGAAGCATCCATAATTATAATGATTACTTATACCACTGGTCTAGGAAGCATCCATAATTATAATGATTACTTATACCACTGGTCTAGGAAGTAGGTATCCATAATTATAATGATTACTTATACCACTGGTCTAGGAAACATCCATAATTATAATGATTACTTATACCACTGGTCTAGGAAGCATCCATAATTATAATGATTACTTATACCACTGGTCTAGGAAGCATCCATAATTATAATGATTACTTATACCACTGGTCTAGGAAGTAGGTATCCATAATTATAATGATTACTTATACCACTGGTCTAGGAAACATCCATAATTATAATGATTACTTATACCACTGGTCTAGGAAGCATCCATAATTATAATGATTACTTATACCACTGGTCTAGGAAACATCCATAATTATAAACACCTCGAAATTAAGAGACTACCTACTTACTTTTACTGCCTGCTTGTTAGCTCGTTTTAATTGTATGTTTTTCTATAGCTGTTATTTTCTTTGGATATTAGGTACTTATAACTTTGGATTCGCTGTATAAGGCACAAGCATTTGAAATTGCTTGTCAAAAAGACAAACGACCTCATGTTTTGTTAAAAAAATTGCTATTTGCTGGATTCGAGCCAGGCATGGTCGCCGCGCGGGGGATAAGTGAATTCTGAACGAGACTGTACCTGCAGCTGCATGATGCAGATCCGGAGGTCGCTCTCATTGAACTCGTACTGGATGTTCCAGCCGAGTGGGCCGAAGGTCTTGCGCTCCTGCACGATGGCGTGGAAGAAGCACAGCGCGAACAGCAGCCGGCGCCAGTCCTCGGTGCGCGGACACGAGATGTAGAACTCGGGGTCGCAGATGGGGTCCGAGATGTACGACCTGTAGATGTTGTTCTTCAGACCCTTCGGCGCTTCGTTCGTCATCTTCACTCCTGCACACAACACCACACTAGGTATTTCGATATCTGCTATAGATTATGGCGATCCAAATTTAGGTAAGTACTATACCTATTTAAAAAAATACCTGATTGACTGCTTAGAGGTGGAAGTTTTGACACCGTCGACTTACCGTTCTGCAGCACCGTGACGGGGAAAGCCGTGCTCGGGTAGCTGGTCAGCCAACACCTGCATCATACAACAAACGGACAGCTACAGCTCTACTCGTCGTGGACCCTCCTGAGCAGGCCACAGAGGAGACATTACCTGAAGTTGTGGTTCGTGGCCTGCGGCACGATCACCTCCGCGCAGATCCTCTCCAGCTCGCCCATCCAGGAGTCCATGACGTGGCAGTTCTGCAGCACCACCCAGCCGCCCGATACGATGGCCTGGCTTATCATGTTCGCCGCGATCGGACCCTACATGGTACGGAATAGAGCTGAGATTACGTTGAACGAAGTCTTCGCCGCGATCGGCCCTACATGATATGGAATAGAGCTGAGATCACGTCGAACGAAGTCTTCGCCGCGATCGGACCCTACATGGTACGGAATAGAGCTGAGATCACGTTGAACGAAGCCTTCGCTGCGATCGAACCCTACATGGTACGGAATAGAGCTGAGATCACGTTGAACGAAGTCTTCGTCACGATCGGACCCTACATGGTACGGAATAGAGCTGAGATCACGTTGAACGAAGTCTTCGCCGCGATCGGACCCTACATGGTACGGAATAGAGCTGAGATCACGTTGAACGAAGTCTTCGCCGCGATCGGACCCTACATGGTACGGAATAGAGCTGAGATCACGTTGAACGAAGTCTTCGCCGCGATCGGACCCTACATGGTACGGAATAGAGCTGAGATCACGTTGAACGAAGTCAAAACAGACCAGACACATTTTCCTGTCATAACAACATTAGAACGATTGCACCGATTTTCTTCAAGTGAAGTCAACTCAACAAAAGAACTTATCTGTTCACCGTTAAACGTATAGGCAACACTCTTCTTTGGGTCAGGGCTGTAGGCAGGCTAGGCGTACTCCGCGCTCGTGTTAAATTCTACAATATTAAGTACCTACCTACATGCATTGAGTTACAAATACTACGTAGAGAGACCAAACTAGAAACGCAACTTGACGACAGCGGGGGAGGGACTGCGCGGGGCAAGCGTGCCGTGGACTGACAAGTATTTGCTGCAGCTCTAAAACATTGGATGTCGTCTAATCGTACTGTCAAAACATGCAGCGCTAAATCGCTTATAAATAGATTATAGTTTACACGCGACCAAAACGTCGTAAGCGCCGAATAATTCATGGCGCTTACGCTTTTCGTTCACCAGAGTGTAACAACATGTCGCTCTCAAAGATTTTACACCGCAGACAGAAGAGACACTTCACACAGTTTTTGTACATACAAAACTACATTTTAATTTGTAATGAAGTACCTATGCATAGGTATTACTATTTCAAAACGTATTACCTACTTAGTGAAAAATGGTATAATAGAATAGTAACTTAAAATGAATTGATAGGCGTATAAAATCATTATTGGTATTGCATGTACTCGTACCTACATGCTTGCGGTTACATCTGTTCGGTTCACTTTGTAAAATCTATGATTTTCAAACAAAATGTCAGGTGCAATATATAGAGGAAAATGTTTAAAAAGTAATTTTGGTTGGTTTTAGTTGATGTTCTGTTTTCTTACCGAGACGATAAGTCACCCAACTATAATTTTTCTATGGAGTTGAATTATTTTTACACAATTTCAAAACGCAAGACGGTATATTTTATTTTTTGACTAAATGAGTTGTTGCCGATCAACAACAACCCATGGCGCAAACATTTGGTTCGGGATGTCGGTTCCCTACGCTACGCTAGTAATAATAATTCAGTGCCTACATGTATGTAAAGTGCACAAGTGTACATAACAGTTCTACTTAATATTATAAAGACGAATGTTTGTGTCGTTGTGAAGATGTTTGTCAGAAGACAACGACAAAACTACTGAATGGATCAGGATTCTATTTTGCACAGATACAGATCAGACCTGGATTAATTAAGATAAAGGCTACTTTTTCTACCAAAAACCGCGCGAAGCCGCGGGCAGAAGCTAGTCAATAATAATATTGATGTTACATATTATTATAATTAATGTTCGCTGCGTATTGAATGAGATATTCCTGAAACGATCCTTTTGAATTGAAAATGAATACTAAAAAGCACTCCATAAGTGGATAATTGCCTGTAGTAAGTAACAGGCCAACAAGATTCGATTTGAAACATTCTGCTGTAGTTGATGCAGTTGTTTCGGCTATCGTTATAGGATGCGCACTGGAATGCTCGTTACTCCTCACTGGATGGATGTAGGTACCCAATGCTCGTTACTCCTCACTGGATGGATGTAGGTACCCAATGCTCGTTACTCCTCACTGGATGGATGTAGGTACCCAATGCTCGTTACTCCTCACTGGATGGATGTAGGTACCCAATGCTCGATTCTGAACCTTATATTCAAGGCGAATGTTCGCGGTGAGGGAGTCATAAAAAAGATTTGCGCCTTTAATTAGCCTATAGGTAGATACATACTACTCTAATTGATACTGACATAAAATTATGGGAAATAATAGTAGATTGTGTCACATGGGAACAAAATAATGTATTAAGGGCGAGAGCGATTTTTTAAACCTAAGCGTAGCGAGTAATGTTCGTTGTTGTGGGGATCTCCCCATTATTTACAGATTAAATGTTTTATTTAAGTACATTACTTATTTATTCAGTATATAATATCTACATTTCATATTTACACGTTCACACACTGTTCATACTATCTCTATGTTCATGTTCATACCCTGTCCATACAATCTCCCGTTCATACTTGTTTAACGTTCGTACTCATACACCCTGTTCATACTCTCTACTCCTACATGTTTACTTCACATTTATTTTCGCTACCCTCAATGATTTTCAACTCGATATTTTATTGCTTCATAGAGGTATAGATACATTACACAAAGGGTTGCTACCTGGTTTATTAAATAATAATAGGTTCAGATTTAATTGTAATCGATCTCACAACTGCACTAAGCTCTCGACACTCGGCCGCTTGCTCAGGCCGACCGGTATATTGTACCAGCCTACCAGTGCGCGGGAGCCCCCCGCCCCCGCGTCACGCGATGACGCGAGCCAGTCGTACGGGATCTGCTTGTTTCCCGCGCGCACTACCACCTTGCTTGGAGTTGTTTTGTAAAAGCTATTGTTTCGCACCGCTCTCGCTATAACTTCTTCCTACCATTATTCTATCTTCTACTGTGAACTCTGATCTATTCTCTGTCTCCCACTCCTTCTATCTATAACTGCAGTCTTTAAATAAATCTGCCTGTGAACTGGATTGTGTGTTGCCTTCATTCATCAACCACCGTAACACTGGCCTTGCTACATTCGTTAAGCATCGATAGACTATCGATAGTCGTGGACTATCGATAGTATCGATAAATATTATGGCACTATCGATTGTTCATTTGTAGTTACTTTCGAATGTAGGTATACAGTTAGTATGTATAGTTAATTAGTACACCGGTGGTCGTACATGGGCACCTTCTCGAAACTGTTCCCGAGTACACGTACCTTGGGCAGATTCTGCAGTTAAGTAAAAACAATCTAATCAAAAAACATAAATTAAAACATAAACGTTGCTTAATTTCAGTGACCGGTATTCTCCTTGGTATGGCCGTCAGACTCTTTAATTATTCAATATTATTTAGTTTATTATATTTTAGCAATACTTATACACACCCTGTCAAAATTTCAACTGTCTACCTTATTACGGTTCAAGAGACACAGCCTTGACAAAAGTAGAGCCAAATATCCAAAAAATTCGATACAGGGAGCAATATAGGAAGTATGGGAGCCCCCTTTTAATTTTAATAACTATTTAATTTTTATTAATTGTTGTTGTAGCGGCAAGAGAAATACACATTCTGTGTAAATTACAACCTGTCTATCTAACTGTAACGGTTCATGAGATACAGCCCGCTGACAGACGGACGGACAGGCGGTAGCGGAGGCTTGGTAATAGAGTCCCGTTTTTACCCTTCAGGTGCGGAACCCTAAAATGGTATATAGTAAATAATAAATGAAGATCTAGTGTAGGTAGTGTTGTGTGATTGTATAAATGTGCTTGTGAGAAGGTATGTGGTAGTAATTTTTACATTATTGGCAATAATATCACAACGTTATTATATTGATTTCAAACATACATACACATATGTATCTATACTTGTTTAAGACCCTTGTTCGCTCTCAGCTTGAGTATGCCGCTCCTATCTGGAGCCCTTACTATAAGAAGTACATTGAGGTTGTCGAGAGAGTTCAGCGTAAATTCTTGCGTGTTTATGCACTATAGGTGTCACAAAAGATATTTATCATCTTCCCAAATTCTCAGCAAATATAATATGCTCACGCTTCAGTCCAGACGACTATGTATGGAAGCTACTACACTTTTTATGATCGTCCGTAACAAATTGGACAGCTTGCCTAGTGCTGAGTATTTGTTACGCTGTCCCTAGAACATTACATACTCGTACCAGAATTGTGCGTGCTGGTCGAAACAATATATTATTTAGTGTAGTAAGAAAGTGCGTGCGCGTTGAAGTCTTTTGTATGCTACGCCAGTCCTTCGTAGCATCGTAGCACGTGCTACGATGGTCTACGTTAAAGTATGTTTCTCTTTATGGGGAAGGAAGTGGGAAGGGTAGGGGAAAGTGAGTATCACAGAAAAACGAAGACGAAGGGAACAAAATTCTCTACACAATGGTGAAATCCGCAAAGTTCTGCGACGTCTATTTTGAGAGATAATTATGAGTTTTGTGATTTTTCGCGCAAGAGTCCTGATAACCGCTAAGCTTGGGGCTAGATGATGCGGTGTGCATAGTCCAGCATCATTATTATTATACACTAGCTGTACCCGCGACTTCGTTCGCGATTGCCATACCTGCTGACAAATTAGGTATTCACATTTGACCACAGTTTCTCTAATATTAAGAAGCGGTGTGCAAAATAAAACTTCAATGTGCAGATTTGGACCTGTTACACAATCTAGGTACATAAAATATAGGAAATACCATTAATTATGGTATTTCCTATATTTATGTACCTAGATTGTGATCTATTAGATCTAATTACGTAGCAATAAGATTCTTTTTCGTGCGTTTTCCGTTTTGTGATTAATTTTACGTAGTAGGTTTTGATACTAACTTTTGATTTGTGATACATGTTCGTATACCTTGTTACTTCCGTTGCGTTGCGTTGCGTTGCGTTGCGTTGCGTTGCGTTGCGTTGCGTTGCGTTGCGTGGGTCAGTTCAGTATTTTGATTGATTTTTCGATCGATGTCGATGTAGGCCTAATCGATTATCGAAGTCACGCGACTTTGATAATCGATTAGACTTACCTAACCTGTTTCGACTTTTTATTAACATTGCGTGAGTGAAGTTGTGTGTTGGTCTACCTAACTAGGTAGTTAGTTAGTAGGTAGATAGTTTATTATTAAATACTTACACCATTAGGAGTTAAATAGGTAATACATTGCGTTGTGTGTCTTGTTAATCTCCTTTTCAAAACAGTCATTGCTTTGTGATATAAAGCTTTTGAGCGTTGTTTATGTTAGCGGCGTCATTTAACTGATGACTTAGGCGCGCGCAAGATAAAGCGCACGGTTAGATGAAATTAAAAACACACACTCGCTCAACTTAAAAATAAACTACTTATATAAATCAGAATCGTGGTAACTCCTTATAATGAGGCAGAACGTAATCACACGCTTATCGCGTCTATGGCTAAAAATAATAGCATGTTTTCAAAATCTACTTATATTTTACTCCACTTTGTACATTGCAACACTGTTTCGAAAAGTTTTTAATCAATGCGTCGTACTTGTCATACATAACCCACGGAGCTGAGACGTGGACACTCACGGTAGGGCTGGTCCATCAGTTCAAAATCGCACAGCGAGCTATAGAAAGAGGTATGCATGGACTAATAAAGGCTGATGATGATGATAATGTTGAGTTTTTTTAACGATCTTGCAACACTAATTCTAACACAAAAAGAATGACTGAAATCGGACAAAGCGTTGATGAATTATAACTCATTTCGACTTTCATCCCCTCTCCCAAGCGTAGACTAATATAGGCTGAGATGATTATGATGTTGACTATTTTTTACAAACTTGCAACATTGATTCTAACAAAAAAAGAATCAATGAAATCGGACAACGCGTTGATGAATTACAACGAAGTACGCATTTTGACTTTCATCCCCTCTCCCAAGGGAACCGTTATGAATTCCGGGATAAAAGTATCTTATATCCTTCCTCGTTGTATGAAATCAAATCATGCCAAGTTGGTATGAATTTTTTTTTTTTTTTTTTTATTAAAAAAAATTTCAAAATATCTATAATGTACAGAGTTTGACCTGTTACAGTTTTATTAAAAGTAAAGTAATAGATAGATAGATAGATATAGATATAATAGCTGCGCCCCGCAGTGTTGCCAGAGTTGTGATGATTACGTTTATGGTGGTTAGTTTGTTTTTTTGTCATAAAAACCTTCCACAGACTTAAAAAATAACACTAGCTAAATTTGGGCCAGCCGTTCTCGAGTTTTGCGCTTAACAGCATTTAGCGATTAATTTTAATTATGTAGATTATTAATATTATTAATAATTAAGTATTATTAACTAAGTACCTAAACGAAAATTAGAACTTCCTTGATGTTGATTTTAAACACAATTAAAAAACTTCTCGATTTGAATCCGTTCTTCAATAAATATTGATAACTCGACGCGTGTTTTTTTTGTTGCAGCTAACTTTAAGCTTGACTATAGGTAGGTACCTATAGTCAAGCTTAGAGTTACCTACATAAGTAACATCTGATCAGAAAGGTTTATTACTTTTATGTGTAACTCTACGTTTAGAACATTTGCAAAACAAATACAGTTGGGCGTTCGTGCATGTCAATAGTAACTCTATTCCAATGGTATTGAGGCCATAGGAACTGGAAAACAAAAGTTGTCAAACATCGTAATTCGTATGACGTCACCAGCTGTCAAAATACAAAAAAGTGACATGACCTCACGTCCGTCCGAGAAGGCATCCAGCCTCCGACTGAAGTTAGTGGAAACGATTTTGAGCATATTAAAAAGGATGTCTGAATAATAAGGTTGAAATTCTTTTGGCAAAATATTATCGTTGTTGCGATTACTTCGCAAAACGCGTTACGAAAATGTGTTGTTTTGGGATTTATTGTTATTGTTTGAATCCTATAAAAAAAAGATTCATTAATGGAAAGATAAAATGTTGAAGTATTTGTTTTAATATGTTTAATTAATTTGGAGTTATTATATTTTCTGTGAGAGTTAAAACCCGTGATTTTTTCTCCAGTGATATATTATAAAACTACACAACATATTTTAAAAGGAAGGATACATTTTTGAAGAGCAGTTATTTTAATAAAAATGTTATGTTTTCATCACTTAGATTAGATGAGCTTTCGACAAATCTTAAGGACGGCAATGTCAGAAATGTATGCATGGCATTCTGAATACCCCTTAAATATAAATATTTCAAACATCGGAACAAAATGTCCATGATTGTTGTGGGATATAAAAAATCGTAGACTTTTGCTATGTGTAAGTACATTGGCACGTTCTGCCCAACACCTTGATACTAGGTCCTGTGTACTAGGTAAGTACCTACGCTATGTTCGTCACAAAAAAACAACCCTAGCGTTTTTATGTTACGCCCTTCAAACTTCGATCAAGGTTCTTGAGCGAAGCTTTCAAACGAATAAGGGCTTTTACATAGTTTCAAAGAGATAGCAGTGGGTGGGTTGACAGCGCAGTGCGAGCTGATCTTTACTGTATTGTAAGTGGCAGAGTAGCAAAGCAATTTAATTGAAGAAGTTCGCGGAGTACGTTAAACTATAAATATGTATAGTTATTCTGTGGTCAGGGACCAAAGGGAAGTACCTACCATAATCACACGCCAAATGCAAAGATTATAATCGAAATACGAGGCCAATGAAGTTAAAAGCTTCTACCTGTCCCTGTCCCAAGGAGATGGTCTCGAAGCTGATGACCTTCTTCTCCATGGAGAACTTGACGAGCCCCGACATGGGGTCGGAGCCGGCCGACAAGATGAAGATGAGCGGCGAGCAGCAGTTGCTGTCAGCGTATGACTGCTCCAGGTCGAAGGGCGGCGGCTCGATGTAGATGCGGCCCATCTCCTCCACCACGTACTGCTGCACCACCGGGATCAGCTTGTCGGGCCGGATGCATCTGCCGAACGGACCGCCAGCCAGCACCCGTTAATGTGTACATTAGAGTGTGTTTGTGATCGAGCAAAGCGCGCACCGATTGCTCCTGCTACTTATCAGTGATAAGAGTGAGTGAAACGAGAATTTGTGCTCCGCGCTGGATCTACAACATCGATAAGGGCGCTGGACGATGTTCTGCAAGTTTGCATGAATGCACTAGGAATGCAGCGCAGTGAGAGAGTAATGTGTGAATTGTGACTGTCCTAATGAGAAAAGTTACCTCATGAGGATGAGCTTGGGTATCCCGCGTATGTCGCGGTAGGGCGGCGGGAAGGCAGCCTCTTGCGGCGCGCTCAGGTCGTAGAAGGCCTTCCACGCGGGAATGTCCTCCTCGAAGTTCTCCTTGAAGCCGCGCATGCTGGAACCAACCCGGCCCCCCACAACCGTCGTTAGTCCTTCAAGTGGATACGTGCAAGTTATAGTTCTAAACTACTGCGTACTGCAAAGTCGCTCAGCGAGCTATGGAAAGAGCTATGATCGGAGTTTCTCTGAAGGATAGGATTCGTAACGAATACATCCGACAGAGAACTAAAGTTGTCGACATAGCTCAGAGAATTAACAAGCTAAAGTGGCAGTGGGCTGGCCATATCTCGCGAAGAACCGACAACCGCTGGGGTTAACGTGTTCGCGAGTGGAGACCGCGACTCGGCAAACGTAGTGTAGGACGCCCTCCAGCCAGGTGGGATGACGATCTGCGAAAGACTGCAAGCAGATGCTGGATGCGGCAAGCTGAAGACAGGGCGCTATGACGCTAATTAGGGGAGGCTTATGTCCAGCATTGGACTAAGATAGGTTGATGATGATGATGATGATGACTGCACAGTTTATTCCGATCGAGAGGAGAACAAGGCATAGTTCAGATTGAGAATAAATAAATAGAATAAAATATATTTATTTTATAAACAGACTTAAACATACATAACACATATGTACAAACAAAACTTAATTAAAAAAACATATAAAAATGATGACAGTCTGTTTACAAAATTGGCTCTGGCTCAGCATGTGTTGGATGACTAGCAAGCTAGCATCCAACGCTGGTCTTCCGCCAGAGCCACTCGTTGGCGTTACGGATACGGATAATTCACAATAATAATATAACATAATACAATCAAACCAAAACACACTAATAAAAAGCAATAAAATACAAATAAATAGATATATAAAGACATTCATAATACACTTGTGTCGTGCCTTAGACTTTCCTGCTCCTTCTGGTGATCAAATACAAATTTCTTTAATTTTGTTCTAAAACCATGTAAGCTTTGCAGGTTCCTTATCGGCGGCGGGATATTGTTCCAGCACTTGGAAGCTGCATAGCGGAAGCTGCCTCTAAAGCAGGCAGAGCTGTGCCGCTGTGTCACGAGCTGCTTCGAGCACTAGCGAGAGCCACAAGATCTGGAGCTAGACAACCATAACAACTTCTCGTAGAGATAAGTCGGTGATTTGTATTTCATAATACCGAACATAAGACATGCAAGGTGAAATTTACGACGATGCTTCATTTTCAAGATAAATGTTTATTTAAAAAGGGTGTTTTAGATTGCGCGGGCGGGAGCGATTGGATTATGCGTGTAAGAATTACTTGTTAATACGTACGGTTTGCCTCTACACGAATGTTAAAGTGTCTGTTGTAAGATTATGGCAAGGGAGTCACTTACGAATCCCGAAGGTAACAGCACGTCCTCACGGCGCGTGGCGTGCTGCGCACCTACTGGTCTCTGGCACGCAGACGCAGGAGACGTACAACACAAACAGTACCCTTGCATGTTGCTGCAGCGCACGATCTCGGACCAGGACTTGTCGGTGAGCCAGCTGGGCGCGGGGTTCTCGAAGGGGTTGTCGAGCGCCACGCCGCCCGTCAGAAGGAAAGCCACCAGCTCGTCGTCGATCTCGCCCTGCCAAGGGGACACTATGGTGACTCATTCATTCAACACTACAGCAGGTAGGCACAACTCGCCAACTATGTAAGTACTTACTCCGATCTAGCAGATACAGGTGCATACAAATTATGTATATGTATACCTTCCCGTACGGGACTTCGACATGATTCTGTGCCGACTTTTCTTTACGCACCTAACCTATGTGTACGTTGATACAACAAACAAACAAACAACAACAACTAAAACAAGAAATTCATTGATATTGACCTGTTTCTATTATCTGAACTTAGTTTTATGAAAAATATTATACAACTTTTACAAAGTAATAACAATTAAATTTCAAGCCTTTTCCTTTTTCTATCTCTTTCTTAATAAAATGTAAATTAAAAATAACTACTGGTAAAATTGCTGTTCTTAAATGTATCAAAAATAAAAATAAATAAGCATTAATATAACCATTAAGCTACCTTTATACAACAACCAACTATATAGTAAGTAAAACTTGTGTAGTAATCTGTGGATAATGTGATTGGTTGTACATTTAGAAACACATAGAATAAGTACATTATATAATAAGTCTGCATTGTACTATTGTTTTTTGTCCCGAATAAAGAAAATTAAAATTAAAATACTTAGACGTACATAATACATGAACAAAAGAGGTTTTAATATTCTATATTGTTACGTCACATGCAGGTTCTCTATGAGTTTAAATGATAAATTAATTGTATTGCTATTACACCAAGTGGTAATGTGTACAAAGACAATCTGTAGTCTGCCATGGTCAGGCTGACAGCATAGGTAAGCATAAGGTAATGTGTACAAAGACAATCTGTAGTCTGCCATGGTCAGGCTTACAGCATAGGTAAGCATAAGGTAATGTGTACAAAGACAATCTGTAGTCTGCCATGGTCAGGCTTACAGCATAGGTAAGCATAAGGTAATGTGTACAAAGACAATCTGTAGTCTGCCATGGTCAGGCTTACAGCATAGGTAAGCATAAGGTAGCATGCAAAAATGCAAATTGTTCAAGTGAATAAAAATATCAACAAAATTAATTAGATTATTTAATATTAAATTAAATAAGTTTATTAAGTACCAAAATGTTACTCAGATTTTTGGAAATAAAATGCTTACTTACTTACATCAAACACAGTTACAGTTTTCGCTAGAAGAGATAAGAAGATAAGATTAAGAGATGCTGCGGTACCTTGGGCCGGAGCAGGCCCAGCGTGAGCACGAGAGAGAAGATTAGCTTGTCCTTCTCGAAGAGGCTGCGGCAGACGTTCTCGTAGATGCTCTGCGTGAAGTAGGCGTTGAGCGCTGAGATGCGCCGCTCCAAGTCTTCGCTCTTCTCAGAATTGATGATGGCTTGGTTGTATAGGTTTATGAACCTGCCCAAGAAACATTATGAGCTCGGAGAAAAATAACTAGACACGATTGAAATTTATTTCTGCGCAAGAACTTTTGATATGCAAACAGTATGCAGACAATACCTACCAGCAGATGCAAAACGAAAATAATTAATAATTATGCACCTTCCCTTTATGCCTACCTATAATACTTTTCTGTACAATTTTTTATATGTGCTGTTTGTGTGTGACCTCAATAAAAAGTATATTTATCAATCTATCTAAAACTCAAGATGGGGCAAAAACTAAAGTGGAAGTAAAGCTAATAACCCATGACCCTGTAGGTACCGAAAATAACCCTTATTTAGGTTCAGAGTTTAGCTAAGCACCTACTCGACGCTGTTTATTAGTAGAACAGTTCAGTTCTATTGGTGTGGTGCTACATACGTCAAGTTGGTGTGCCAACTTACCGTCTCTCTCCCTTACTGGGTCTGTGCTCTGTGGAGCAGAGAGCCAGCAAGGCAAGGCAAGGCACATACGAACAAGTTAACAGAAACAGAGACACAGTAGGATACATAGTTACCAGTTGAGCGAGTACTGGTACATGGGGTCAATGGCAGAGAGCTCGGAGATGCAGAAGAACAGCATGGCGCTGTGCGTGGAGACGGGCACGTAGAGCAGGCGCGCTTCGTCAATCTCCTGCTCCGTGATGGCGGCCGCTGCCTGCTTCGCGTTGATCTCGATCGACAGCAGCTTGGACGACGACAGTATCTGGTTCGCAGACTCCGACTCTAGGATGTTGCCGGCCGATGACAGCACCTGACGAATGCAACTCACATCGGTTATTTAGGGTATTTCATGCAAAGATCTCTGAACGGCTCGTGATGAGGCTGTGATCCTCTGCACCGCCTCAATTCAATCCGTTCAGAACTCTTTCCAAGCTGATTATGTAGATATAGGTAGATAAGTTTAGATCAAATCGCACGAAGTTTGTTTGAAAGACAAGTTGGAAGTTTGATGTATTATAGTGACCTCGAGGATCTGGTCTTCGATCTCTTTGAGCGTGCGCTTGTTGTTGGCGCCCTCCACGATGAGCTGGTTCTTCTTGAGCTCCAGCGCCGGCATGTCCTGCGCCACCACTATACCCAGCAGCTGGTCCTGCAGCCCTTGCGGCGTAATCATGAAGTTCAGCAGCGTCACCTGCCAACCATGCCCGCACAATGTTCACTATTCCGTGATATATAATACCTTTTACACATTAACCCGCGTTGATGACTTTAACGCATCATCCGCAACAGAACAGCATCCTTGATGCGCCGCGTTAGGGGCGGTACCAGTAGCTATCTGCAACTAATAGCTGGAAGGCAGGACACGGACTGCGCTTTCATGAAGCACTGGACGCGCAGACATAGAGCCATGCGCTCATGTACATTGTTTGTCCCAGATTGTGCGTTCCATTAATTTAAGATGTTTTTGTTTTACTTTTCTTTTTATTACCCATTATATGGCTGAAATATGTATCGTGTTTCTAAGCTGAAATAAACTTATTGAATTGAATTAAACTCCTTGCTACGCTACGCGTGCCTACGTAATTATTTCGAAAGATTCATTGTTGTGCTAATATTTTGTTCGAATTTCATTAGTTTTGTTGCTACACACCGTGTACATTTTAATTGCAGAAGCTGTTGAATAATACAAATTCCAAGTAGTTTTTTAGATTAACTATACTCATGTGCTATAAAAGAAATCGAGTATTAGCTGATCTTCCTAGGTGATTGTGTAATGAATAGATAAAAATAAATACTAGCATTAAATTATGATTATTAGGTTTTTACTATTATTTGATTCCTCTACGGGATCATCGATAAAGTATAAATATTTCCAACTCTTTCTGTATTGGCATAAGGTATATATTGTTCAGCTCCCAACCCGAGCTCATACTCGCTCTACTATAGTCTGTTCACGGAGACAAGCTAATAGAGCGCGCGCTCTCTTGCACAATTGTACGAAAGTGAAAAGGACGGGACTACTAGCGTGAGAGACTAAGATTGGTCAGTGGGAGTGACCATTATGTTTAAATGTAAAGCTATGTTTAGATTGCTCACTTCAAACTATTACTTACGTCTTACATTATTCACTAGCTTTTCGCCCGGGGTTTTGTGGATGAGTGGGTTATTGATAATTGACCTCCTTATTATGATACTGAGAACCTAAAAATATATATTTTGTTTTATTTGGGTAGTGTACAAAAAAAAACATCAACTTCAACTTCCTTACAAATTTATTCACTTTCTGATTCACTCTTTCTGAATCTGAATCATACTCCAAGCAACACTGATACCCAATGAACTCCCATGCTTGATGCAACAGTTTTCAAAATGTCATTGTTCGATGTGTTAGGTGTAGCCTCAACAAAACTATTATAGAGGTACATATTGTATATCATAGTTTTTTCCGTTGATGAAAAAGGTCGTTTCCGCTTTTTAATAACTGGGTTACCGGCTCCAAAATACATGCCAAGTCGCAAAATTTATAGGAGACAGTCCGATGAGCAAGCCAGGTCAACAATAAAACAAGAATCAGTCCGACACGCCAAATCACGAGGTAAACAGAAAACAGTCCAAAAAGCAAGCCAGGTCAACGTCCAATACTGAAAACATGTAACGAGCACCAAACGACACGTCCGCACCGCACAAGAGACAGATAAGACTAACTTTTGGCCACACAGCGTGCACAGTGTGCACGTGCCCTATGTTCGTTATCTGCGACCAATAACGTGCAGTCTATGATTTCCCTATTAGCTTGTTTCGGCGAACAGAGTATAGTGACACACGCCGGCCGCCTGAGCTCTTTGACAAATGCCGCCACACGTGCCGCGCTGTGATGTGATTTCATTGTTTATATTTTACTAGCTGCGCCCCGTGGCTTCGCCCGCATGGAAATCGATTGCACCCCCTAGGGGTTGTTTTGTAAAAATAATAAATACGTGTATAATTGTTTACTTTCTAATTTATTACGAATCACAAACTTTAATAACCCAATATACCACATTTTCATGAAATATTTGACAAATCCTAAATTACGTGTTCTATAGTTTTGTATTCTTAGTACTCTGTAAGTTTCAAGCTAGGCCACTGGTTACAAAAATACACTAAAATAAACTTCAATCCCCTTGTGTTGTAACAGGTACCTGCTTTTCAAATTTCAGCTTTCTAACTTCAGCGGTGTGAATTTCATTAAGATCCGTTCAACCGTTCAGGCGTGTAGAGGACAGACAGACAGACAGACAGACAGACAGACAGAGATACTTTCCAATTTTAAAATATTTGTATGGATAACGAGAAACAAAAAACGCCAAGGGGGAGCGTTTATACTAGTATAAATACCCTATAAGTACACCTCAGATAACTTCAACCCTATTCCGACCTAAACATAATGTATTAGGTCCTTACATATGAAATTGGCGTTTTTCGTACTGGCCACTTTAATCACAAATTTCTCCTCTTTGGTAAGGAATTCCAAATTCAAATTTGTACAGCTATAGACTCATGTATTTGTGCTTCGATGATCGTCATTCATTTGTTTTTTTTCTTCTGTTTTTTTCTGTTTGCGTCACTCATTTTACAAAATGGAAAACTTAAAATATCGCATTATTTACGAGTACGAGTTCCGCCGTGGCACTAGTGCTGCGGAAACAACTCGAAGGGTGAATGATGTGTATGGCGGTCGTGTTGCAAAAGAAAACACAGTTCGTTTTTGGTTCCAACGTTTTCGTTCTGGAAATTTTGACCTGCAGAACAAGCCCCGTGGACGGCCTGAGACTCAAGTTGATAATGAAGAGTTGAAGGCTATTGTGGAAGCGGATCCATCGCAAACCACGTCCGAGTTAGCTGCAGGCTGCGATGTTAGTGATAAAACTGTTTTAATTCACTTGAAGCAAATTGGGAAGATTAAAAAGCTTGAAAGGTGGGTACCTCACGAATTGACTGAAGCAAACCGGCAAACGCGCGTCGACTGCTGCGTTACATTACTAAACCGGCACAATAATGAAGGTATTTTAAACCGAATCATTACCTGTGATGAAAAATGGGTTCTTTACGATAATCGGAAGCGCTCAGCGCAATGGTTGGATCCTGGCCAGCCAGCCAAATCCTGCCCCAAGCGAAAATTAACCCCAAAAAAGTTACTTGTAAGCGTTTGGTGGACTAGTGCCGGTATTGTTCATTACAGTTTTCTCAAATCTGGCCAGACTATTACGGCTGATGTATATTGTCAGCAATTGCAAACCATGATGGAAAAGCTAGCGGCTAAACAACCTAGGCTGGTCAATCGCTCCACGCCACTGCTGCTTCACGACAACGCTAGACCACACACTGCGCAACAGACGGCTACTAAATTAGAAGAGCTTCAATTGGAAAGTCTAAGACATCCTCCGTACTCCCCGGACCTTGCTCCAACAGATTACCATTTTTTTCGAAATTTGGATAACTTATTGCAAGGGAAAAAATTCAACTCCGGGCAGTCCAAATCGCCTTCAAAGATTTTATTGATTCCCGTCCGACTGGTTTTTTTAGTAAAGGGATCAATGAACTACCTATAAGATGGCAAAAGTGCATAGAAAATAATGGTTCATACTTTGATTAATTAAATATATTATATTAAAAAATATTCGACTTTTTGTTCCTCCCATACAAAACGCCAATTTCATATGTAAGGACCTAATATTAGCGCATTTTGTACAGTTTGTACAAAATTAACCGGAAAAGATTTTATCGTGTTTGCGCTCAAAAGTAACTCAGTCAGTCATTCAGGACAAAGCATTTTATGTTAGATATTATGTATAGATAACTTTCTACCTAAGATAACTTTCTAACTTTCTATTTATGTATATATAACTTTCTACCCCTTTTCAACCCCGTTAGGGGATGAATATCAATAAAATACGAAACACGTCTTCCATCATCAATTCTGTTAAAAAAGGTTTATGCAAAATTTTAAGAAGATTGGACCAAGGAATCACGTTGCCCCATACAAACATTGCCCCCCTATTTCACCCCCAGGGGTAGAATTTGGAAAATCCTTTCTTATCGGATGTCTACGTCATACAAAGAACACACCCACCAAGTTGCAGGTCCCTACGATCAGCGGTTTAGCTTGTGCGTTAATCCATCAGTCAGTCATTCAGAACAAATCATTTTATATCTACGTATAGAAGATACTTTTCTACCCCTCTTAAATTCCCTTACGGGGTAAGTTAGGGGATGAATTTCTATATAACAACAAAATAAAAAAATTGCTAAACCCTCGACGGATACTTTCCTAATCGAAAATGAAATAAATAATTTTAGTAAAACCCCCGACTAATTGTATTGTATTGTATTCATTTATTTCAGATACTTAAATCCATATCACACACAAAATGAAATAACATTAAAAATTTACAAATTACAGTCAAAAAAATAAAAATAAGTTTAGTTAAATTAGGTTACAAATTCAAATTATTTTAATAAATTAGATTATATGAACTACATACTACTAACATTCAGTCAGACATCATAATCACAAAGAGGAATGGATAAAACAGCGAGGATAATTTATATATAATCAAATAAAGTTAACTAATTTTTTTCACCTACCTATTATTACAAACACAAAAAAATCTGTCGGAGGCTGCCATTGCCATTCTCTGTTAACATTAAAGAAATGACTAGGTACCGGTAAACTCGAACTCTAGAAGTGCAAATTAACGTATTGTTTCTATTGTACATACGTTACACCGTACCGTACTATGTGTAGCATGCTCATCCACCATTCTACCAAACACAGTTTAATATACATATGTGCCAAGTAGAGGCAAGTAACGTACCTACGCAAGTACAAGTCAAGTACATTGCCATGAAACTGTTTGGGACGCAACCTGCGGTACTCGTGCACTGGTGTGGGACACGTGGGGTAGGGTTGCGCGCGCTTGCTTTAGCTGAGTGTGCGCGGCACTGTACATGCGTTTACAATAAATGAGAACTGTATGTTAGACAAGTTTGAGTGAGAGTGGGAGTATTTGTGTGTGTATGCGAGACCCACACCTGGTAGTATGGGGCAGAAATGCCCATCTGGGCACAGAGGTCGACATTCGCGGCTTCAACTGTGTCTGTCCTGTCTGTGCCCCGATCGGGGGGAGGAAACGTGACGGATGAATGGGGTCGGCGAGTGTGCGGAATGGAGGGCTCGCCGGCTATGTATGGGAGGAAGAGGGGACGCCAGTCGGGCCGCGGTAGGTTTAAATGTTCCCGTGGTTCGGCGAAAATGGCGAGAGAAGGGTCACCGGAGAGGTTTTAGTGGGTACTACCTACGTCCATAAGGACGTAATACCCACCCCGAGGTCCTGATAACACGACGTCGAGTCCCACATAATTCTGGTCCCCCCCAAACCAGTCTATTCGTAACCGAATTTCCTCGGCCGAGAAAAAAAAATGGCTATTCCCAGATGGCGCTGCCTCATAGCCGTAAAATTACCCTATTAGCACTAAAAGCCAAGAAAATGTCCAGTGTAGTTAGGGAATCATGCCGAGATAATTTTAAAAACCTTCGCATACCAACATCAGTGGCAGTCTACATAATGGAGGTAATTAAGTTTGTCAGGATACATTTAAGTGATTACACTATAAGAGGGGATAGTAGTAAACGCACCGTGCGAAACAAAATGATGCTAGAGCCGATCACGCACCGACTAAGTATTCAAAAAAGACTCCCTAAAATAATGGGTCAGAAACTCTATAATAAGCTCCCCTTAGGATTAAAGCTAATTAAAAATTAAAATATTTATTTTAGAATTAAGAAAACTTTTATTTGACAAAACGCTATATAGTATCAAAGAGTTTTTAGAAAACGATTACAGTCATCTGGACATCAACTATACTGCAGAGTTACCTGACACTCTCGTAAATTCACCTAACCTAGAGTCAAAGATTATTTAAGGACCATATTATTTAAGTTTATCTCCCGACTATTGCCTCTCTACAGCAAAATTGTATTAAACATTATTAACAAGTCATAGCCTCATCTACCTAATTAAGTATATTTTGTATATTTGTTATTTGTGTACCTATTGACAGTAAATGATCTTTATCTTTAAGTAATGCGTCGCTCTTTTCTTTTCGAACGAAGCTGACGCTCTATCGCGCGTCTAATATTTAGGTTATCGTGAACAGAATTTTGAAAAATGTTTTTGCTTTATCCGATAATCGAACCCCTCTGCGACAGATTTCGCTATTGGGCCCAGCAGCAGCACCATATGTTCGTCTGCGTAGATGATGTTGTTTATACAAACACCATCAACACGGCAGCGGCACGCATGCCGCTGAGCCCAACTATTAAATAATTCACATAGGTTGAAGAGCAAGGAGCTTACCCCCACTGTCTCACCCCGCACTCATACCCATATGTGTCGGAGAGAGCATTGGACCGATGTGCGACGATACATTACGCCCGTAACCCTTGTAAAAAAAAAAATAAACCCATGTTTGTTTGTTACCTTGACCGCAATCTCGGGCAAGTAGTGGGGGTTGCTGAGGCGCGTGGTGATGTAGAAGCGAAAGTTGCTGTTGTACTCCAGGATGTTGTCTCCCAGCTTCAGGCAGTCGATGCCGCCGGACCTGAGGGCAGGGACACGTTAGCAGGTGCCTCAACACCACTCTGAAGGTTCCCCTTTCAGGGTGGTATCTGTAGTTGGTCGTTCTTGGATGTTTGTACGTAGTTAGCGACCTATGTACGGAGTGTGGTTCCTCTCCGGGAGATGTACCCACCGGAACACGTTCCGCAGGAGCACGGGTTCCAGCACGGCGTCCAGCTGCTCGCGGATGTTCTCCATTAGCACGGGCAGGCCCAGCTGGATGGCGCTTTCCAGCACGCGCACGTAGTTGCTGTCCGTCAGCTTAACCACCTTCAGCTGGTTCTCGCGTTCCATGTTCTTAACCCACTTGTTCGCTTGCTCTGGAACATTTGACAAGCCATTATGTGAGCAAACTCAAGAGGATCGTGCAGGTACATTCTGGTTGTGTGTGCTCACCCTGCGGATCGATCATGAGCGGCCAGCGACGCGCCTGCGCCACGACAATGCCGTTCTCGATGGAGAAGGTGTCCACGGGCAGGCCGGCGATGTTCCACGCGCGGATCACCACGGGCTCGCCCAGTGTCACTACCAGCGAGTACGTCGCGGAGCACGGGATCGCTGCACCACAATTACAAGGAACGTCTTCAAACAGAACTCGATTATACCCTTCGTCTGAGTACCCAAGAGCACAAAACCAGTCGCTATCATGATTCTTTCACTCTGATGGCACCCAGACTCTGGAATGCCCTTCCCTACTCAATACAAGCCAGTCCTTCACTTAGCGTATTTAAGTCTAAGATGTATATTGGTATATATTATATTAATTTAGTTTATTCTAGGTATTTATCACATTTTTTTTTTTTTTTAGTTTATGTTAGTTTGGTATGTAGGATTGTAAAATATTATTCTCTACATATTTTTTTTCCCTTTCTTGTATGTACACATTATCTATCCGCACTCGGTTCATAAATTCTCTGTATATCCATAGGTTTGCTGTAAGAAAACTCTTTTAGGGTTAAGCTCGCCTTTGTACATGACCATTATGTTAACTTTTATGTATGATTTAACTTGTGTGCGCAATAAAGAATTTAAGAACTCGCTGAGGACCGATCACTGATCGAATCTCTTCTACACTAATGGTCTAGTCGGACAAGGCACAGCAAAATTGGCGCGGATCCAAACGTTTTACCACGCGGAGCTGGTTTACATCTAGTCTAGACACTTCAGCACTAGCTCGCGCCATTTATATCTAGTCTAGACACTTCAGCACTATCTCGCGCCATTTACATCTAGTCTAGACACTTCAGCACTAGCTCGCGCCATTTATATCTAGTCTAGACACTTCAGCACTATCTCGCGCCATTTACATCTAGTCTAGACACTTCAGCATTAGCTCGCGCCATTTACATCTAGTCTAGACACTTCAGCACTATCTCGCGCCATTTACATCTAGTCTAGACACTTCAGCACTAGCTCGCGCCATTTACATCTAGTCTAGACACTTCAACACTAGCTCGCACTATCTGGTATTAGCGTCTATCGTCATCACCACCACACACCATGCATCAGATTCGCCTCCGCGGATTCCACTCCGCGGATCCCACTCCGCGGATCCCACTCCGCGGATCCCACTCCGCGGATCCCACTCCGCGGATCCCACTCCGCGGATCCCACTCCGCGGATCCCACTCCGCGGATCCCACTCCGCGGAGGCTGAACTGACTAGGAAAGGAAGATACTATGGAATACCGCAGGTAGTATTCCATTCCAATATTTATGTTATGAATTTATGCAATGCGTAATCACAATCAGGTTGCTATTTGGTGTTTAACAACAATGTTAAATAATGTTTAATAAAACAAATATTGTTTTATTTCTATTTATTTTTTTAAAGTAATTTTTGTTATTTTTTATAAGTGACAAATATTGTTTTAAATATTGTTATGTAAAATTGGTTTCACAGAAACTAGTAGTGCCATCTCGTTTTAATGGCCGTGAAATAAAGAAGATAGGCGCCATCTGTCGATATGTGTTACACGGTTGTTCCGCCAAATTTACAAGATGGCGAGACCAAATTTTTAAGTAAATATTTAACATTTTCCCTTCGCCACAATTTGTTATGGTTTAACTTTATGTGTACCTACTGTAAAATGACGCTAAATTTTGCATATTAATACAAGCTTTAAACGAAATGATATTCCAAATGACGAGTACCTTCCTTACTACTGCAATAGAACAAGGTTATGTTCTCAATCTATAAGTATTCCTGAAGACAAGAATCTGATCGTCGGATGAGGTGCGTGTGTAACATATTGTAATTTGTTTAATTTATATTTATAATATAATAAGGTTTCAAGAGATATTCAATAATAGAATGTAACAAGCCTGATTCCTAATTGTTTCCTCGCTCAAATTCAAATAGGAACTAGGACAAATCAGTTTCATTAAATGAATTAGCTGATCAAACTGATTTGTCGTGGTGTATTTAATGGATATAATTTGATGATAATAAATATTATAATATAATAAGTGCATATTGCGGTAAACAGCAAGGTTTCAAAAGTAATTCTATAATAAAATGTAACGGGCTAGATTTATTTGTTTGCCTCTCAAATTCAAATACTAAGGACAAATCAGTTTTATTTAAAGAATAAGCTAGTTCATAATGCATTAAGTTGGATGTACTGAGTACCATATTTGTTAACCTAATATTTAAAACCATTTGTCATGGATTTTTTACCATATTAGAAGATATTTCAATGTGCACGCACGGAAGCGGTACAGGCGCGTTTCGCACCGCACTCAGCCTGATGAAGTTCCTCGTTAAGGGATGAAACGTTGGTGTTCTTCCAACACAAATAATAAGGTTCATAGTAAGCCCGCTTACATCCGTAATGAATTCATCAGACTACGATAGTTTTATAGTAAAATAATTCAATGTATTAGTAGTGAAATGTTTCTTCCGATGTTTGGCGGAATGGCTCGAAGTTTGAAGTTGATGGTAGGTTGGCTCAACCACTCTTTTCTGACCATTTCTGACCTTAAGGTAAGCTGTTTTACATTGTAGCACCTTCTTCTAGATGTGTCCTAGCTTGTTTTAGGTAAAGATTGAATTGTAAGGTTATGTGTATTCTGTTAGAATGTTTCTATTTCTATGGTTTAATGCTTTTATTTAAATACAAACATGTGTTAGACACATAAGTGATTATATAAATGTGCTGGTGGTTTCTTTTTCACTTCTTCCACCAGTGGACAAAAGATTGAAGTAAAGAGAAAATCAATAACACTTTATTTCTTATGTGATAGTAAATTAATGGTTTGGTATTTCACTTGTCTATCTATGTGCTTATTTTGTCAGCCTAAAAAAATAAAGCTATTGACTTCTGATTTCTGATTTTATTATTCTCAATTGACAAAATGTTAGGTTGCATTGTAAGGTAGGCAATTTCATGATTCCATCGAATTAATTGTATTTACTAGATAGGTAAAGCCCATGATCACGTGCGTATGCAGCATAGTGGCAGTGGCAGTACAGCAACGCACTGTCACAAGGTTGCGGCGGTGCGGTGACACTGACCGAGACTGTTTGTGCGCTCGTTCCAGACGTGCATGACCTCTCGCCGGTAGCTGACGGTGAAGGGGCCCAGGTACGCGATGAACCCGGCCGACAGCAGCACGTCGCCTGCAACACACACCCCACAGGTTACTGCACCGAGGACTGCGTGGCGTAGGCTACAGGGGACGGCGGCACTCACCGATGATTTTCCCGAGCAGGTCTTGCAGCTCCTTGGCCAGCTCGGTCCAGCGCGTCTTCTCCCCGCCCAGGCCGCCGATCAGCTGCGTGGCGCGTGACAGCTTGGTGGAGCACAGGTCGATCTCGTCCTCCAGACCCTTCTTCTTGCGCGTCATCTCCGCGAACTCGTCGTTTAGTGTCTACAACAGCAACTCGTTGCAACGGAACACGCAAATAATAATATTTAATAATTTATTTCTGACAACTTAGAACGGTTATAGATCTTAATTAACTTATTCTACGGTCAGTTAATTATAATACCTATTAGAATGTATAAGGATATCCATTCTAATAGGTATTATACGTTCGAACGTAGTAACTCTGTCTGTTTGTATGTCTATCTGTCTGTCTGTTACCTTTTCACGCCTAAACGACTGGATGGATCTCAAATGAAATTTGGCAGGGAGGTAGACGGTATCCCGGGGACGGACATATTACTTTCTATCCCGGCACAGTGCGTGCAAAGCCGCAGGCAGAAGCTTGTAGTAATATATACCTTAAAACTATCATAACTATATAAAATACAAAACTTTATAATGCGAAAATTATTATTGCGGCGACATGTAAATGACGCAATCAGGGTGTCAGCTGACGACGATGCACGGCGGTGTCTCCTTGCAGTCGGTCTGTGAACCGTTGGAACTTGACACCCTTCGGCCGAAACTCCTCACGCAAGAAAGTCAACAGATTTTGAGTTTTAACTCTCACCATAAATGAACCGAAGCTTTACATTATGGCAAAGAAAGTGTTAAGAGCGTAACCCGTGTGTATAGTACAGAGGCATGTTTCTATGTGTTGTGATACACATCGGCCGTGGAGACACCTGAAATGATACACATCGGCCGTGGAGACACCTGAAATGATACACATCGGCCGTGGAGACACCTGAAATGATACACATCGACCGTGGAGACACCTGAAATATATCATGGGGACCATACATGCAGACCGAATGGGTCTAAATTGTGATGGAATTTAAAAAACCGATGATTTATGGTAAGTATGCCTTCCAACAAGGCTCTCGCTCGATTAGCAGAATGGAAGTTTAGAACGATGTTTCCACAAGGGCCTCGAGGGGTGCTGAGGGCAGCGCGGGTGTGGTGTGGGGCACTCACCTGCAGCTTGTCCAGCACGGCCTGCAGCTGCGCGCGCTTGGCGTTGAGCGTGTTCATCTGCATCTGCAGCTCGCCTTCCGCCTCTGCCAGCGCCGCCTTTTTTGGAGCCACCACCTGGACCACACAACAAATACAAACGTACAAGCAAAGTACTAAATATAAAAACAATAATAATAGTTTATTCAAAACAACTTAGGGCTAAATGGATTACAAAAGAGTCTTTAATATTTAATATAGGTATACAATAATACATGTGCCTGAACTAGGTAAACCGAAATCTCAGGCAGAAAGTGCTTAAAACGAACAAATAACAATCACATCAATCAGTAGTCATAATAAAACAAAGCAACGGTGCAGATTTGTAATATAGCTTTATTATGCTAAATACGCTAAACTATTAATATGTAATAAAGGTGCTCAGGTACAAAAATGATTAGCCCACTTTAACAAGGCCAATGTCTATTCTGTGTCATCGTATTGACGTACTTTGCACAAAACTTTGATTCATATAAATTCTGAATAAAACTAAAATTATAAATAAATCAAATGAAAACAAAAAAATTGAGAAAGGAAGGCAATATGGTAGCCATTCGGACATCTCACAAGTTCAAATCAAATGTATTAGACGGTTAAAGATTGTTAATTCGTTCACTGCCCAGCCAACCTTGATGACGCGGTCGTAGACGTCCATGGCTCGCACCCAGCGGCACAGCCCCTCGCAGGCCGACGACACCTTCGAAATCACCACCGGGTCGAACTCGCGGTCCGGGATGTACCTGAGACAACACAACACAACACAGTCACAGGCACCTCGATACACAGTATGTACGCAGGTAGATGAGCGAGAACCTGTCTCTGATTTTCTTCATGGTGGCGACGGGGATATTGTCCTTGTCGTAGTTTTTCAGCCCTTCCAGAAACTTCATGTCGCCCAGCATCTTCTGCGACGGGCCCCAGTAGTCTTCGTAGGCTTTACCTGAAAACGTTGTTTAACTATAAAAGTTATCAGGAAAGGAAAGAACAACACGGACGGACAAACTGAGTAGACCAGAATGAATACTAGCGGCTTCACTCAAGATTATGAGTGAAGCCGCTAGCATTCATTGGCCTATAATATTTGATCACAAAGTATTACAAGTAGACCGTAACAGATCCTAAGTGACGAAAATTTTACGATTTGAGGCATATACTAAGTATTATAACAAAAGAGTTCGGGACGAGTAGGAAGGAAGTGAATAATTTAATGTGAGCACTATTAGCATCCATCTTCCGGTCGCCCTTGATGCCCTTCATGACGCAGACGGCCTCCATGACAAGCTTGACGCCGGCGGGCGGGTTCTTCATGGACTTGACGAGCGTGATGTCGGCGGGCTTCAGGGTGTTGAGCGCGTTCAGCGCCGCCTCCAGCGCTGGCACCGCCTCGGCCAGGTCGCTCTCGCAGTCGTCCTTGATGGCCTGCGCCGACGCTGCCGCCTCGTTCGCCAGCGCCTCGTCCGCGCCCACTATCTGTGCATAACCAACCTTCCATCAGCACCTGCTCAACTCATCTACCGGTGCCACGCCAGCGCAGCCTACCTCTTTCTGTTTCTCGACGACCACGGTGTCCTGCTCGATCTTGATCATGAGCTTCTCCGTCTTGTCGGAGGTCTCCACGAGCAGCGGCTGTAGGTCAATGAGCTGCTGCTGCATCACGGCCACCTGCCCTGCCGCGAAGTCCAGCTGCTCCAGGCCTATCTCGTATCTGGACAACGAAAAAAATTAATATCTAGTCAGCGAACATAAGGCGTGAAAGCCTAATGCAGGAAGTTGGGAACATACCTCAATCTGGCTGTCGTGATCTGTTGAACCTTCATGGCGTAAAGGGATTGGAACGCCTTAATCAGCTCCAAGTAGCTGGTTGGGGTCACGTACACCTTTCGGTGCTGGTCAGCCAAGAATCTGCACAAAAATATTGTAAGTATTGTTGATCTTGAAATTTTGAGACTTTGTATGATAGACATACAAAAAGCTTAAAGCAAGCGCAACAGAAGGACTACTGACTGACACAGTCAGCTTTCATGACGTTCAGCCCAGCGCGCAGAGGGAGCGCCGATTCAACTATCATGAAGTTCAGCCCAGCGCGCAGAGGGAGCGCCGATTCAACTATCATGACGTTCAGCCCAGCGCGCAGAGGGAGCGCGGATTCAACTATCAAGACGTTTAGCCCAGCGCGCAGAGGGAGCGCCGATTCAACTATCATGACGTTCAGCCCAGCGCGCAGAGGGAGCGCCGATTCAACTATCATGACGTTCAGCCCAGCGCGCAGAGGGAGCGCCGATTCAGCTATCATGAGTAAGTAGTGTTACGTTTTATAAATCCCATTGATTGAGCAGAATTTTTAATGATGTTGTTATAATGCGAAATATAATTGAGTCGGTAGTCTAAGTCTTTAATTTCTTTTACTTTTGCAATTGTGTTATTATTGATGAAGTATGTAGATTCCAGCGGCAGCTTTTTCTTAGAAAACTTAATATGGTAATACTGAGGAGTTTAGTGCCATACCGTTGATTTCGCACCAATTTACAACTGAATTTATGTCATCTTGCATTAATTTGACATCTAAGTGGGAACGAATCTCTCTATAAAATTTCAAGTCATCTGCATACATGGAAACTTTACAATGTTCCATGTGCTGTGATAAGTCATCGATGAATATGAGAAATAGTATAGGTCCCAGATGGGAGCCCTGCGGAACGCCGGATTTAGCATAATGAACCATGGAGTCATTACCTTTAATTGATACTACTTGGGGTCTGTTATTTAAGTACGACGTAAACCAAATAATAATAATATAATAATGAACCAAATATACCCCGTAAAAACAGCTTGTTAAGAAGCACAACATGGTTGACTTTGTCTAAGGCGCTGCTGAAATCTGTATAGATGGTATCAATTTCTACGTCCTTGTCTAAACCTAACGACAAATCCGATGCAAAAGTTGAGAGGTTCGTTTGATAGAGCGGTCACGTCTAAATCCTTGTTGTGAGTCAGACAATGATGAGTTTACATGTCTAGTAACTGTTAGGGTAAGCAAAGATTCAAACACCTTTGAGAAAAACGATAGAACAGAGATAGGTCGATAGTTTAAAAAACTACTGCGGTCTCCTTTTTTGAAGACTGGCACTACTCTAGCTCTTTTCCATTCCCGAGGAAAGACACCGTCAGCCAAAGACAAGCGAAGATAAGCGTCGTAGGTAAAGGTAAAACCTTGGCACACTGTTTGATGAAAACTGGCGGAATGCCATCTAGGCCGGCTCCCTTAGAAGGATGGAGGTTTTTGAGTTGACATAACACTTTGTATATAGTAAAATATAATATCGTTCCTGAGCAGTTGGATTGAGAAAAATTTTGATTACGTGCAGATGTTGCTGAGTTTAAATTGGGTGAAGTGACTGAATTTAGAGTACCTATCGTAAACTGAAGAAAAATTATTGACAAAAAGATTAGCAATTTCAGTACTATTACTGGCGGTTGAAGTTAGGGAGGCCATGTTAGAAGGTATATTTATGATATTGTTACGTTTGTTTTTTATATAAGTCCAGAATGACCTCAGATTTTTGTGTACCTATGTTTTTCTCATCTTTTTTTTCTATTGATGATAACATTCGTCTGAGAAGGAGTCGCAACGTCGCCTTAATAGTTCAAGTTTATCACGGGGGTTATTATATTTTTTGATTTTATTTCTATTTTTTTCTTTTTCTATATGCATTTTCATAAGTCTTTGGTTAAACCAAGGTGGGTAATGAGAATTTTTTTGTTTGCGCTTAGGAACAAATTTTTCAATGACATCATACAGAATTTTGTAAAATGCTGTGACCATTTCATCGACACTTAACAAAGAGTTAATTTTTAAAATATCAAACCAATCAGTCACTAAGTGTACTAAAAATATTACTATAATCAGCCTTGAAGTACTTGTTTGTATTCAACCCTACAATTAGGCTGAAGGATTTTCAAACAAATGAGGGAAACATTAATTAACATTATGTAGTTAGATGCTTAGAATCCAATTTTCTTAGGTGGAGGTGAAGAGCTTACTCTTATATTGTTAATACTTGAGATAACGAGATCTAAAAGAACATTGGCAGGGTTGTATAAATTGTTAAATTGACCTAAAGTATTTACTGAAAGAAAATCAACTAAGGAGTACCCCAGTGAATTACTAGGAGTAATCTGGGTGGAGCCAGCCTCTTGTGTTCATTGGATGAAACGCAAATTGAAGTCACTTATGATCATTGTTTCATCATAATGGTTGAGTACATATTTTGTAGAATTGTCTAAAATGTATTTAGAGATTCAAGTCTACATGGTGGAGGGAGTGTACTACAACACATAAAGCTTGTTTTTTCGGACATTCGTTAATAATTATATCTAAGGTCATCCAAAGCTCTTCTACATCAGTATCCCAATTAGAAATTCTGTAAGATTGTAAGTGTACTGCTATAAGAACTCCTCCGCCATCAAGCTTAGGATTGTAAGTGTACTGCTATAAGAACTCCTCCGCCATCAAGCTTAGGATTGTAAGTGTACTGCTATAAGAACTCCTCCGCCATCAAGCTTAGGATTTTTAGAGGTTACTCGGTCTCTGCGGTAATCAGTATACCGTGAGTCAAACAATTCACTACTTAAAATATCAGACTTTAGCCAAGTTTCAGCCAATACTATAACATCATAATTATTTTTTAAAATACTACTATAAAATGAGTCAATTTTAGTTTTTAAGCCTCGAGAATATTGGTAAAATATTTCTAAACCATAACAGTTAAGACAAGAAGACTTAGCAACACTATAGAATATAACATAAAAACTAAGATTATTTAAACTTAAGTTCTATTTTAGTTTTTTCAAATCATACAAGCTACGGATGAGGATTGCCTGGCTGGTCTCATCTTTCCTAACCTGAATGCGCCCGCTGCGTATCCAAACAAATTTGTAACCTAGATCCTTTGCTCTTTTCCGCGTTGCAGCATGAAGAAACTTGTTGGAGGGTGTGAGGTGCTCTGCAACGAACACGTGGGCCTCCAGTGCCAATGTGTTCAGAGCTCAGCTTGTCTTTGGGATTGTCCTTGTTGAATCTCTCATCCTAGGGCTGAGAAGGTTCACCACGACTGATCTGGGACTGCTATCGTCTATGTTCATTTTGGCTACACGGGTAGCATGCAGGACTTCATTGTCTCTCAGGTCACATTTTACAGTACGAGCCAGTCGAAGAACGGTTTTGGGCACATTCCCAGTGCGATGTTCGGGTAACCCATTTATTTCAATGTTACTCTCTCTTAGTTGTTGTTCAGCAAGTGTCAGTCTACTTGTTAGGTCCAACATAGTGGCTTCCAGAGCAGTATTCTTCTTATCCAAGGACTCAATGACTCAATGAAAATGCACGAAGAGCCAAGTGACAGCTCAAACATACACGAAGTAAGAATATACATAGATGGCTCTAAAATGAAAATCGGTACCGGGGCAGGAACGTTCTCGGAAGATCACAACATCCACAAAACAACAGCACTGGGCGCCCACAACTCCATTTTTCAGGCGGAATGTGTGGGTATAATTCAGGCTGCGACCGCAGTGCTACAAAGAAAGGTAACCGACCAAAACATCAGGACCCTCTCAGACAGTGCGGCGGTACTACAGGCTCTGAACAAGAATCCACACAGCGACACAGCGAATCCAGAGGAAATGACGAAGCTGATGCACTGGCGAGGAGAGGTTCAGAGTGGCAAACGGCAGGGCCTGAACTAATAATTCCCCTACCTTTCAGTCAAGTCCGCTCTTGGATCCGTCAACATACGATTAAACAACACCAAGACTACTGGGCAAGTATTCCGGATTGTAGGCAGTCTAAGGAGGCCTTCCCGGCTTTAAACCCGAGATTCTCCTGAAAACTCCTCAATCTGAAACGGGGCAAACTCCGGCTAATGGTCGGTATTGTCACAGGACATTGCATGCTTAATAAACATCTATTTAATCTGGGTATCACGGACAGCCCCCTATGCAGGGGGTGCATGAACGCAGAGGTGACGGCCGCGCATATGCTTGTGGAGTGCAATAGCGTAGCGTCTCAGACTACTCTACCTCGGTACACCGAGGACGCCTAGGGAGGCATGCACCGGCGTCAGCGAGCTGCTGGCTTTCCTGGAGGACATCGGGTGGTTAGATTAGCAGCCCCCCACCCGACACGCAAAAAGGGCCCACCTGTGGCCTAGTTGCGGAAACCAGTCCAGAAACAAGTAACGAGTAAGGACTCAATGACTGTATTTTTATCATGAAGTTCTTTTTTCATGTGATCAAATTGATTGCTGATAAATGACAAGGATTCTTGGCATCCTTTGAATTTTTCATTTATCCCATGCAGGCTGAGGTAGAATTATTTTGGGTTTTCAAGGACAGTAGTTCATGCTTTAGAATATGTCTAAACCGTTCTTCAGTTAAGAATCCTCCAGAGTTTACATCATTTGCTGAAATTGCAAAAGTTTCATCAGCACTTTGAGGTACAGTTGGGATGGTAGAAGTGGGACCAGATTTAGGTTTTGGCGCCTTCGTGACGCTGATCACTGGTGAGGTACATGGTGTGTTATTCTTGACAAATCCCTTGAATGAGTGGGAATTAGTGTGGGCCAGTTGTTTATCAGCCGGGCATCCTTTGGCAGAAACAGGGGCGGCAGCTGAACATCCATTTGGGCTTATCCAGGAGTTTTGCCGCTTCATTTCTGTGTTAAAGAAGCGTGTGAGTGGGATATTTGAACATGAAATGTCTTAAATTCGAGAATTATCAACATTTTACGATCTCTTTACTACCTTTTATGCACTTCTTGCAAATCTCAGAGCTTGGAGCGATTGTTACTGCTTGTGATCGTTTTCTACACAGAGGTATAGAGAGAGGCCAATCCTGTACGCAGAGTTGAAAACCTAGTGTCGCATTGGAAGCTCACGCACACACAGTAACCAAAATAAAAACAATACTTCGCGTTGTGTGCTTGTCATGCACACAAGGCATAGAGTGCAACTATTCGTTCGCACACTAGGTTGCAAGTGATGTTCGTACAGCACCACTACAGATGCAACAATACGCGTTTACGATAGGGATTGCTTGAAGGGTGGATCAACGGTGGCAGGGCGAAGTGCACTTTTAACATGATGCCATGATAGGCATCTTGTTAAAAAGTGGACTTGAAAATTGTACAAGTGCTAAAATCGATATTTTTCTGTCCTTCAGAGGTAGGGATTGTGTCAATTAAAAAAATACATGTAAGTAATTTATTTATTTTTTATAGTAAATGCTCAAATTTTTATAGTAAATGCTCAATTTGAGTATGAAATTTGAATTAAAATTTCACTTTTTAACATGATGCCATGATACTAGCCAAATGAAAATTTCAGGGTTACTTCTCCATGCATGGTAGTAGTTTTTAAGTTAAGTTGTAGAAAAAGAATTCAGTATTTTTATTTCCCTGGGAGAACAAAAAAACCGCATCAAAATCGGTCCATTCGTTAAGGAGCTACGATGCTACAGACGGACACACAGACACGTCAAACCTAGAACACCCCTTCCTTTTTCGGTCGGGGGTTAAACATTTTAAAGGACGTAAAAGTGAGTAATTTGGTAAGTAGCTCAGTTACATTTATTATAGATCTGTTTTGTGGTAATAGTGCTTATTATACACATATCTTTGTACACATTAAATCAAAATGTGTAAGGTTCAAGCCGTCAATATAATAAATTAATTAATAGGTATCTTAACCTGACTTTAGATTTAACACATCTTGTTAACATTCCTTGTTATTTTTGTCCATCATATTTGTTCAGACACATTGTTTATTTATTTATTTAAGAAACAAAATCCACAGCCCTTAAGAACTTGTGATCAGAACAATTACAATCTCTTTCAATTTATCGTAACCGTCACATCGCTTGATTTCAGAAGCTGCGGCTGCCTCTTGTTGCACGTGTAAGTGCAGTGGCGTTAGGCCTATCAGGGCTTCGAGTGTTGCCGTGGGGGCAGCACTCAAACCTGCGTACCTGCGTTGCAACGACAGTGTATGAGAACCATACACTGTCGTTGCTACGCAGGTTAGTCTTTGGAACTTTAGCAGTTTTTTTTTATAGCAGTGCTTTGGTTTGTCCTCGGCCACCAAACTAGGGAACCGTAGGTATGCCAGCGAGGGCCTGATTACGGTGTTGTAGAGCCATAGGATAATCTTTGGGCTGAGACCCCAAGATCTGCCTAGCATTCGCCGGCACTGCCAGAATTTATTTATTTTTGTTTATTTATTTAGTAACTAACACGATTAAATAAACCATATAGAGTAGTTACTTAAGCCTAAAAATAATATAAAATAAAATGAAAATAATTGTACACGTATAAAAGATTATCAATATCAAATAAATTAATTGAAATAATTTATTGGAATTAATTAAATAAGGCAATTTTTTTTTTTTTTTTTTAAAACGGCAATGGGCTTTATTAACAAAGAAAATTACAATCAAATTATAACTAGTATTTACAATTGAAACAATTAAGCTAACTGCAGACTGTTGCAAACAATCTACAGGTAGCTCAACTGATCCATAGGTATCAATACCAGTCGGAAGCGTCCCCAAGACGCTGGCTGCATTGCCCCGCTGTAAGGCAAAAATAAAATAAGGCAATACAATTTCCAAATAATATAAATAGCACAAACAGGAATCCTTTTATTCATCACTTTCGCAAAACTCACTCAGGCACGCCTACATTACATTCTTCCATTCATCTACGAAGATATCACAGTCTGGGTTCTGGTCAAGAAGTCGGTTGAGGGCGGCGAGGGTGTGAGGCAGTGGAGAGCTGGTACGAGCAACGGTTTTGTTGAATGGCACATCGAAAAGTCTATGGCTTCTGTTGCAAAGGTAATCAGGAAGATAGAGGCGAAAGAGAAGATTGTGCAAATCAGGAACGTCGATCATACTACGAAGCACCTTGCACATTGTTGCTGTCTGATCGTACGCTCCTCTGGTTTGTAGAGAGTTGTACCCAAGACACCCTTGGAGAAACCTGGTTGGGTACATGAATGGATAATACTCAAAAACTCGCTTGTACAGAGACCTGAGAAACGCTTTCTGAACCCTCTCCAGTAACAGTGCGTACGAACTTTCGTGTGGGCTCCAAACGCAACTGCTTGACTCCAACTTGCTTCGCACTCAAGCCCCGAACAGAACCCGTACAATACTGTCACTACGAAAGTCTTTGGCGTTTCTCAGAACAAAACCAAGTCTCTGAAAAGACTGCTTGGCGACTGTACAGATGTGTTCGTAACATGTGAGTTTTCGGTCGAAAGTAACTCATAAATCCTTAATTACCGTTACTCTAGGGACCATGTTACCACGAATCGTGTAATCGAAGCATAACCAATTTCTCTTTCGACCAAAAGCCATCACGGAGCATTTGAAAGGGTTAAATCCCATTTTATTATCTAGACTCCATCGACAAACCGCGTTGACATCATCTTGAAGCGCCTCACAATCTGCCAAGGAGTGTATGACAGCGTAGAGTTTCAAGTCATCTGCGTACAATAGATACTCTGCGTGCTCTACAACGTCCGGTAAGTCATTGACCATTAAAATGAAACGCAGGGACCCCAATATAGAGCCCTGACTTACCCCTGACTTCGTGTGATAGGGCGCACTCATAGATTCCGAGTCTAACATACAGCTGGCGGTCGCGCAGATAGTCGGCGTGTAGTCTAAGGAGATCGGGTGCTAAGCCTATGGCGATTAGTTTAGTCAGCTGTATGTCATTATTTACCCTATAAAACGCTTTTTGGAAATCAAAGTAGAGCACGCCCACCTGACAGCCAAGGTCCATGTTAGCTGAGATGTACTCCACTAGTGTCAAAAGATTGGAGTTGACCGACCGTTTATCTCAGAAACCATGCTGGGCATTGCACAAAAAGGTCTTTACTTGTGCGTCTATGATCTTGTGTAAAACATTTTCAATACCTTAGCAGCTCCTCGACAACAAATTTAGTCTAGATTTTTAAGATCGGTGTTAACCTTGACACCTTCCACTGTGCTGGATACCTGTATATCTGTAGTAAGGCTAAATTAAAAATGTGACAAAGTGGAGGAACCAAGTCTTTACAAACTGCCTTCAGTAGGGCTGGCGGTACGCCGTCTGGCCCTATCGAGTTTTTAGGTTTGAACTTTTTAATTCCGTAGAGCACATCTTTAGGAGTAAATTTAAAAAACATTGATATAGATGCTGTTGCAGCTCTGGTCACAGCGACACATTTTTTCAGCGTCAAGCCCTGGAATACCAGTCAGAAAAATAATTCCCAAGAAACTGGCAAAGGCCTCAGCCGCTGCAACACCTGAACACGATTCTCCCTTATAAGTAACACTTGCTTCAAACCCACCCTTAGCTCTCAAAGTAGAGACGCCAGAATGCGCGCGGGTTTAAAGCTAGGCCACATTCAATGTGTCTCATGTATGAGTCTTATGCACTAGAAGTCCGCGATTTTAAAGAGGCTCTCAGGTCTGAAAATAACTTGTAGGAGTTGTAGGTCTCACTGAACTTGGTTTTTTTCCATTCGGCATGGAGTTTCATCTTCCTCTTTGTATCATTTATAATATCGGAGGTGAACCAAACCGTAAGTACCAGTTTTCGTGCGACTTTTTTTCGTTAAACAATTATCGAAAATTTCATAGATAGCGATATAAAAAGCCTAAGTTGAGAATGTTATATTTATCTATATATATTTATTTTTGACGACCGATGTGGCGCGGCGGGCGAAGGTCCGCCTGCGACGCAGAAGGTTGCGGGTTCGATTCCCGCCTTGGGACAAATGTTTGTACGATCTGCAAATATTTATTCCGGGTGTTCTGGGTATTTTCTATATATAATAAAAAATATCTATCTGTGTTATATATTGTATTAAGTTTATCAGTCATCTAGTACCATAACACAAGCTCTGCTTACTTTGGGGCTAGATGATGTTGTGTGTATTGTCCAGCATTATTTATTTATTTACTTATATCATCTGAGAGTAACACGAGAGGTGATACACAGAGAGATATGCAAAAGCTCAGCATCACAATGATAGAAATTCCAGTCTCTGGTGGGTTTTATATTGCTCGGCTCAATGCGATCCGAACTAAGTGCCATCTCTACCAACACGTCAATATCTAGAGCAGGATGGTATGCGTCCATGGGAATTATACCCCCCGTGAACAAAATCTAGAGTAGGTACTACCATAGAATTTTAGTACGGCGTTTTTTTCAACAAAAATTTAAATAGATAAGAAATAACAATAATAATTATTAATATTTAAGGAGGTACTATTTAGGTTTATATCACAATAAATTGCATATCCTTTTAGATTATTTATAAATCTCTCAGTTTTACAGAACCACCGCATAAAGTCATGGTCGGTAGAACTACGTTTCAAATAAACGACACATACGTGAAAAGGGCGACCACACCAGGTAAAGGCCACAGGTCCTTGCCGACATCCGTCTCGAGGTGAAGCCGCCGCGCCGGTGCAAGGTAATATATAGATAGATAGATAGATAGATATAGTTTATTGTCAAACAGACACATGTTTTTGGTTAGTAGTGTCTTAAATCCTATGTTAGGTTTATCTAGACACTATGGTTCTCTAAAAATAGCAATAAGTATTAATTTGTACACACGGTAGGCAATTACGCACACAACAATCACAGCGTTGTCACCGTCCGTCCTGTCCGAGTGTAGCTGTAAGGCGCGGTGCGAAGTTGTACGCACGTGATCCACTTGAATCACGTGCATCAGGCCAGTGACAACGCTGCGCTTGAGTTTAGCTAAAGGATGCTCCTTTCCATGCCAAAGGTAAAACCATTAAAATATATATAACATTTTAGGGAAAATTACTAACTAGTAATGCTCGACAGTTAAATAAAATTTAGTTACGATAAATAATGTTTTGTCAATATGGCTTTAATATTATTTTAAGTGATTTTATTTTTAAGTTCGAATGGCAAATAAGGTATGGTATTAAGTATTGAGAGGTTCGCTTGCCATATACGTTATTAAACGAGGGAATATTAAGTTTATTGTGCGTAATACTTCTAGTAACCTTGGTGTGACATTTAGGAACTTGGATCTCTGTACGAAAGTATTGTTCAATTAGTAGATTTAATTCCACTTTTTTATGAACAGGCAATACTCCACAGTAATTAAATAGACCGTCAGGATCACCCGAGTATTTAGTTTTAACTTTATAAGGTACTATTAACTTCAGTAGTCTCAATTGAATTTTATAAATTTGATCTAGGTAGGTCTTATAAGTACGACCATAACTAGTTAGCCCATATGACAATATACTTTCTACTAGTGTCTTGTATAGGTCAATAGGATATGATATGGAACTTTACATTTTATTATACAAAATTTTGCCATAATAGCTCTCAGCTTATTGCAGGTTTTATCTATGTGCATCGCCCAATTGAATCTATTGTCTATTACTAGCCCAAGGTATGTATACTGTGTCATTTGCTCAATTACATAACAATCTTTAGAACACTTGTTTGAAGAGTGAAGGCAATCGTGACGATGTGACACGACTTTCAATCTTTCTCTGCTAGGATAATAATTATGACTAGAACGGACATGAATGAGCTTAGTTTTTTCTCCATTAATGACTAGACCTGAATCATGAGACCACTTACAAATTGCTGTGAAGTCTTCTTGGATCTGGTTTTGCGCAATCAAAGGATCCTTATCAGCAGCCATAATACAGGTGTCGTCAGCAAATTGGTATACCGTGCAGTGCTTAATCACATTGTTCAGATCATTTACATAAGTTAAGTAATGCAGAGGGCCTAAAACTGATCCCTGTGCTGTTCCTTCAGTGATGTTAATGCTGTCACTAAATGCATCTCCTACTCGGACTTGGTAGCTACGATTCCTCAGGTAGTCTTTACACCATTCCAGAAGATTTCCTCTCAGTCCGCTACTTTCTAGCCTTTCAGTTAGGAGGTCATGCTTTAACGTGTCAAACGCTTTACCGTAGTCTATAAAAACTAGAATGACATGTCTTTTCGCATAATATAGTAGTTAACATCATCTGTAAAGCGAGATAATAACAGTGTGGTGCTTTTTTTCGGCTGAAAGCCATACTGTTGGGAAGACAAAACATCGTTTATAGAATAAAATTGCTGAACTTTACTACAAATGTATTTTTCAACAATTTTATCTATAACTGGTAAAATCGTAATCGGGCGGTATTTTCCATAATCATCTACCTCCTTTATGGATTGGGCGAACAATTCCAGTTTTTAGCTCAGTAGGGTATCTACCAGTGGAGATGCTAGTGTTTAGTGTTTAATGGGCGCGTGCGCTAGGTTATGCTCAAGGAAGGCAAGATTGTTACGCCACATGGAAAGCTTTGTTTTTTGGCTACGCACATTCTGTTAAAAAGCTTGAAAACACATGGTTTTATTGTGGTCTGGTCTGGCCACGAAAGAGCTGCCGTGTTGGGCCTGTCGTAGCGTTAGGATCAGTTTCACTATCGGCTGTTCTCAGACTAGCTGGCCTCCTGTAGTTAATCCAAGGTTTTATTCTGGCGTTGACGGGCCATACGTCGATGGAGTAACATGTGTTAAAATGAACTTCAGGGACGCCTATCTTATAAGACTTGGGACTTTGGGTGTTAGCTCATCCACGGTGCAGGATCCCGTTGGGCACAGTTGCTTTGGATACTCACGAAACTCACCAGCGCCAGATGCCATGTTCCACAGGTGGAGATATCTTACAGGGTCGATCGCTTTAGATAGATAGATAGATAATACTTTTATTCATCACCTTATAAAACATATAGTAGGTACTAATTAAACATATTATAGGGAACAGCAATGGAACTGGCGACCTTATCGCTTAAAGCGATTTCTTCCAGGCCACCAAAGTGTAGTTATCGCTGGTCCAGCGGTTCCGCAGAGAGAAGTTAGTACTTTTTCGCTTCTTTACCTCGGTCCATTGTTGGCCGGCTTCAAGGTCATGAACGACTTCATCAGCTATACGTGGAGCACTGCCAGAGATAGTACTTTCCGCCTCTTTCTCTTCGGAGATAGAAGCTTTTAGCAACCTAGCAACAAGAATGAGATGGTGGCTTTCTTTGTCTTGTTTTCTAAATGTGTTACCCAGTTTAGTTTATTGTCTAACTAAAGTTATACCCAAGTATTTAACTGCATTGAATAGATTTCTTGTGTCTATGCACTATATTTCGACGAATTTTAGTGCGTTGTTCATAATGTTACACGCCACGCTGGCAGTGTCCCAATAAAGTATCGTAAAATCGTAAAATCGTGATTAGATCATTAGCTACTAGGTTCCACCGGAGCGGTGATAAGACGCTGCCCTGTGGACTTCCTCTTGACACAACTCCCTTGGTCCCCCCGTGTACGTCAATGCGTACTGCCCTCAGCTTGAACATGAGAATGATCTAATCTACCAGCGTTGGCTCCACTTCTTGCTTCTGTAGGCCTGCGTTAATGTTGTTGAAGTTTGTCTTGTCAATGGCCCCTTCGATATCCATGAAGGCTGCGAGACAGAGCGTTTTGTTTGAAATGTCTTGTTCCAATCTGCTTACTACTGTGTGCCTGTGCAGCGCATATTCTGTTGATTTGTCTGAGCTGTAGGCGTGTTGATGTAGGTGTAGTGGTTTTATTGTTAGTATTTTATCCCTTATGTGTCGATCGCATAGTCTCTCTAGAATCTTGAGTAAGAATGAGGTGAGACTGATCGGCTTACAGGACGTTGCTTCAGTAGAGTCGCTTTTTCCTGGTTTGGTTATGAATAGGACTCTAACCTCTTTCCACATAAGCGGTAGGTAGCGGAATACCAGGCAGGCTATGATACTAGCCTTTAGAACCCTGCTTATGTGTGCTACACCCCAGCGTAGGAGGCCAGGAAATATTCCATCCATACCTGGCGACTTGTATGGTTGGAATGGCCCAGTTTACCTTATCTCCGGTTACCACTGAGCATGCTACTGCCCAGTCTGTCATGGATGGCGTGACTAGACCGGCGTTGTGCCATTCTGTTTCATCGTCTATGAGGCACCCTGGGAAGGGTGTTTGTAATAGAACTTCATGTGTTTCTGCTGTCGTTATGATGTACATAGGTAGGTGTTGTCAAGCTTCTTGAGCAAACCAACCTCGCGGTACGATTTTGCCGCTAAGATTTTCCTGATTGTGTTCGCTTCAGAGTTTGATTCTATATTAGTGCAAATGTTTTTTTTATTTAAGCCGACACCTACAGCGTAACTGTTTTTTTTGTAGTTGTCCTTAGCCTCCTTGTATACGTTCCAGTCGGAGTAGTTGTCCTTAGCCTCCTTGTATACGTTCCAGTCGGAGTAGTTGTTGTATACGTTCCAGTCGGAGTAGTTGTCCTTAGCCTCCTTGTATACGTTCCAGTCGGAGTAGTCGTGAGTGATCATGGCTCCGTTGAAAGACTTATAAAATTGACCAGATCGTCTTCTTTGCTGTTTGCAACGGGCATGTCCCATATGGGGTGGTGCGCGTTCGTGTCTGCTGATATTATTAGTAGAGTAGACTGAGTAGAGAGATATAAATAATTAATAGCTCTGTGTCAGACAAACAGCTATATAATTATAATTTTTATTGTTATGCCTGCAATAAAGGAAGTGGGTGGCATCTGGTGAGGAGACCGATGGTGTTCAATGGAGTGGTCAATCTTAGAAACAGCATATCACAAATGGCAGTGAACTTATAGCAATTCTGAAGATCTATGCCGAAAATCTAAAATATTGACTAATTGATGTAACTAGATATTTGTGGCAAGCAAAAAGAGTGAATCTCGGAGAATATTCGTTATTGCTATTTATACAAATTCCAAAGAGCACGATAGCAGATAGAGAAACACGGATAGTTCATCCAGACACTGAATGGGTGCATAAAAACATGCCCAGGACAAAAAATATCAAGATTTTGAAGTAGTTGTATTAACATAATAGGTACTTGAATGCGAGAAAGAGATCTACGAGAATTTACTACAGAGGCATTTATAGTATGGTGTTCCATAATGAGTGGATTGCCCTCCCCCCCACACAAGTACCTTGAAGGTACTTGTGTGGGGGGGAAGGGCAATCGTAAACAACTATTTTTTTTAAACTTCTGTTCGGAATATTTAAAAATATTTCTTACAAAAATCAGTTATCTTGTACACATAACACAAACTCTCATTACTTTCGGCTAGATTATTATTTATTTATTTAAATACTTAATGTGCGAAGCATGGTGAAGCAAAAATAGATTTTGCTCACTGTTTTTAAGCATAAAAGTCACCGTTTTAGAACGAGAATGACGAAAAAGATATTTTATTAATGTGTTGGTTCAATTTTATAATTTAGTAAGAATGGCCGCGCGACGCGACGCGATGTCTCACATTTAGTAAGAATGGCCGCGCGACGCGACGCGATGTCTCACATTTAGTAAGAATGGCCGCGCGACGCGACGCGATGTCTCACATTTAGTAAGAATGGCCGCGCGACGCGACGCGATGTCTCACATTTAGTAAGAATGGCCGCGCGACGCGACGCGATGTCTCACATTTAGTAAGAATGGCCGCGCGACGCGACGCGATGTCTCACATTTAGTAAGAATGGCCGCGCGACGCGACGCGATGTCTCACATTTAGTAAGAATGGCCGCGCGACGCGACGCGATGTCTCACATTTAGTAAGAATGGCCGCGCGACGCGACGCGATGTCTCACATTTAGTAAGAATGGCCGCGCGACGCGACGCGATGTCTCACATTTAGTAAGAATGGCCGCGCGACGCGACGCGATGTCTCACATTTAGTAAGAATGGCCGCGCGACGCGACGCGATGTCTCACATTTAGTAAGAATGGCCGCGCGACGCGACGCGATGTCTCACATTTAGTAAGAATGGCCGCGCGACGCGACGCGATGTCTCACATTTAGTAAGAATGGCCGCGCGACGCGACGCGATGTCTCACATTTAGTAAGAATGGCCGCGCGACGCGACGCGATGTCTCACATTTAGTAAGAATGGCCGCGCGACGCGACGCGATGTCTCACATTTAGTAAGAATGGCCGCGCGACGCGACGCGATGTCTCACATTTAGTAAGAATGGCCGCGCAATATCTCACATTTTTATTTTATGAAATTTCGTAGTTTATAATCATTTTATAATTATCTTGAAATGGACATGTTTTTGAAGTACATGTCATTATAGGTTAGGAAGGCTCAAACTTAAAATAATTAAATTAAAAACAACCCTTTATTGACAAAGAAAAATAAATTTAATAATAAAAACAAATTAGAACTAGTAATTACAACGAAAACAATCAAGCTAACTGCAGACTGTTGCAAACAATCTAAAGGTAGCTCAACTGATCCATATCAATTGTTTCTTAGTTATAAGTGTGCAATAAAGTATGTTCTATCTTGCTATCTATCTATCTACGAGTATACCAGCCGGAAGCGTCCCCAAGAATAATTCTAAAGTAAAGTAAAGTAAACGTTTTTTTCAAAAATAAAATAGCACCATTTAAAGTTAAGGGTTACAATTAATTAATTATAAGTTACATACGTTTTTGTATTTACATGATTCTCTCTTAGGTGTTGTTACCCGTGTCGTGGTCGAGTCGAGTGACTGTCCCCCATACTAGTTAAAACTGTATTACGGTAGGAAGTCTTGCTCTCCCTCAAATGATAGGCATAAGGTATAGTGTAAACTTAAAAATATAATGCGACTAAATTATTTAGGTACATACGTATATACATATATATAAAAGATAAAGTTAAGTAACGTACATTAGACTAATATTAAAGAAAAGTATATACAACATAAGAAATAAGTAAGTAGGTACCTAGCATAGTAGTTTTAAGTGCATGTAAATTAATTTAATAGTAAGTAGGTCGAATCGTAAATAAACTCTCTTCTTAAAATAACTGTAATCCCATTATAGGGATGTACATCAATCATGAAAAAGTTTAAAAGTTGATAAACATATTAAAATACACCTACTACATATTATTATTACATACGAGTACTTATATTGGCAGAGATAGTCAGGCTTCAAGCAGCAGGAAGTTCTCTATTCTGGTAGAACAACTACACACCTAGCTACTGTTGTAGGTAGGTATGTGCATATTCATTTATTCAGTTATTTAATCGAATTAATTATTATCTATGTATCTTACAGCAGGTTAAGACTAGCATGTTAAATAAGGTAAGTAATAGATATTTTATATTTTAACTATCTTATATTTTAAGACTATCGTCTATTGTATATAATATTGGAATAACTAGTAAGGTATATTATAAGTACTGTGGACTTTGCAATAAAAATAAAATAAAAAAGTCACTTCACACTGGAATTGCTTAAACAATTCGTAGTGAAATATATCGTTATGGGCCCATTTTTGATAAGAATATATAGGTATTCAATCATATCGATAGCCTGTCTATTTCATCGCTCGGTCTGTCGCATATCGATAGCCTGTCTATTTCATCGCTCGGTCTGTCGCATATCGATAGCCTGTCTATTTCATCGCTCGGTCTGTCGCATATCGATAGCCTGTCTATTTCATCGCTCGGTCTGTCGCATATCGATAGCCTGTCTATTTCATCGCTCGGTCTGTCGCATATCGATAGCCTGTCTATTTCATCGCTCGGTCTGTCGCATATCGATAGCCTGTCTATTTCATCGCTCGGTCTGTCGCATATCGATAGCCTGTCTATTTCATCGCTCGGTCTGTCGCATATCGATAGCCTGTCTATTTCATCGCTCGGTCTGTCGCATATCGATAGCCTGTCTATTTCATCGCTCGGTCTGTCGCATATCGATAGCCTGTCTATTTCATCGCTCGGTCTGTCGCATATCGATAGCCTGTCTATTTCATCGCTCGGTCTGTCGCATATCGATAGCCTGTCTATTTCATCGCTCGGTCTGTCGCATATCGATAGCCTGTCTATTTCATCGCTCGGTCTGTCGCATATCGATAGCCTGTCTATTTCATCGCTCGGTCTGTCGCATATCGATAGCCTGTCTATTTCATCGCTCGGTCTGTCGCATATCGATAGCCTGTCTATTTCATCGCTCGGTCTGTCGCATATCGATAGCCTGTCTATTTCATCGCTCGGTCTGTCGCATATCTAGCGGATAATACTATTATTTACAGAAAGGGAAATATTTTCCGATCGGGCCAAGTTTAAAAAAGTAAAGTTGTTTCCGATGTGCTTTTAACTCTACCTGAGACTCATAATAACATTTAGAAATTTTTCAGGAATTGAATATTCAATCAAGAAATTAGTAACCATACTAATGTTAGTATTTATTTATTTCTACAATGTACAACTATTTTCACAGGAAACCTAATGCAATAGTGTACCTTATTTATTAATTAACTAATTAACATTCAGAACTCCTTAAACATTATAACAATTAAATCTAATAGAATAAAAATTTTTGTATATACCTACATGTCAATCCAATATTTTATATACATAACATAATAAGTATCATAGTAATAATCAAGACGTTAAAAAATACAAATATTTGTCAGGCCTAGTAATTAAAATAACATAAAATAACAATAACATATTAAAAAACAAATTCCGTCAATCCAAATTATACAATGTCAACCTTATTAGAATAGCATAGAATATATAACAGAGTCCTATGAAATTCGCTCAGGGAGCAACAAAACAGGTCGACTCTCTCCGCCACAAGATTTAGCGTGTGGATGCAGCGCGTCAGAGGTGCTTTATTCAAGAGATTGGTCCGTCCTCTTGGTACAGCCAGTAGGGTGGGCCGCCTCCGTCGGTGCACGAACTCCTCAGGCACATTTAGCCGCATTACCTCTAAAATACCTGGATTTGCGATCATCCCACGAAATACCCTGACCAAATATAGAGCAAGCGCTGCATCTCTCCCCACCTCCAGCTTGTTGTATCCAACCATGCCAATAACAAACAAGGATGGATACATCAACGGGAAAAATGGATAGATGCCGTAGAGCTTCCAGTACAGAAATCTGGTGAATTAATTCTGAATGCGCTCGACCATTTGAGTGTACTTGGCCTCGTGTGGTGCCCATACCGCAGCATTAAACTCCTAATGGCTTCTCACTAATGCGTCATATAGAGTTTTTATTGCGCTCATCTTTGTAAAGTTGTTCGTCTGACGGAGTACAAATCCCAGGGTCTTGAATGCCTTCTTGCAGATGTCAACCACATGTACACGGAAATGCAGCTTGTCGTTGAGGTGAACCCCCAAATCCCTCACCGAATCGACTCTCTTCAACTGTGAACCATTCAACTGGTAACTGTGGTGGAGTGGTGTCTTCGCTCTACTGAACGTTATTATAGAGCATTTGCTAACGTTGAACTGTAGTTCGTTCTTACTACTCCACTCCACCACCCTGTCCATGTCTTGTTGAAGACGTTCGCCGTCCTCTTCCTCTCTAATCGGCAAGAGCAACTTGAGGTCATCCGCGAACAACAAGCACTTCGCGTCCTTGACGACTGTCACCTGCCGACAGTTGATCATAATAATGAACTCTAGCGGCCCCAGATTGCTTCCCTGACTCACTCCAGTTAAGGTAGCGTAAGTCTCCGATTTGCATCCCGCATAGTCGACGTACTGCCGCCGGTTCTTCATGTAGCTCGCGAAGAACTGCAGCAGTTTGGTTGTGCAGCCGATCGTCGCTAACTTCTGAAGCAGTATGTCGTTATCGACCAAGTCGAATGCTTTTGTGAAGTCGAAGTAGGCGGCGTCGACTTGCACCCCTGCGTCGACGTGCAGTAATATAAAGTTCATTGAGGCAAGGAGGTTACTGGAGGTACTACGAACCGGCCGGAAACCGTGCTGAGCGTCAGACAGCCGTGCTGACACCTGCTCCTGCATGCTGCGCTGCACAGCCGACTCCAAGACCTTCGCCGCCGTCGACAGAATGGCCACCGGTCTGAATTCGGTTACATCTGCTCCGGAGCCCTTAGGAATCGGAATTACTCTTGTAACCTTCCATCTCTCCGGAAAATAAGACTCCTCTAGGCAACGATTATAAATATAAGCGAGCGGTTCGGCCAGAGGCATCCGACAGTCCCTCATAATATAGACCGGGACCCCATCCGGGCCTGCGGAGCGCTTCGGCTTGAGCCTCGCCAGCGCCGCGCGCACCTCGGCCAGCGCCAGGCGTGGCACGTGCACTCGTGCGGCGCTGGCGGGACTCGCCGCCTCCGCTGCCGCCACGTCCAGGTGAGCAACTGAAGTGCCGTAAGCCGAATGAAAGTACTTCGCAAATTCTGTTGCACATTCCGGTTCTGAAAGAGTTCTTCCATTCAGTGAGATTTTCTTTCGGTTCACGGCCCCCCGCTTCGTTCTCACATAATTCCAAAACGATTTCGGATCCTCCGTCAGACGATGTTCTACTTGTTCCTGATGCTGCGCCTGAGCCTGCTCTATCATCTTCTTCACTCTAGCTCTACACTTCGAAAATGCCCCATAATTGGATCCACTTACCTTGTACTGCTTATGTAAGCTTGCTTTTAATTTTATTCCTCTAATAATTTCCGCTGTGTACCAATTTGGATACACATATCTCGAATCATTTCAATTTTAAATATTATTTATATTTATTTTAAATAGTTTTGACAGATTTTATCGTATGATTATGAGCAATGTACCTAAACAATCCTATCAATTTTCTTTGTCAATTCTAAATACTGACGAAGATAAAGCTATTAATTAGTTATCTATGATGTGCCATTAAAAAGGAAGTAGGTAATTATTGTCTATTTTGGTGATAAATGTGATCATATTATTATCATTAAAAATGTTCCCACGAGTTTTAGGTAATATTTCACAATCTTTAAAAATCTACATAATATAATATGCTTTCAAATATAGAAGCACGAATGAACGAAACACAATTAGAGGTTAAAATCATCTTCAGTGTATTTCTATCCAAATTGTATGAGTTCATTCATCCGAATATGTTAACTATCCCAGCCCTAAAACCCCTCCATTTATGTGAAATAGTAAGATCATAGAGGCTTTCAACTAGATGTCAAGCAGCCCGAAGGAGATGCAGACGCAAACATATAAAAAAAATACAAATAAAAATTAGCGCAGACATTCTGTTTTCAACTTAGCGGTAGAAAGGCGACACCTAAGACGTTTACTACATACATAGGTTTTTAAATATATTCGGACGATTGAACGAAGTACAATTTGGATAGAACTACACTAAAGGTGAGGTTAATCACTAAATATTATAATAACAGTTAATTTATCTCTTGGCCTAGTCTCTTGGTTTTTCTGATATATCTAGCTCAGTTATTATAAACGGCCTAACGAGTGATGCGAACAGATATATTTTAAAAAATGTTATATGGCAATTCTATGCATAACAATATGAATTCTATAAAACAAATTGTCCACAGTTTGGTTTTGTTGTTATCATAATTTATCATTTTACGAGTTCTTAATTGAATAAAACGACTAGAACTGGAGTGCATGAGGTGCTATTTGACAAGATTTATAAATACAATGAATAACAACTCCAACTTAGCCGGAGAAAATTACAAATTTCGAGGGCACTATTATCCTTACCGACCTTAGCTCCTAGATATGCGACAGACCGAGCCATCTAAATTTTGATGGTGTGTCAAATCCAATTAATAAATCCGTCAATAACCTGGGCAGTTTGACAAGCAGCGCATAGCTGACATTCTAGATAAAACCGGCAGCTGTACTTGGAGACACGTTCCGACTGACGTGAATCCCGCAGATCTAATATCGCGCGGCGTCAATGTTAGCTCAATTCAGTCGCTCTACTTAATGGTGGCACGGACCAGATTATTTAACGCGCGACCCGGCGCACTGGCCTGCTACCCTATAATACCTGAGTACTGGGTTCAAACGATAAGATTTTATCACTTTCACTTCACATTTCTTGCTCCATCAACCACTCTTGGTGACGTGATGCGCAATTCCCCGAAGTTTTATAATTTGCGCTAATCCGCTCCAAATCTTGAATTGTAATTTACTGGTAATATATTTTAGTATCCGGCGTAGATCTATGGCCATGTAGGGGGGCTGGTATAGTAGGTATCAATGAAATAATTATTTTTGACTTTTTACGTTCATCATGGATTAACGTGTACTAGGGCCGCCGCGCCGGTCGGATGTCTCGTCATGCCAGCCTTAATGACGTCATCCGGCGGGCCTTTGTCACCGCTAACGTACCAGCTATTCTCGAACCGAATGGTCTGTTGCGTGACGATGGTAAGAGGCCCGACGGCATGACACTAGTCCCATGGGAGTTGGGGAGGCCCATTGTGTGGGACGCTACATGCGTCGTTGACACACTTGCGCCTTCCCATCTTCCAAAGACATCTGTCAGGGCTGGTGCGGTGGCAGATTTGGCCGAGGATCTCAAGAGACGCAAATATGCAGGTCTCGACAGGGCCTACACATTGGCTCCCTTTGGGGTCGAGACCCTGGGTCCGTGGGGTACCGAGGCTCTCTGGGTTTTCAAATAGTTATCTGAGCTTCTGGTCCACGCGACGCGTGACCCGAGAGCGGGCGGGTATCTGGCGCAGCGCAACAGCATTGCCATACAGCGGGGCAATGCAGCCAGCGTCTTGGGGACGCTTCCAACTGGTATTGATATGGATCAGTTAAGCTACTTGTAGATTGTTTGGAACAATCTGCAGTTAGCTTAATTGTTTCAATTGTAAATACTAGTTCTAATTTGTTTTTATTTTTGAATTGTAATTTTCTTTGTAAAGAAAGATTTCTCAGAATCTACGATTACTTTATAACACACTATGACAGAATAATAGCGAGAAGTAATCGATTGCTCGGTTTTATTACCAGAATAACTAAAGACGTTACAAATCCCAACAATTTAATTTATTTATTTAAAAGTATTGTTAGATCAATCCAATATGGCAGCATTATCTGGTCTCCACATTATCAAAACCAGTTGCAGCTAGGATTGAAAGCATAGAAAACAAATGTCTCAAAATTGTTGCTTATAGACATAAACTTGGTCGCTCTCTCTCTGGCTATGAGAATAGATTTAAAAAATGTAAAGTCACTGCTCTGTCCACCCGTAGAGAAGTTGTCGATCTGGTTTACCTTCACTAAATTCTAAATTCTTTTATGGATTATCCCATGCTTGTATCTTCCCTCTGCATCAACACATACTATAGATCCCGAAACCCCGCTCCATTTTCACTGAGCACGTTAAAAAATAACACATCGTACAATGCCCCATTATGTAGAGCGTGTCGTCTTTATAACGAATTGGCTTCCAAAAACACTGACATGGACATTTTCGATTCCAATATTTATAAATTTAAGCAATGCGTAATCAGGTTGCTATAATGGTGTTCAACAACAATGTTAATAATGTTTATCTTATTCGTTTCGTGACTATTTGTTTTTTCAAGTAATTTGTGTTAATTTTTCTTAGTTACTAATTTTATTTTAAATAATGTATTATAAAAATCTCAAGTTTTTTTGGTAAATTTCATATTTTAGAATTTTTTTTTCATCACTTGTTATGTTTGTATATTTGCGTAAAATCTTGTTCGTAACTACAATGTACTACTGTATTTTTATAATGATTTTACTCTGTTTTGTGAACTAATAAATAAATAAAATAAAAAGAATCACATTCATACAATATTCACTATCTGACTTGGAGGATGCTATCCTATAAAAAGTACCTCTATTAATGTTACAGGTACCGGGAAATAATAACTCCAACGATAATAATTCGCAACTGGTATAAATATAGAATCTACATATTTAACATGAAGTCATGATGCGGAAGATAATAAACCACTATGACAAATATATTCACGTCATCAGCGTGAATATTATTTGTCACAACCTGACGTAGGTATAAGTGAGCTATAACAACATAGGAAATTAGATATCCTTGAATTATTCATGAGTAAAAGAGTACGATTGTAAATGAAAAGCAAATTAATATAAAAAATTAAAACTGTATGAAATTAGAGATCTGAATTTTCTTATGTTACGCCTAATATAATATATTGGAGCGTCTCCAGGTCAACCCCAGCAAAACACAGGCCATAATTATAGGTAGCTCGCGCACTTCTGCTAAAATCGACTGGTCCACTCTCCCTAAAATTGAATTCAATAACGTAACAGTTCCTTTTAGCAGAAGTGTTAAAAATCTAAGAATTTTTATGGACAGTGACATGTCTTGGGGTCCTCAAACAGATGCGGTAAGTCGTAAAATATTCGCCTCCGCTGCTTCGTTGAGAAGACTCCGTAACTTCTTGCCTACTGCCACTAAAGTTGTGCTTGCTCAATCTCTCATGCTTCCCATTCTTGACCTTACCGAAGAGCAGCTTAATAAGGTTGAACGACTACAAAACTTCTGTATACGTTTTGTCTTTGTTCTACGTAAGTATGATCATATTTCGGATTATCGTACTAAACTCAAATGGCTTCCTGTCCGTCTACGCCGAAATTCCCATATCCTTTCTCTTCTTCATAAAATTCTTCATAATCCTCTTACTCCCTTCTATTTAAAGGAGCGTTTTGAATTCCTACACGATTCCCATCCTCATCCTTCCCGTATCCTCCGTTCGTCAGATAATCTGGTACTGAGTATGGACACCTCACCGAACCAGTTTCTACGACAAATCCTTTTCCATCCAGGCCATCAGGTTGTGGAATGCCCTACCAGAGTCCATTAGAAAAGTGGTATCCTTACCAGTTTTCAAAGCTCGTGTCAAGGAGTTTTTCCTGTTAGAAAAGTGAATATTGGCACTATCTATTCAGGTATCTATGTAGTAGATTTTTGTTATTTATATATGTACCTATGTATGAATATATATATATATATATATATATAGTAAGGTATTTGTTATATTTAATTGTTCTTGTTTTTAGGTATTTATAATGTTGTCAATATTTATTTAAAATTATATTAGGTCCTTACATATGAAATTGGCGTTTTTCGTACTGGCCACTTTAATCACAAATTTCTCCTCTTTGGTAAGGAATTCCAAATTCAAATTTGTACAGCTATAGACTCATGTATTTGTGCTTCGATGATCGTCATTCATTTGTTTTTTTTCTTCTGTTTTTTTCTGTTTGCGTCACTCATTTTACAAAATGGAAAACTTAAAATATCGCATTATTTACGAGTACGAGTTCCGCCGTGGCACTAGTGCTGCGGAAACAACTCGAAGGGTGAATGATGTGTATGGCGGTCGTGTTGCAAAAGAAAACACAGTTCGTTTTTGGTTCCAACGTTTTCGTTCTGGAAATTTTGACTTGCAGAACAAGCCCCGTGGACGGCCTGAGACTCAAGTTGATAATGAAGAGTTGAAGGCTATTGTGGAAGCGGATCCATCGCAAACCACGTCCGAGTTAGCTGCAGGCTGCGATGTTAGTGATAAAACTGTTTTAATTCACTTGAAGCAAATTGGGAAGATTAAAAAGCTTGAAAGGTGGGTACCTCACGAATTGACTGAAGCAAACCGGCAAACGCGCGTCGACTGCTGCGTTACATTACTAAACCGGCACAATAATGAAGGTATTTTAAACCGAATCATTACCTGTGATGAAAAATGGGTTCTTTACGATAATCGGAAGCGCTCAGCGCAATGGTTGGATCCTGGCCAGCCAGCCAAATCCTGCCCCAAGCGAAAATTAACCCCAAAAAAGTTACTTGTAAGCGTTTGGTGGACTAGTGCCGGTATTGTTCATTACAGTTTTCTCAAATCTGGCCAGACTATTACGGCTGATGTCTATTGTCAGCAATTGCAAACCATGATGGAAAAGCTAGCGGCTAAACAACCTAGGCTGGTCAATCGCTCCACGCCACTGCTGCTTCACGACAACGCTAGACCACACACTGCGCAACAGACGGCTACTAAATTAGAAGAGCTTCAATTGGAAAGTCTAAGACATCCTCCGTACTCCCCGGACCTTGCTCCAACAGATTACCATTTTTTTCGAAATTTGGATAACTTCTTGCAAGGGAAAAAATTCAACTCCGATGGGGCAGTCCAAATCGCCTTCAAAGATTTTATTGATTCCCGTCCGACTGGTTTTTTTAGTAAAGGGATCAATGAACTACCTATAAGATGGCAAAAGTGCATAGAAAATAATGGTTCATACTTTGATTAATTAAATATATTATATTAAAAAATATTCGACTTTTTGTTCCTCCCATACAAAACGCCAATTTCATATGTAAGGACCTATTATTTGGTACACCCCCTGCCTTTCTTAAATTCACTTAATTCTTTCCATCCAAAGGTTGCCTGGAAGAGATCGCTTCTTAGCGATAAGGCCGCCCATTGTACTTGTGTCTTCTGTAATGTCTTTTGTATTGTATTTTTGTTGGTGTACAATAAAGTATTTTTTTATTGTATTGTATTGTAATATACGCCTAAGAATATCTTTTGTACGCTTTTCTATCGTGGTGGGGATGTCCAACCTGAGCTCCATCACGAAATACTGTCCGCGCACTCTGCGCCCACGCTGTTTTACGCTGTGCTACCTTGGGGCCTTCCACAAGGTCCGCCGAGTTCCCATCCGCCGCCGTCGCCATCAAATGAGGTTCTGCGTCGGCTCGCTGCACCTTTCTCCGTCATCGTGTACGAGAAGGACTTCGGTTTTAGCTTTTGCGGAAAAGAATTCGGTTTGTAAGTGATGCACGCTGTGGCGAATCTCTTCTATCTGCTGCGTCATAGCCTTATATCGAATGGACCTACTTTTGCCATAAGAAGTGTCAATTCGCGTCATACTTCATTTTTATATAAATAGGTACAAATGAAAACCCTTCCCTATCATCTTCAATGGTTGCGTCACCAACTAGGTTCACGTACAAACTACATGTGTGTATCTTACGAAATCAGATGGCGCACTCTTTTAAGGTCTGGTTTTTAAAAACCATGAGTCTTGGTTCCTTTTCGTTTACTAGAAAACTGGTGTTTGTAGGTTTTGGTTTTGGTGGGGGACCTGTGTCGATTTATTACTTTGTTAGGTGCAAATTATTGTCCAATCGTTATGAAATTTACAGGGGGGATATAAGGCGCGATTTGTAACTTTTCTGTAAACTTAACTCAATTTTGGCTCATGTGTGGGTTGGTTCTTTATTGCAGAAGTAGGTCCGAATGTTCATAATCTTCTAGATGTTTTTCTTAGCTTCAAATCCGCTAAGTTGATTCCTAAGTGACTGGGTGGATGTGATCTTTTTTCTGTGTGATATTTTCAATGTAAGTCTAAGACGGCTGCACATGAGAATTCGTGATGTGCGAGGCAGCTGAGCGGTACGGGGATGCGTTGCGAGGCTGTGTAACGACGTGAGTGTTTCCACCAGAGATGTGAGCAAGCTGACCGGTGCGAGGAAGTGTAGCGGGCAGTTTTCAGATAAGCGAGCAAGGCTAGGGTATGGCCACGATTGACATAAGATTGCAATGAAGAATAGAAACGTAAATTACATATATTATTTAATAAGCACTTTAATTTTGTATCTCAGTTTGTATTGTTCCAATTACTATGGTTTAATAAAGACTAAACAGATAAAAAAAACGTTTACTAACTTTAAATACACCGCTAATCTTTCCTTAGCGCTGATGTAGTCTCTCTAGTGAGTGTCTTCTTTCATGATAGTATTCTCAATCAAATTAAATAATGTATAATATGTATTAAATAATGTAAAGACCTCTTTGATAAAGGATACTTTTCCAAGAGCTGCTCCGCGATGTCGGTTCCGACGGGCAATGTAGGGAACACAATTCACACTCTATATGGTGAGTATGCAACTTAGCCATACATTTAAAAAAAGATCTTGTACTCAGCTCGGGAATCAAACCCGGTAGTTTTGAAAAATTAAACTAACACTATTTATTTTAGATATCAATTGTGTAGGTCTTAAGTAGTAAATGTTACTATGAAACATGATGTCTAAAATGAATAAAATGCATTGTTTTCATATCCTTTAATATATTTTAGTAAGTTTTCGAAATGACCATCATCTATCTATGATTGTAATTGCTTACTTGTATTATTCACACACTAACAATCTATTGAAAAGCTCACTTAGAATAAGTATATAGATACAGAGACGTGATAAACCTCATTTGAAATGGAACGTCTTGGTTTGAATGCAATAAAAAAAAGGTAAAAACATTGTAGTGTCAATGTATTGGCGGGAAGTTAAAATGTTGCTTTGGTATTTTATGTGTTTCTCTGTGTAGTTCGGAAAATGCGTTTTACAAACACTGAGCAGTTAGAATTATTGAAAGCTTACTTTAAAAATGACAGAAATTGCTTCCGTGCACTAGATTGGTACCATATTCAATATTAGACACGTACTTTACCTACTCGCAAGATATTTATAAAAATTGTTCACAATTTGAAGACCCATAGAAGTTTTAAAAAACCCATAAAGAACAAAGGAAGAATATGTGATGAAAACATGGGAATAAACGTTTTAACCTATTTTGAAGCTACATCAGATGCCTTAACCCGTGATGCAGCAGATTCAGCACAAGTAATCTCGAAATTTTAAAAGAGACCTGCAAGGTCAAGTGGGTTATTAAATGAAATTTCTGTAGGTTTCATATTTATTAAAATATTTTGGAAAAAAAAAAATCGAAAAATTGCTTATTCCTTGCCCTCCCCGTACCTCCGAAGTTGTTTGCAAAACGGTCCACCAAATGTCCTCAGGTTCGGTAGTCAGGTATTGATATGCATAGCAAACTCTCTAACCACTACCTAGTACCTATACTACCTCTACATATTGGTATACTTGACAAACGTTCAAAACCCTTGCGCGCGAGTCACACTCGCACTTGACGGATCTTGTTTATTTATTTTAGTTTCCTCTATCCAAATATATAAATCTAATTGAGGGCAACGATTTTGAAAAAAAAATTACTAATGTTAGGGCCCCCATACAAAAATCCTCAAAGCCCTTTGGCATATTTCAGCTCTAATTGAATCTTGAAATCATGCAAAACAACTCCTTCCGACTCCAGTTTCAATCATTTTCTTCATCAATGAGCGTTAATTATTAACTAAATTTTTATTTATATTTATAAATATTTTTTTTTTTAATTATATTATAAATTTAGATAAGATCACTACAAACACCAAAACAAGGACAATTTGTTTTGCAAAATTGATGTTAAATTTTATTAACATTATATAACCAAATTTAAAAATATTTTCAGTCTCGTCATTCCAGACAACTAATTTTATGTATACTCAACCCTAGGTTTTGTTATTGAGGTCAGTGCAGTTATTTACTGCAAGGAAGAAAATGATGATGTTCATGATGAAAGTATCAAATCGATTATTCCAGTTTTTGTCCTGTAATATTAGGTCCTTACATATGAAATTGGCGTTTTGTATGGGAGGAACAAAAAGTCGAATATTTTTTAATATAATATATTTAATTAATCAAAGTATGAACCATTATTTTCTATGCACTTTTGCCATCTTATAGGTAGTTCATTGATCCCTTTACTAAAAAAACCAGTCGGACGGGAATCAATAAAATCTTTGAAGGCGATTTGGACTGCCCCATCGGAGTTGAATTTTTTCCCTTGCAAGAAGTTATCCAAATTTCGAAAAAAATGGTAATCTGTTGGAGCAAGGTCCGGGGAGTACGGAGGATGTCTTAGACTTTCCAATTGAAGCTCTTCTAATTTAGTAGCCGTCTGTTGCGCAGTGTGTGGTCTAGCGTTGTCGTGAAGCAGCAGTGGCGTGGAGCGATTGACCAGCCTAGGTTGTTTAGCCGCTAGCTTTTCCATCATGGTTTGCAATTGCTGACAATAGACATCAGCCGTAATAGTCTGGCCAGATTTGAGAAAACTGTAATGAACAATACCGGCACTAGTCCACCAAACGCTTACAAGTAACTTTTTTGGGGTTAATTTTCGCTTGGGGCAGGATTTGGCTGGCTGGCCAGGATCCAACCATTGCGCTGAGCGCTTCCGATTATCGTAAAGAACCCATTTTTCATCACAGGTAATGATTCGGTTTAAAATACCTTCATTATTGTGCCGGTTTAGTAATGTAACGCAGCAGTCGACGCGCGTTTGCCGGTTTGCTTCAGTCAATTCGTGAGGTACCCACCTTTCAAGCTTTTTAATCTTCCCAATTTGCTTCAAGTGAATTAAAACAGTTTTATCACTAACATCGCAGCCTGCAGCTAACTCGGACGTGGTTTGCGATGGATCCGCTTCCACAATAGCCTTCAACTCTTCATTATCAACTTGAGTCTCAGGCCGTCCACGGGGCTTGTTCTGCAGGTCAAAATTTCCAGAACGAAAACGTTGGAACCAAAAACGAACTGTGTTTTCTTTTGCAACACGACCGCCATACACATCATTCACCCTTCGAGTTGTTTCCGCAGCACTAGTGCCACGGCGGAACTCGTACACGTAAATAATGCGATATTTTAAGTTTTCCATTTTGTAAAATGAGTGACGCAAACAGAAAAAAACAGAAGAAAACAAAACAAATGAATGACGATCATCGAAGCACAAATACATGAGTCTATAGCTGTACAAATTTGAATTTGGAATTCCTTACCAAAGAGGAGAAATTTGTGATTAAAGTGGCCAGTACGAAAAACGCCAATTTCATATGTAAGGACCTAATATTAGCGAGGCCGAAGTTATATTTTAAAATATGTCGGGCTTTTTCAGTATCATCTCTTGGTAGTCAGACTCTATACCTGGTTTGATACAGTAAAATGTGAGTTTGTGTGGGAACTAGCCTGTCGCTGAGCGAGACCACGCTCATGTGGAAGAGCTGGCAGATCTCGACGCAGGCCACGCGCAGCTCGTCGCTCACGTCGGCCATCATCGCGATGAACATGGAGGCCACGCGCTCCAGCGCCTCCGCCGGCCAGGCCGTGAACCTGCGCACGGGAGCCAGTCTATACCTAGTCTACATGTCACGAGGTGGCGGAGCGGTGTATGGTACAAGATGCACTCACCAGTCGATGGTAGCGCAGTTGATGAGTGAGGGAAACATGCGCAGGCGGTTGCGGAACGAGTCCCCTATGGGCGACATGGCCAGCACGATGCGTAGGTTGGCTTTTACGCGCTCCACGTAGAACCCGAACATGGCCAGCGGCGTCGTCTCGATCTTCTTGCCCTGCGGTGACACGAGGTGGCATCAGACTGTGCGTCGGGATAGCAATCAGTGGCAGCAGTGGCAGCGGTGGATGGAGGTACTCACGGCGTCGCGCACGGCGGTTTGCATCTTATCGAGGATCTCCACCTTCTCCTCCAGGCCGTACAGGTTGGGGATGTCGCCCGTGTTCAGCAGCATGTTAATGTCCTCCACCATGCCCTCGTACATTATCTGCAACACCCGCATATTGCAGTAAACAAGGACAATAACCAATTAACTGCTACCTTGGCTCACAACAGGAAAATAAAATTATACGAGTACCTTTAAGAAAAACAAAAAAATACTAGGTATCGTGGTTTTGAACATAAAAAAACTTACAAGTGTTGACCAACCTTAACTTATAGTACATACTATAAGTTCACAGACGCAAAAGGTTGCGGGTTCGATTCCCGCCTTCGGACAAATGTTTGTACGATATGCAAATATTTGTTCCGGGTGTTCTGGGTATTTTCTATATACAATAAAAAATATCTATCTATGTTATGTATTGTATTAAGTTTATCAGTCATCTAGTACCCATAACACAAGCTCTGCTTACTTTGGGGCTAGATGATGCTGTGTGGATTGTCCAGCATTATTTATTTATTTATTTTATTTTTGTTACAATATACTTACAAAAATACCGTTTTTTTTAATCCGTTTTTGGCCGTAAGTTTTGATATTTAATATATCTGTATTAATTAAAAAAGCTGTGGATTTTGTTCAACCAATAAATAAATACTTGATATGTTTGTATTCATTCTTTTGGTTTATTGGCGTATAATATTTAATTATTCTTCGTTTGTTTTTATTTTTTTTTCCGCGACGGAACGGAGACGGTATATGCGTTTATTTATTTATTTAATTCGGTTTGCCATCAGCTTAACTAATTACAATAGAAATTAAAATGGTCACAGAAAGCTAATAATAGGCATTCGCTAATAGAATCATAATAAACTGCCTAGTATAACTACATCATGTGCATAAGAAGTTGAGAGTGTATCGCCTTGCCCTGTAAATGCTGCTATTAAAAGGGTCAATGTTCAAAGATTAAAAGATTAAAGATGTTTATTTGCCAGAAGATATGTAACAATGTAGGTCTTAGAACTATATACATAGGTAGACCCAGTTATATTCTACCTAACATAGGCATGCAAATATTCATTTTTCCATTACTCAATATTACATTTTCTATTTCTAAATTACAAATACAAAATAAATTAATTAAATGAATAGGTAACAAATGCCCAAAAAAATAATATTATTATAAGTCAATGAATATATTCGAAGTCTACTAAGTCCCTGTAATTAAAGTATTGATTCATAGAGTAATAGCATTTATTAAGGAGCCATTTTTTTAGTTGTTTATTGAATAAGTTTCCAGATATTTCATTAGGTCATCGGTTCATTAGGTCCTCTGGTAGATTATTGAATATTTGTATTGTCATGTAGTACGATTGTTTCTGTGTCATTGCTCATTTATATTATTGGAAATCTCTCTTAGTCTTCTAGATCTCAAGTCAGCTTTTTTTTTTAAGTTCTGGATGCTGTTTAACGAGCTCTGCCGCTTGTGTAACGTAGAGGCATGGCAGAGGAAGTATTCTGTATTTTTCGAAGAGTGGTTTACAAGGGTCTAAATAATGTGCTCCACAAAGAGAACGAACGCAATTATTCTGGGTCCTGAATGCCCCATCCGAGTCTACACTGTTGCCCCACAGAAGTAGACGGTACTGAACAGCCGATCCTATATGCCCATGATACGCACTAAGCGCAGTCAACATCCTGCTACATTCATTGACAGTTCTACTCGCACGCACTATAGATGAATTTTGTCTATAATTAGTTCCAACATTCTGGACATTTAGTAGGCGGTCTAAGCTGCTTATGCGGTACATTGAAGTCTAATTTGCCAAGAAATAATAATAAATTAATAGTAAACCTAAGTAGTAAACTTATTTGTTTGTTGTGTTTTTGACCGTCAACAGCATTGTTAATAATCAGCTACGATCTCGAACTAGGATACAAAGATAATCAGCTACGTCCCGTCCATTTTTGAGCAGCAAGAACTGGAACCTCTTGCCTCTTCAGAGTTCATCATTGGTAAGGGACCTTTACTCTAAAACTTTCTAAAACACAGGTATCTTAAGAACCGCCTCTGAATACTTTCAATACGATCGATGTACTTCAGGTAACGCGGGTTCCATTGCTGAGACGCATATTCTAGTCTAGATGACTCCTTACAAACGTGCAATATGGAAGCTTAAAAGTTTTAACGTTGGTAAAGCTCTTAGAATTCGCATGACAAATCCCAGTGATCTCGAAGCGACCAGTAGCTTAATAAGTAGCTGCCCTGCCAGTGCATAGCACGTTGGAATAGCCAGTGGTTTGCGAGTAAAAGTAGTAGCGAAACATTTACTGGGATTTAGTTAAAGCTTATTTAATAGGCAAATAGTCTTCAAGACGGGAAAGATCTGACTGAAGAGCAACGATGTCAAGATTGGATGTTACAGTGGAGAATATCTTCATGTCATTAGCAAAGCAGTTTAGGGTGTGATGTTGTTTGTTTGTTATAAAATGTTATTTATTTATTTGGGAAACAACAAGCTTATGTTAAGGTAACAATATACTCTTAAACTCTAGTTTAACTCTAGTTTAATTTGCTCTAGCAAATTAAGCTAAAGACAGTTTCCACTCATAGTATGTATAAATAACTGAACTAGTACTAATAGATAAAACAAACAAAATTATAAATACAAATATCAACTGAAAATTTGGCCTGATGGAAATTTAATTCGCCAAAAAAACCAAAAACTATAAAGAAAAAACATGTTGTTGATGATTTTGATTTAGGAGTTATCAGAAGAAAAACTCATCAGTTTTATGAATTTGAAAAAAGAGTGCCATGTGTCCGTAAGTTGCTATCAAGTTTGAAAAAAGAATCCAAGAAAAAGAATGGCAATTTAAAATTTTAAATTGTGGACGAGAATTTCTAAGAAGCCTTTTTTCACACAATGGGTTACTGTTTCAAAAATGCAAATCTAAGAGACATCTCCTTATTGTAGCAGCCTAATATTGTATTGTGGCGGAAAAAATACTTAACACAAATTAGAAATTACAGAACCAAAACCGCAATATATATTTCCTTGATGAAACATACATTAATGCCAGTCACCAAATGATGGCAATCATCGTCCAAACCTGGAATTCGTGTTGATATTGGAAAAGGACGGCTTTTGGTAATTCTTCACGCTGGATGTCGAAATGTCTTGGTTGATGGTGCATTGACGATATTCAAATCAGATGCTAAGACCGGCGACTATCACGGAGACATGAACGGGCCTACTTTTTATAAGTGGGTAGATGAAAAGTTAAAAGATAAATTGCTTCCGAATTCTGTAGTTGTCTTGCCACAGCGTTCAGGTTGACAAGAAGCCAACCATAGCAACCATAGAACTGGTTACGGCGCCACAATTTTGAATTTTCGGAAGCTATGACAAAATCTCAACTGCAACTTCATATCGATAATACCCAAAAAGAACCCGTGTACAGAATTGATGAACTCCTGAAAGCCCATGGACATACTCAAATCAAATTAAATCAAATCAAAAACGTTTATTTGTAACAAACACAGATAAGATTAAAATTGTTAAAACGAAATAAAAACTACAGAAAAAATGTTAAAAAATACTTACAAAGAAAGAAATTAGTCCTAATTCTATACCTAATGTAGCTAAGTTACAAAAAGGTCCTAACTCAGCTTCTACAGGTTTTAAAATAAAACCTGCGCTGGTTTTCTGTTGGGGCCTAAAACACAAACAACAAACTAAAAACAAACTACAAATTATAATATTCATGTAAAAGCGAAGTGTTACATCTAATTTATAACACAAAATATAATAAATATCTGAAACATCTATAAACTAAAAATGCAAGAAAAATTACCTATGACTAATTTTGTACACGTAGGTAATATATAATATATTATGTTAAATAGCACTCGTATCATGTCTGAGAAGATCCTGCTCCTTTTGCCAGTTAAGCAATCAAGATTTTTAACTTTAATTTAAAAGTGAACAGACTCTTTAGGTTTCTTTTGGGTGGTGGGATGTTATTCCAGCATTTCAATGCAGCGTAGCGGAAGCTCCCTCTAAACGCCGCTGTCTTATGTTGCTGGGTTAAGAGCTGCACCGAAAGCTGGCATCGTCGGTCGCAGGATCTCAAACTAGAGTTCTAAGTTCCTCAAACTTAGCGTGTAGATACTGTGCTACGTTTACCGTCGTACCATCCGGATTTGAATCCTATAGTGTTAGTCTGGGCTGATATACAAAACAACATAGCTCCTAACCACATTAACTCTTCTATAGATGAAAAGATAAACTTATTGCATACGTTGTTTTCGGAGTTCATGGCGGAAAAATTGCAAAAATGAGATGATTATGTCAAAAAAAAAATTAAAACTATTACTGGGATCGCGATAGCAGATTTGATATTATAATCGATCCATTAATAAAAATTTACGAAAACGGAAGATGAAGTTGAACAGAATCTATGTCAGAATATCTATAGATAATTTAGTTATAAAAAAATATAAACATTATCACTACTATATACCGGGCCTCGTTCAGATACAGTATTGTGTGTGATGCGTGATAAAGTTGCGTTCGATAATGAAACCGCTACTACAGATAGATACTCGTAGATAAAGCATTTATTTGCTATTGCAATGCAACACACAATACAAGGGTACCTAAAACACAATAAAAAGGGAACAAACAGATTATTTTCGTAGCAAAAGACAACGGATTAAGGTAGATCCGTCGGTATAATATCTGCCAATAAAAACTCACTCGCAGATATTGGAAAACCAAAAATGACACAAATCATGGTAAATTTCCTTTTATTAATGAGTTTAGATTGGTAAGTAAGAGTGTCGGTTGGTTCGATTGTCACCTGATTGTCGGCGAACAGGAAGACCATCGGCTTCCCGATGATGCCGGCCTTCATGAGCATCCGGCGGATGTCATCACGCCACTCCGTCTGCCCGTATACGCGCGAGATCTCGATCTGCAACAACCGTCACGTCAGCACTGCTTCGTCCTTTCGGCATGCTGAACGGCATGGGGAGTGCGGTACTCACCTGAATCACGTTCATCTCCAAGATGCTTGCGGCTAGCTTCACGGCACTACTGCGACCGCTGCCGCCCACACCCATCAGCAGCAGGTTACCTAAGAAACATAACAACTATCAACATAATCGGAATATTAATTAGTTGTAGCGTCCTGACAGGGTTTGTATGCATTGTGTACCCACTACACCAACACTACCTACACCTAAGTACAATGAATATGACGAGCGACATGAGCGAGGACCCGGGATGAGGGCAGGGGCGGTACCGTTGTCCTGCAGCAGCACGCGCGTGCAGCGCGAGATGTGGTCGAGTGCGTAGCGGAACATGACGAGCGCCATGGGCGAGGAGGAGACCACGTTGTATTCCTCCAGGTAGTACTCCATCTTCTCGGCCATGTCCCCAAGGTCCATCACCTGCCGAGGAACGAGCGTCACCGTCATATGTCGTGCCTCGTGCGGTGAGCGACAAGGCTCGGTGCGAGCAGCGTGTGGCACCTACTTGGTCGTATATCTTGGGGTCCGCGTCAGGCTCCATGTAGTTGCCGAAGAAGATATTGGCGGCGTGCTTGTTGGCCAGCTTCTCACCCTCGGGGATGTAGCCCATGTCGGTGAGCACCTGGTCCATGTGCACGCGGAAGCTGTTGTATACCGCCCTGTGCACCAGCTCGAACAGCTTGACCCTGTAGGCACAACACTGTTAGTGCCAGCACAGCCCTGCGCGTGCCTGCCTAGTGTAGCGACGAGCCACGTACCTGTCAGTCTCGTCAGCGAGGCGGTCGTAGAAGACGCGGTAGGTCTCGTGCACCCACAGCAGCACCAGCTTGTTCATCTCCTTCATGTGGCTGGAGGGCACCAGCAGCACGCCCTTGATGACGCGCGCAAAGTCCCGCAGGTTAAACAGGTAATGGCACTTGGACGGCGTCGGCAGAAAACCCAGCGTCACCGCCTTGTACACCTCCATAGTGGCTGACACCACGTACTGCGAACAAGAGGCGCGTTACGCACCGCATCCCGCAGTCCTAACGGTCCCAACGGCTGCCGGTCACGTACCTTCCCGGCGCGGACGAGCACCTCAGTGAATCCCTTGGCAAGGTGCCAGTCCATGATGGTGCAGAAGATCTTGTTGAGGGTATTGTCCTCGAAGGAGTCTAGCGTGATGAGTAGCATGTGGCGCGTCAGGCGCGACGAGATAAGGTTGGAGCCGCCGCCTGGGGGCAGCATGGCCGACACGAACAGCTGCGGAGAAGGGAACGCTACAGTGGGATTCTGGGATCGACGGCGACGTGCTTTCCCGACCCGCGTGGGACCCGGCCACTCACCACGTCGACGACCTCCTGTCGCACCATGTCCTTGAGGTCGTACCAGTGTCCGTGGTCTATCCACTGCCGCAGCAGCTCCAGCGGCGGCTGAGCGGCGTACGTCTCCTTCTGCGGCATGCTCAGATCGTCCACGAACAGCACGCACTGGAAACAACCACGTCGTCATTTATGACACTCCAAGCTCCCCACTCGTGCTGTGCTCACCATGCACTTGCTTCACATGCACTTGGCACATGCGTTAAATAGGTCGATATTGCACAAGAACTCAAAGCTTGAGAACGAAAACAGAACCAACCTTTTTACCCATAGACGGCCCGAAAACTCCTTTTCGTCTTCTGTCTACTTTTGACATTATTATATCTTGGGTCTGCAACAAAAAATACTGGCTGATTAAAATTATGTTCAGATGCGCTGGTTGTATTAGATAAGAGAGAGGCGCGACAGAGTTGTCGGACCTGGTTGGCGGAGGTCCTAGCGGAGAAATTGACGGTATTGGTGATGTACCGCTCCTTAGGCAGCGACAGCAGGAAGTTGAGCACCAGCGAGGACTTGCCGGTGCCGGTGGGGCCCACAATGAGAACCGGGATCCTGTACTTCACCATCTTGCTCACAAAGTAGCGTAGACACGCGTTCTCATTCGTCAGGATTATCAAGTCGTTCACCTGCACACATACATCACACTTTTATTCTAAGGAAGAACGGAACGCCTCTTACTCGGACCTGGGAGCGCTACTATGTTTGCCTCTTAAGAGAACCAATACTCGATACTGACTTTAGCATTAGGCGCGGGAGGGATTTCCTTCTCCAACTCGGCCCAAGAGATCCAGGTGCCGCTGTTACGCTTGTCGTAGACGAAGTCGAACACTGTCTCTTTGTCCTGAAATAGCTGGCTCTTGGTCAGCTTGAAGGACTTGGGCTTGGCGTGCGCGGCGTTGTTGCCGTCCAGCAGCTTGCGAAAGAACACGTCGAACAGCTTGCGGCTATCGGCTGCAACAACGACACTCCTGCTGTCACTGCGCCCACTCGACTGGCAGCCCTGTACTGCACGAGACGTTGCGCTCACCCGTGATGGTGGCGCAGAGCCCCCATAGCAGCGCGAACACGAAGGTGCACTGCAGCCACATGGTGCTAAACTGAGACTCCCCCTCCAACAGGCACGTGAACAGCCGAGAGAACGACTACAACAACCATAGGAACATTTGTTGATAAGACCTTAAAGTGCTACAGTGAGGTTAGGATGTGGTACAGTCGGCTTCGCATATAAGTATCTCCCTCCTATCTCTATGTATAGGGGTTCGAAATCTGCCGCATATTGTTGGAGATTATCAAAACTACATGTTATTTATAATTTTCCATTTTCTTTTGATTTTTTTGACGGGTCTAACAAAAATGGTTTTATAAATACTCATTTTATTTCATTTTCATTTGGAAACCTGGCTCAAAATTTCGAGGAGATCCATTAGGAACATCTTGGCTCTGCGGCAGTTACAGGCAAATTAAAACCAGATAAGAGTGACATGGTTGAAATCTTGTGAGCGGTGTTTCGTTTTTTTTTTTTATCAATTGCTATCTATATCTTTGCATTATACAAGATTTTTAATTAATATTATTCCTTTTTTATTAATAAAAATATTATTCCTGAAAAGTTAATAGAAAAAAACGCAAACATTTAAAAATATTTTTATTTTATTAGTGCCTACAACAAAAGACAATAAATACATAGTATAAGTGAGATTAAGTAACGGAATACTTAATATGTAGTTTAAATCATTTACTATTAGTAAACAGTGCAAGGTCATCTACCTCTATAATAGATGGTGGTAATTTATTCAGATATAATTTGTTTACATCGAAAGAACAGACATGTTACCTAGTAACAATTTAAATCTCTCGTTAGTAAACTAAACGTTTTAAAGGGAATGTTAATGCCAAATGTTTGTATAATTTTTTTTATACTCATAGCGTTTGTTTACCAAAATGCTCTTATAAATAACGTATGTAAACTACTGAAAATAACTACATTGTTCTCCCAATCAAAGTTAAGTTATTCATTTGCAAAATAAATTCTTTCTCTCTGGTGATGTTCTAAGAGCTCAAAATTCTTGCTGGTTAATAATTGTGTATATTCCCCGTATGCAAGTGTCGCCTCACAGTTGACAGAGATATGCCATTCTGCTGAGCAGTGATGCGAGTTGATGCAAATGGTGCCATTGCATTATGATTCACAATATCTCGGTGGCGTTGTGAGGTATAAACCGTTGAAATGCGGCTGGGTTTATTGGATTGCACTTCACCAGTAGACAAATTTCTTTCCACCCATAGCCTCACTGTTCCCACCTTAAAAAAGCATTATACTTAATAAAAAAATTGTCACTGAACTGTTCGAACATAAAATATTGGAATTAGAAAATTACACTAACTGTAATGCCAATTTGCCGTGCAATTTTTTTCTTGCTGACTCTTTGTTTATGAACAACATCAATTTTTGTTCTTATAAGGTTATTTAAATGACGCATCGTTAAAAACACTGAAATCTCTCGAAGACACGCACAAAGCAAACCACACGAAATAAGCCGAGTGACAATTATACTTTGTTCGCGAACGATATCAAGTCAAACCCTACCCGCATCCATAAAATAAATAAAATAATGGTAAACTTGGTATTCAAACTAATTAGGCCTAAATACAAAATTCGACGCAACGTTCAACAGCTATATAGCTCAGTTGGTTAAATGTCGAGAATTCTTGTTTCTGTATATGGGTGGGAGGTTCGATCCAGAGCGGTGTGATTAGTATTTGCATGTGAAATTGGTGAATTGGTTAAAAGGGAATAGAAGTTGTCGAAAATATTTTGTAGACAAGGGGTATACTTGATTCTGACGCTTACTTTACATGCGACTCACAAAGAACTGATGTATCTCGCCGACGTAGGAGAAGTGGTGGCACTTGAGTATGAGGAACTCGAAGATGGGCGGCACCAGCCACTCGATGAGCTCTTGGATCAGCTCGAACTGCTCCGGGATCAGCTTCTTGCTCAGGTGCGTGTTGTACGACGCCAGAAACGCGCGCCAGCCTGTCACACAAACACACTTCTACGTTTGCATTCTCCTTTGAATCTTCCATCCGATCAGAAAGAGCCTCTAAATGTTACCCAGTTGTTCCGGCTCCATGTAAATCATGCCGCATCGCGACACGGTGGCGGGCGACGCGTATTCTAAGTCTGCTGCCTCGAAGATGAGGTTCATTTTGTTCGTCATCTATAACAAATTAATATTTTAATAGCTGAATCAAGGAGTCGATCGGTAAACAATACGTTAGTCAATAATCAAGTGATGGAACGGGGGTGTGGGGTACAGCATCCGGTACCTGAATAATCTCTCCGCTCATGAGGCAGAGCTTCTTGTTGTCATCGAGCACGGTGTTCATGTTCTCGATCCACACAGCGTCCACGGGCCCATCGAACAGGATCCACTTGCGGTCGCGCGTGACGGACATCGCGTACTCGCGGAAAGCGATCGCCAGCACGCCGTCCGACCTGCATACGTAGTGCACTGTCATTAAAGCACAGCACCGCACTCACACCGCGCGGCAGGCAGGCTAGGGCGCTCACCACTCGTGGCTGGCGGGGTCGAAGCAGCCGTAGAGCTGGCCCATGGTGATTGCCTTGGGGTTGAGGATGCGGTAGATGGCTCCGAACTCTTTGTGGCGCGGCGGCGGCTTCATGAGCTGCAGCGCGCGCAGAGAGTCCGCCAGCGATTGGTAGGCCTGCGTCTTACCGCCCATTGGCGGGCCTACGATCATGAACCCGTGCCGGACCAGCATCATCTCGTAGATCTGCGCAACCACGGAAGTACATTCAAATAAAAAACACACCATCTAGCCTGGCCCCAGAGCTTGTGTTATTGGTAGATACTTGACTTATGATAAGCATACATTAATAAATAGCTAATACATAGATTGACAACACCCAGACTTGGAACTGAACACATAGATCGACCTGACAGAAACAAACGAGGGAGCGTCGAGGCAAGGCGTAGCACTCGTACGATACCTGTATGATCTTCTCGAGGTACCACTCAGTGCGCTGCAGGTTCCTCTTCTCCAGCTCCTTGTTCACGCAGCGCAGCAACTCGGCGCGGTCTGGCTGCGGGACCTCCACGCCCGGGAACAAGTCACCGTAGATACCCATGAACAGCGGCACGTCCTGCAGACACAACCCTCGTGTTCTCAGTGCTCTGCCGTTGTAACGCAGCAGCGCGGCACGGGAGCGTGGCGTACCTGCGAGAGGAACTTGGCCATGTTGACGTCGATGATGGCGCGCAGCACGAGCTGCGCCTCGTCCTTCTCGGGGTAGTTCTTCTTGAGCGCGCCTGCCGCCAGCAGCACCGACTTTACGGCGCGCATGCCGTAGTCGTAGTGGTTCTGCGACGACAGCTGCTCCGAGCACAGCTTGTACGCCTGCACTATCTTACGCGCTAGCCTGCACCATCAGTCATTATTATGCTTCCGAATTAACCAGACCAGTGTGTGTGTACCTACTAACTAGTGCCGACCTGCGTCACCTACATGGCCGTCGGCCGCCGTTGCCGCGTTCGGGCACCGCAAGATCATAACCCTCTACTCCAATCACTCTACATCTGCACTTATAACGCAAATTCTCTTAAATCTAATAAAATATTATTATTAATAAATAATGCTAGACAATTCACACAACATCATCTAGCTCCATGCTAAGTAATCAGCTTGTGTTAAGAGTAGGTAAGGTACAAGATTGTTACTCATATCTACGTCGGACTGAAGCCCGCAACAACCTGTGCCTGCGTCGCAGTACAAGCTGCGCTGCTCGAAATTATTGATGAATGCTGTCCTACGATGCGAATTAAAATACACTTTTCACACTCTGTGTTCCATATCTCCAATCCAACCCCACTATTTGATAAGCATTTATTTTATTGTTGATCAGAGATGGGTGTTGGTGTCAGTGTGCGGTAGGTACTGACAGGCCGGCGAGCACGTGTGTCGGTGTGTGGTAGGTACTCACGGGCACGCACACGTGTGTCAGTGTGTGGTAGGTACTCACGGGCTGAAGCACATAATATGTGTCGGTATGTGGTAGGCACACACGGGCCGGCGCACACGTCTGTCAGTGTGTGGTAGGTACTGACAGGCCGGCGCGAACGTGTGTCGGTGTGTGGTAGATACTAGCGGGCCGGCGCCCACGTCTGTCAGTGTGTGGTAGGTACTCACGGGCCGGAGCACACAATATGTGTCGGTATGTTGTAGGTACTCACGGGCCGGCGCACACATGTGTCAGTGTGTGGTAGTTACTCACGGGCCGGAGCACACAATGTGTCGGTATGTGGTAGGTACTCACGTGCCGGCGCACATGTGTGTCAGTGTGTGGTAGGTACTCACGGGCCGGAGCACACAATATGTGTCGGTATGTGGTAGGTATCACGTGCCGGCGCACACGTGTGTCAGTGTGTGGTAGGTACTCACGGGCCGGAGCACACAAAATGTGTTGGTATGTGGTAGGTACTCACGGGCCGGCTCACAAGTGTGTCAGTGTGTGGTAGGTACTCACGGGCCGGCGCACACAAAGCCGTTGGAGTAGAGCGTGATCTCGCCGATCATGGCGTAGTCTGGCACCATCATGGCCACCGTGCGGAATAACACCTTCAAGTTGTCTGGCAGCTCGGTGCGGCCCGCGTACCTGCGGGGGCGAAGGAGCGAGGCGGTCAGTGCCGGCGGGCTGTCGTCACTCGGGCCAGCTGCTCGTGCATGCAACGTAAGGCCAGCTCACCCTGGGTTCATGGTGATGAACACGGAGCAGGTGAGGTTAAGGCTGATCTCCGTGCCCTCGAACATGAAGCGCTTCTCGCGGCGCAGGATGGCCATCTGGATGGAGAGGATTTGCTGCGCCACCACGCTCAACACCTCCAGCTCGATCCGGTTGAACTCGTCGAAGCACGCCCACGCGCCGCTCTGCGCCAGCCCCTGCGGCGAGTGACAATGGATGTGTAGTAGGCGTAGTGTGGCTAGCCTCAGCAAGCGGGCTCGACTGGGAGGCAGGGGTTACCTTGAAGAACTTGCCGAGCGCCTTGTAGTCGAGCCCGTCGGAGCAGTTGAACACGACGCACTTCTTGGCGACGGCCTTGGCGAGGTCCTTGGTGGTCTCCGTCTTGCCCGTGCCGGCCGGGCCCTCGGGCGCGCCACCCAGGTTCAGCTTCAGTGCGCTCATCAGCGTCCTGCGGCCACCACTGCGTTACAGTACAGGTACAGACGGACACTCCTCCACAACGTGGAACGTGCAATGGTCTCACCTGAAACAGCGGTCGGTGAGCGGCGTGGCGACGAGGCGGCCGATGTTGCCGAGGTACTCGAAGCCGTACTCCACGTCCGTGGTGATCATGGAGCAGGTCATGCGCTCGCCGCGCCAGTAGTAGCGCAGCTGCGAGATCCAGTTGAAGTCGGTCACGTCCGAGATGTTGCGGCTCACCAGGTCCTCCAGGATGGACCGACCTGCCGACCCAACTACTACAGGTACCTTACCTACCTCCTTCCGACATATCACTGACCGACAACTAGTAAATCAGTAAAGGTGGGATTTGTTATTTCTTGTCGTAATCTAGCTCTTCTCCGGAGGTCTTTTTACATTTTTGTATTGACCTAATCTTATGAATTTGCTAATTGAGATTGCTAATTTTCCTCGTATTCTTTGATATACATTTTTGATTAAACTTGTCCGTGAATAATCGATCATGAAAGAGATACAATGAAGTCTTTGAACATATTGATGCTGTCTTTGAACATATACACTCAGCGGCACGGAATCTTGGCCAAGCTCGAAACTTTCGATAACAAAAAATTGAAGTGTTTCTGATGAATGTTTATGAAGGTAGTTAAAAAAAGTATCAGTTTACGTTTAAGAGGGTAATTCATTAAGTTTAAGTTGAATTTGACATCACTTTTTGAGATTTAGTCGAAACAGGTCATTTCAGCGAGTAGGACGATTTTAATTTTGTGTGTTTAAAAAATCTTTATCTAAAAGATATATTTTTTTGGGATTTTGAGTGTGTTATTGGTTATCTAAACAACGTGTATCACTAAAAAAAATGTCACTAACAGCAGAAAAGATCGCGCAAGCCGTCGCATTGATCGACCAGGGACTGACACAGCGTGAAGTGGCTATTGTGTTAAACGTACCACGTTCCTCCATGCAGTATGCTCTGAAACGGTATCAGGCGACCGGGAACTGCACCCGGCGGCCAGGTAGTGGTGGTAGAAGATGCACATCAGCTCGGGACGACAGGTTTAATGTCTTGGAAATTTTGAGAAACCGCTACCAGCGCGTGGCCCTGAACTCCTCAGACAGCACCGAGTAGCTCGTCTTCGTTTCGCCCAAGAACATGTAAGCTGGACACACGAGCAATGGGCCAGAGTTCTCTTCACAGATGAGTGCCGGATAGTGCCTTAAGATCTCCAGACGGTCGTGAAAGGGTGTGGAGAAGAAGAGGAGATAGGTACCTACCCATTACCACTACACAAACAGTGAGTTTTTCATGGTTGCTCCATAATGGTTTGGGGAGGAGTGAGTTCCGAGGCTCGTACCGAATTAGTGGTCGTCGACAACCGGTTAAACGCTACTCGATACATCGAAGAAATTCTCCAGGATCATGTTCTACCCTATTCGGGGTTTATTGGGTACGACGATTTTTTGTTGATGCATGATAATGCTCGCCCCCACGTCGCTCGCTGCGTCGAGGAGTATCTTCAAGAGGTTGGGATCCAGAAGTTACAGTGGCCAGCTCGTAGCCCGGACTTGAACCCGATAGAACACATCTGGGACATGCTAAAAAGAAAGATCAAGTCGGGTTCCAATCCACCACAGTCACTAAATGAGCTCCGCGCTGCAGCGCTGGCCGCTTGGGAAACGATACCGCAAGAAGACGTCAAAAACTTAATTCAGAGCATGCCTGATCGGATGCAGGCACTCATCAGGGCTAGAGGAGGAAACACCCGCTATTAATTCGCACAAAAACAACTGAAAAAGATTTTTCTTTCTTTCTTGAATCAAATTAAATTTTTGTTAAAATTTCTTACTTTTTGTTTGATTTTTCGTATTTTCATATGGCATGCTTTATTTGTTATCTGGAGGCCTTAAACAGTTCTGAAGGCAATAAAGAATACCGTAAATTGTTTTTGAACCTCTGACTATCATTGGTAGAAAACAAAAAATTAAAAAACAAAAATTTTCGCGAAAATTGTGAGTAGCCAAGTTTCCGTGCCGGTGAGTGTATTATGTTCAAACACTCCACTGAGTGCGGTGCATGGTGGGAGGCGTGGGTGGGGTGCGCGGGCGGCGGATACCGTGCACGTCGAGCACGATGAGCGCCTCTATGGTTATGCGATTGCCGGGCTCCAGGTCGCCTTGCACCAGGTACACCAGCCCCGTGATCTGCACCGTCGCCGTCTTTACCAGCTCCGGCAGGCTGTGCGCCATAATCGCCTCCGTCGTCTGCAACGAACAGGGCACTTGTACAGGGGCAGGGCGAGGTCGAGCGTAGAAGGGCGGGGTGGAGCCTACCTCGGTGGTGTACTGCACGCAGGCGCCGGCCTGCACGATCTGGCCGGGCCACACCAGCACCCAGTCCTCGCGCACACTGACGGGGTAGGCGGTGATGGCCTCCGATGACACGTCGACCAGCGACACCACCATCTGGTGCTCCAGCTGCTGCAGCCAGCGCTCCACCATGCCCTGCACACACGCGCACAGGCTTCTCAGTACAGCTGCAGGCAGTAAGTGACGGGCCGCGCTCCGCTCGCGCACTCACCTTGGCGTCGGCAGGCTGGATGCTGCTGCTGAGACGCACGGTCTCGCCCTCGCTGGAGGTCATGCCCACGATCTCCTTGTGCACGTTGAACTCGAGCGTGTAGATGCCCTCGAAGCACTTCTTCAAGTGAGGCTGGACCTTCATCGGGTCCTTGGTCTCCGAGAGGATCTCCAGCAGCTCGTCGTTGGACAGGAAGAAGAATCTGGTCGCGATACGGATCGTTATTACCTACGGAGACCGACTGACGTTTGGCGGGTGACTGTTCGGCTGGCTACCGAACATCTTTATTTAAATAATGCTACGAGTTGGGATGTGGTACTGAACGCTCCACGTGTCTATGGAAATTGCTCAACAACAACGTAGCAAAATGTCTTGCGGTTAAATAATTGCATTACTGTTATTTACATTTAGTGCAAGCAAGCACTAAAGCAACCTATAATTAATACCTAAACCATGATAGTTTATGTTATTTAATTATTAATGTAATGTACCTATGTACAATATAAAATTATATGAAAATTATTTATTTCTCTTAAACCACAATACAAGTCAATCCAAACATTGAATATTAAAACTACTTAGTATTTAGATCTAAAGAATAAAACAAACTGGAAAAGATACGAAATATCAATGAGTATTTATTTGTCGAGCTGCGATTTTAACTACGTAACTTGCGTAACTTGAAAGCCAAGTGTGAGGGACACTAATAACAAAAAAGGTAATATTTGGATGTTAGTTACCTCTTAACGCCAGAACTACTGAACGATTCGGACTGAAATTTTGCATAGATAGACATAGTTCTAGAATAAACAAAGGCTACATTTTATCCCGTAAATAAATTTCCATGGGATATGAATACCCTTTGAACGTTTCCATAGAAATAACGCGTGCGAATGCGCCAGCAGAAGCTGTAAATGAATATTGGAAGGAAAGCGTAAGATAGAACCTGGGGAAGAACAGCCTTTTCTTCTCGAGGTAGTCGTTGAGGCCGCGCTGGATGTCGTCCAGCAGCGAGTTGTTGAGGCGCAGCTTCTTCAGCAGCCCCGGCAGGTCGGTCGCCGGCAGCACCAGTGGCTCGTGGTGCGTGGCGCTCATCACGCCGCGCCACTCCTTGTCCACGTCGCGGAAGTTGCGCGCCTCCGTCGGCATCTGCCGCATTATGTCCTCTGACGAGAATATGGGCTCCAGGTACATCCACGTCGCTTGGCACTGCCGGACAGAATATGGGCTCCAGGTACATCCACGTCACTTGGCACTGCCGGACAGAGCGCACCGTACAACCAGAAAGACACGCATCGCACCGACGCGCCGCAACATACCGTGAGCCACTGGTCCAGGATGTCCTGCATGGAGATGAGCTTATCCTCCCAGGCGGCCATGTCGGTCTCGAACGCTTTCACGTAGGGCGAGCCGCGCATGGTCTGCGACTTGAGGATGTGGTCGTCTAATTGCTGCTGGATGTCGTCTAGCCCACTCAGGATGAACGTGCCCGTGTCCCTGCAAACGTGCCCGAGTCAGCACTAGTCCCACAGCGCCGGCGGGGTGCAGTGCCTGCGACCGCTCGACTCACCTGTAGGGCAACACGTCGAACTTGACGCCGCACCACTCGTCCTTCATCTTATTGAGCGCCTTCTCGAGCGAGTACTCCTTGGAGGCGTACTGCTCGATCTCCTCGAGCTGCACCGCAAACACGTGCACGCCCTGCTCCACCATATCGGCTAGCGACGTTTCCGGCGCGTGCACCACCTCCGTGCCCGTCAGCGCGCTGATCTTGGCCCAGTGCCGGTCGCGCATACCCTGCGCATACACACAGACATGACGTCACGCCGCGGACTGGTGGCCAGCTAGCGACGCGCGTACGTACCTTGTTGCAGATGGCGCACAGCACGGGCAGCAGCACCTTGAACTTTTCCACCTTGTTGCGCACCATGTCGGCGATGCGCTTGGCGCCGGGGTACTCGTACATCTGCTTGCCGAGCTTGTACAGCATCTTCCACCACGCCTCCACCTCCTCCGCAATCTGCTCCGCCTCCAGCCCCAGGAAGGGCCCGTGATACCTGCGCACATCACACACATCAGCCTGGCCGCAGCAGCAGCAGGAGAAAGTCAGTGGTAGTTAGGTAGGTACCATATCTCGTAGCCAGTGTAGAAGTCGAGCGCGATGTGCCACAGCTTGTGGAACGGCTCGACGCCGGCCAGCATGCTCTGCAGGCTGAAGTACACGGACACCTCTTGCTCCAGAAGCTGCTCCTCGTTGATGATGTCCTCCGCCTCGTACTTGTCCTCCTGCGAGTTGGGACACTCGTCAGGTGACCACCTGACACGGGACACAGTGCAAGGGATATTCAAGACCATCCACACGGATGGGTTCATTAATAACATACTCACCCACAAGGTTTTGTTGATCTCATCCACTTTCCCGACGACTTCTTTCAACAGGTCCAGATTAAGAAGCGGAGGGTCATACCTCCGAAACGTCTCCAGATCCTGCAAATCAGACAGGTGACTGTATCACAGGGACCAATCCCTTAGTCGTAGATATTTTGAAGTACGACCGTTCGGTACGCGCGAGGCAAAGGCACGTTCAAATGATAGTTTATGGGTGGTCCATGGTACCTTCTCATGCTTCTTGAGCTTCTCCTCGAAAATGGCCTTGCGCGAGCGCAGCTTGTCCTCGGCCATGTTCTTCTTGGTGTTGAGTGTCTTCAGCGTAAGATCGATGGTGTCCTCCATGTCCAGCGGCCACAGGAACACGCGCGTGTTGAGGTTGATGTCCTCGACTGCGGCGGTGCAAGGAGACGCTTGTAGTGTACTTACAGGACGGTACGGTACGGTACGGTACGGTAGGTACTCACAGTTCAGGTGCGCGTGGTTCATGAGAAACAGCACATACTCGGCCGTGGAGCGCGCCTTCTCGCGCAGGTCAAACATGGAAATGTCGCGGCAGTCCGTGATGAAGTTGATGAGATCCACCAGTTGCGCCGTCGTGTCCGTGGAGTCGCCGGCGCGCGACGCCATCTCCTCGTACGTGTCGCAGATGCTGCAACACACGAGGAGAGGCTGTGTGACGCAGGCACGGCGGGGTGGGGGGGTGCGGGGTAGGGCGGACGAACCTGCGGTTCCACGTGCGGTTGACTCGCACGAAGTGGTCGACGATGGCGGAGCGCAGCGCGCTGACCTCGCCGCGCATGGTGTCGTTGACAGGCGCGCAGTCCAGCATGATCATGTTGAGCGGAATGTTGCGCCGCAAGAAGCCAAGCTCGTCCACAATTTGCTCGTACTGGTAGATCAGCGCCGAGAAGTCCTGACGACACACACGCACACACACACCGCTACACAATAACATGTTCTTTCTACCTACTCACTTATGATACACACGTTTACGATTGATTCACGAGAAAAAACCTGAAGATCCCCATAACCACGAAACAAAACCACGAAACAAATTAATTGAATGAGTTGTAGAAGACTTTGAAGACTGAGATAGAATCTAATTATTTACAAAAAATTCTATTTTTTTTCTAATTTATACTAATATTATAAGTTCCAAAGTAACTCTGTCTGTCTGTTACCTTTTCACGCCTAAGCGGCTGAACGGGGATGGACATAGGCTACTTGGAAAGTGCGTGCGAAGCCACGAGCAGAAGCTGTATATCTTTACAAAGTAACCCATACAGTGTCGTTAATGGGGCACTTTACCCTATAATATATTGTTACAGCGGCAACAGTTATAAACACCCAGTCAAAATGTAAATATAACGTGGTGCAGCGCGCGTACCTTGAGCATAGGCGGCGGCTCCTGCTTAAAGAAGAGCTTGAGGTCGTTGTCGGCGGTGCCGTCCAAGATGTAGAAGTAGGGCAGGTAGGTGGCCAGGTAGGCCTGCGGGCCGGGCCGGTTGGCGGCCAGGTGCCGCACGCTGGCCGCGATGCGCGCCACCATGTAGCCCTCATCCGGGAACACGCCCATCAAGAACGGCCAGGGCCGCGCCGTGCCTGCAGCAACGACGTAAATACACACCACTACACGACACGGAGCGGGCATGCGGCCTGCCGTCTCACCTGGGTACATAATGGCGTCAACGCTCGGCAGCTGATAGTTCACGTTGATGATGGCCTGGAACCACTTGGCAACCTGCAGCTTCATCTGGTCGGGCGTGGGTTCGAATGCGAGCGCCGTGGAGCCGGGCGTGGCCGTCACCTTAATGCGCAGCAGCGGCGTCTTGATGAACGTGTAGTCCTTGTACTCGCCCTCGTACGCGTTGCCCTCCTGTGGACAGCTCGCGGTCAGCTCGCGATCTACTTCACGAATCGTTCGGTTACTGCTCCAACCCAACGGTATACTCACAGAGTAGTAGGCGAAGTATTCTGCGAAATGGTTGACGCTCCTTTCGACCAGGTCGCGGACCTGCTTTGACATCAGGCCATGGATGCACCTGGAACAAGATCCTGCTAAATGAACCTCGAACGAAATAAAATTCAAAAGCAACGAAACAAACCGTTATTGAACAGTGACTCATGCGTGCGGATAACATGTTTGTATGTCTCACTGGAAGAACTGCTCGACCTGGAAGGTGGACTCGCTCCGCTTCTTGGCGACGTAGCAGGCCCAGTGCTGGCGCATCTTGATCATGGTGTCGGCGACGTCGATGAGCCAGTCGTCGAGCAGAGCGGCGCGCGCGGCCGTACACTGTGCCGTCAGCCGGTCCGTGAACTCGGCCGGGTACTGCGGGAATGGACACTCCTCCTGCATCTTGTTCATGTCGCAGATCACCATGTTCTGGTACCTGCGAACACAGCGCACCGAGCCTTTGATTCGAGACCGTTACGGAACCGCGAGGAGCGTACCGCTACCTACCTGTCGTGCCAGATCCTGCGCAGCTCGATGAGCACTGGGTTGCCTTCGATGTAGCGGTAGCGCATGGCGAGGCGCGCGCGCACGATCTGCGTGTGCCACGGTACGGGCGCGCGCACGCACAACGCTGGCCACAGCGGCGGCAGGAAGGCAATCTGCAGCCGCTTGCGCTCTGCCTCGTCCTCCAGGATGTACGACACGATGCATCTGCACACAGGGAACACCGCGTCACCTCGCCGCTGCCGACTGATCCTTCACAGAGACAGGAAGCGCCGGCGTCACCTCTTCATAGCCATGACAAAGAACTCCTTGATGTCTGCCTCGGACTGGCGCAAGCAGGCAGCGTGCGTGAGGCTCAGCAGGCGCTGCTTGATGCCCGCCGTTTGTCGGTCCACCGCGCGCTTGGCACGCCTGTACAGCTCCACAGGATACTGGGGGATGTGCTCCCCGCTCACGCCCTGCACACAATCGCACGTCATGACGTCACACGCCGCCATACCATCATTGACTCTTCGAAAGCTACTCACGATTGTTAAGTAATACTGAATCCTCTCCAAGTCCTTGGGGTGTATGTACCGGTAGTGTTCCTCCTCTGTGACGCGCAGCATCTCCAGCTTCTGCTGGTCGGGGTCGCGCGGCAGCTCGAACTCGAGTTTCTCTAGGTGTCTGGACAACATCAACATCATCAGCCCGCACCGGTGCAAGAACCAGCCTGCCTCTGAGCGACAACATCCGGGATCCCGTTGCTCATCGAGTCATGAGAAGTAAAGCATACCTCTTCAGAGCTTCCTTGGCAGCAACCTCCGCCTCCTCCTTTTCCCTCCTCTTCCTCTCGATCCGCTTCCGGCGCGCCTCCGCCTCGGCCGCCTTCCGGCGCTCGTACGCGCCCGACACGAGGTCGTCCAGCAGCACCAACCCTGGGTTGACAGTGATCTCATCCAATGTTACCTACTTCCTAAACTCTCATGATCCGATAGGGGGTGATCGCGATCGATAGCTACTATCACAGGATAACTTTAGTATCGCAAGAGGAAGCAGTGTACCTTTCTGCGGCTTGTTTTTGTTCTTGTCGGCTCGCTGTATGGCTTGTAGGCGCTCCTGCTCGCGCTCGGCATAGGGCCGCAGCGGCGGGAACTGCGGCTCGCCGCGCGCGCCCAGCGGCCCGAACAGCTGCGGCGGCGCGCGCCCGCGCCCCCCCATCGCCACCGCCCGCAGCGTCTGAGCCCCAGGCGTGTAGCAGTTACCTTACATACATCGTATGACTCATTATTATTTTTTAATTTGATCAACTAGGTACTGTTACTTAATCACTACAACTTTAACTGAATCGTGAAAATGTATAAAATCTTTTTAGATGTGTAGAGTAGAGTAGGTTAGTCAGGGGGTACCGGTGGAGTCTGAGGGCTTCACATGGTCGTAGCTGTCACGGTAGGGCGCGGCCCGCGTCCAGGCGCGCGCCTGCAGCAGCGGCGGGAACTCGCTGCAGCGCCCCTCGCCCTCGCCTGTAACGCCACCAGTATCAGGGAGGCTCCTCGCCAGATAAATGCCTTATGTTTGTCTCCTAAGATAGCGCCATTTTCACATATAAAATTACTAATTATACAGGGTGTTCGCAGACCTTTTGCCATATGGTAACCGAGGGTATGTAGAACTAAATGCAACAGCGTAGTAGCGGCTTTTTTAACCCTTTAAAGTCGCTCAGCTATTTTTAAGATTTTTCGATATTTTACCGAAATTTTCACTATTTAATATGAACTTGAGATCTAGGTAAATAAATAAAGCAGCTATAGGCATGCAAAGTGTTGACAACTCAAAATTAAAAACTGATAGTTGAGCTAAAGCTCAAATTTGATAAAGCATTGAATAAACAAACACTAAGTGTGTCTCTGATCTTCTAATTCATTAAAAACTTCTCTAGTTCATGGCTGTTCCAACGGTACCCCACATGTGTCAAAACTTCTCTAGTTCATGGCTGTTCCAACGGTACCCCACATGTGTCAAAACTTCTCTAGATCATGGCTGTTCCAACGGTACCCCACATGTGTCAAAACTTCTCTAGTTCAAGGCTGTTCCAACGGTACCCCACATGTGTCAAAACTTCTCTAGTACATGGCTGTTCCAAAGGTATCCCACATGACGTGTCAAAACTACATAAAATACATAGCAAAATAAGCGTTTATTCAAAAAATCTGCTATTTGAATACTATGAAAATGATTAACTTTTGTCTCCTCGAACTCGTGCCAAGGGGTAAGTGGGGGTTGGTTTGGTTATACATAGTGCAACATCATGCTGGCCTTTTGAACCCTCAACAGCATTACATTTTTCAACTTGTTAGGGCTTCGAAACCGATAAAAAAAATACAATAATAATAATGCTGGACAATCCACACAGCATCATCTAGCCCCAAGCTAAGCAGAGCTTGTGATATGGGTACTAGATGACTGATAAACTTAATACAATACATAACATAGATAGATATTTTTTATTATATATAGAAAATACCCAGAACACCCGGAACAAATATTTGCAGATCGTACAAACATTTGTCCCAAGGCGGGAATCAAACCCACAACCTTCTGCGTCGCAGGCGGACTTTCGCCGCGCCACATCGGTCGTCATCGTTCAATCTGTCCTATTTTCCGTCATTTGTATTTCAGCAACAATTAAGTTGAAATTTAAAATAATTAAAGATTTTAGATGTCTAAATTTTAAAAGAGACCTACAAGGTCAAGTGGGATATCAAATAAAAGGTAGAGTGATCGCAAAGTTTTATGAGCGCTCTGATCTTAGGCACGGAAGCAAATATGCGCAAGTACAATCAAATAGAAAAGCCATAATTACCAACTAGCGACGCGCCCCGGCTTCACACCCGCGCAAAAGATAGACCTTGAAAGTGTTGGTTGATGTAAAGTTAAGTCTTGAACAAGTGAACCCTAACAGCAAGGCTTTATGATGCTATTTTCTGCAACAGGAATTTACTAAATGTAAATTTAAAAGTTTTCAAAGAATGTTATAACGAAACTTACCTATCTTATACCGCCCACGAGGCATATTTAACGTATAAAGAGAACCAATGTCAGGGAATACTCCACAAAAACACAAGAACAAACTATGAAATCAACCAAAATCGGCTTCCTGTTCGCTAGATGTTATAACTCTCACTGAGACATTTTTGAATAGCTCGGTATCCGACGCAGAGCTGTTTCCTCCGGGCTATGTGGTACTACGCAAGGATCGCATTGGTGACGTTGGCTATGGGGGAACTTTATTGGCAGTGCGTGACTATATACATATATATATATATATATCTGCTACTTTAAATAGTGATATAGATGGTATGACAGATGATAAAGAGATACTTTTAGCAAAATTAGTTTGGAAAAATATTAAGTTTTTTTTATGTGTAGTCTACCTATATACCGCCTAGTTATAAAGATGATCAATACTTGAATGTACTGGATTGCCTTGAAAACATTATTTGTAAAATTTTTTTTTATTTTTATATTGTTATTGTTGGTGATTTTAATTTAAATTCATTTGGTGATAGTTTGAAACTGCAGTTTGACTGTTTTCTTGAATTTTGTAATTTAAACCAACATAATGTTATATTGAATTGTGAAAACCGCATGTTGGATCTTGTTCTGTCCACTGAACTTGTGACTGGTCGTGTGTCTGTGCGTGGTGATGTAGTCCCCTTGGTGAAGCCCGATAGATACCACCCTCCCCTTGAGATTAAACTATCTCTATCTCTATCTAGCAATGGCACTTCTCATATTTGTCCTCCGCCACAGATGAACAGTACGGAACGTACCAACGACAGGAACTTTAGGAAGGCCGATTTCAACGGTCCCTACTCGAGCATATTCTCCATAGATTGGAGTGACGTTGAACAGTACGGAACGTACCAACGACTGGAACTTTAGGAAAGCCGATTTCAACGGTCCCTACTCGAGCATATTCTCCATAGATTGGAGTGACGTTGAACAGTACGGAACGTACCAACGACTGGAACTTTAGGAAGGCCGATTTCAACGGTCTCTACTCGAGCATATTCTCCATAGATTAGAGTGACGTTGAACAGTACGGAACGTACCAACGACTGGAACTATAGGAAGGCCGATTTCAACGGTCTCTACTCGAGCATATTCTCCATAGATTGGAGTGACGTTGAACAGTACGGAACGTACCAACGACTGGAACTTTAGAAAGGCCGATTTCAACGGTCTCTACTCGAGCATATTCTCCATAGATTGGAGTGACGTTGAACAGTACGGAACGTACCAACGACTGGAACTTTAGGAAGGCCGATTTCAACGGTCTCTACTCGAGCATATTCTCCATAGATTGGAGTGACGTGCTGGCCAAAACAGATGTCAATTTGGGGACTAATCTATTATATCACAAACTATCTGGCGTAATGCATGAGCTGAGCATGTACCGATCCGAAAACTATCTACCTCTGAACAAAATCGTACATAATATCCTCTCTGGTTTACGTCTCAAATTATTTACAAGCTCAAAATCAAATATTTCCATCTTCGTAAATACAGAGAGCTGGGACTTATTTATTTTATTTATTTATTTTTAGTAACTCTTTATTGTCAAAGAAAATTACAATTCAATAATAAAAACAAATTAGAACTAGTATTTACAATTGAAACAATTAAGCTAACTGCAGACTGTTGCAAACAATCTACAGGTAGCTCAACTGATCCATATCAATACCAGTCGGAAGCGTCCCCAACACGCTGGCTGCATTGCCCCGCTGTATGGCAATGCTGATGCGCTGCGCCAGATATCCGCCAGCTCTCGGGTCACGCATCGCGTCGACCAGACGCTCAGATAACTTTTTAAAAACCCGGAGAGCCTCGGTACCCCACGGACCTAGGGTCTCGACCCCAAAGGGAGCAAATATGTAGGCTCTGTCGAGACCTGCATATTTACGTCTCTTGAGATCCTCGGCCAAATCTGCCGCCGCACCAGCCCTTACGGATGTCCTCGGAAGATGGGAAGGCGCAAGTGTGTCGACGCATGTAGCGTCCCACACAAAGCGATAAGGAAATATAAAATTAGATACAACATACATTAATAAAATTACATCAACTATAACTTAATACTACAGCTTAAACTAAACAAATTTACTTATTAATTACTATGCGTCCTATCCAAAAACTTTAAAACGTCATCCCTGAATTTTGGCAAGGACATATAAAATAAATCAACATCCTCATCTGCACATAAACTATTAATAGCGCGAAGGGCCCGTGTGAACGGGGACTTGCTCAGGAGATTAGGTTCTTACCCTCGGAATTGCAAGTAGCCTAGGTCTTCGGCGCGTCTACACATACTTGTTAGGTACGTACTTACAGTCCTACGTTCATTAAGACCAGAGGGTTGTGTGTCATGCCTCTAATCAAACTAAAAATGTACGTAATTAACATCATTTCCCTTCTAATTTCGAGCTTAAAATACCCCACCACCTAAAACGAATAAAGTGGGATACATTAGTGGGAAAAATGGGTAAACTCCGTATAACTTTAAATAAAGAAACCCTAAATATTTATTCTGCATTTTTTCCACCATACTACTATATTTTTTACTTTACTTGAATTTAACTATGAGGTATATTATAAGTACTATCGTTGGCATATTAAAATTCTTATTGATAACGCGTATTCCAGTAACATTGGGGTAGTTGGAAAAAACATCGTTAGTGATCCCGCACACTTTTGGAAATACGTAAGAGACAGACGTTCCAGCAGGAGCAACACCAATACGTAAAAGACAGACGTTCCAGCAGGAGCAACACCAATACCTTCGTTGTAATGAAGTTACTGGTCAGGATGCAGTCGACGCGTTCGCTGAATATTTTGATTCCGTCTTCCTCGCTGACAACCCAAAGTTGAATCCTGATGAGGCGGAGAAGTCGGTGCATGGGTCTACGAGCGATGCTAAGCTGGTTTCTGTGGACTACGTGACTGAATCAGACGTGCATCGAGCGATACGTCGTCTTAAGGCTTCATCTGCTGCGGGGCCCGATGGTATTCCTCCTTTTCTGGTGAGAGATTGTTTGCATGCATTAGTAGAGCCACTGCTTTCTCTATTTAACAACTCCTTGATTAGTTGCCGATATCCAGCTCGCTGGAAGTTATCGAGGGTAACACCGGTCCCGAAGATTAGTGGATCGACTGAAGTGAGCAACTTCCGACCCATAGCCGTACGTTCCGTGTTTGCTAAGGGGTATTTGTGTCAATTTTGAATTTTCACCTTACTTGCCAAATAAATTCGTCTCTAGATGAGTCACAGCATGGCTTTCGTAAGGCTAGATCAACGGTTACGAATCATGCAGCCTACATTGATTTTATTTCAAATGAAATGGACGATGGACGGTGTTCGGTAAACCGACCACTCAGCAGATATGCGTTTAGCTGCGCTTGCAGTTGAATGCGTATTTGCTCGCGGTTACCTAAATTTACTCAGTTCGCGATCGACCGCCATCGTCACGAGTTCAAACCAGCACTTATAACCATTTCACACCATTTACCATTTATACCATAAGTTGGCGGCAGCAGCTTAATTTACCATAACGTGTCTTGTGAATATAGTCCGTACCATACCACACCAGTGACTTTCCTTGACCACCAACCAAGCACCATACCAATTACCAATCTCAAAGGGCAGTTTGGGGATCAACCAGCTCCATCTAACACAACCCCCAAACCATAACCTTTTCAGACGGCAAGTAGATTCTGTCTATCTTGACTTTCGACGTGCATTCGATACTGTGCATAATGACATCCTTTTGGTCAAGCTTTCTGCAATAGGAGCTTCTCCCCGACTGTTAAGATTTTTTGCAGACTACTTGAGGGACCGCAGACAGTATGTTCAGCTTAAAAACTACAGATCTCAGGAGTTCTACACAAGATCAGGCGTAAGTCAAGGCAGTACACTCGGACCTACCCTTTTTTTAGCCATGATAAATGATCTTCCCCCAGCTTTACGTGGTTCAAAGTGTCTGATGTTTGCTGATGATCTCAAATTGTATAAATCAGTCACTGATGAGTCCGATTGTGTTAAGCTACAGCGTGATATTGACTCGTTGGACAGGTGGAGCCGACAAAATAAACTGTCATTCAATGTGGCGAAATGTAAGGTGATGACATTCACTAGACTCCAAGCGCCCAATATTCACCATTACTCTCTCGGAACTGACAAAATGGAAAGAGTAAATTCCATAAGTGACTTGGGCTTGATGGAGGATACGCGCCTCAACTTTCGCCAGCATATCATCAGGATGTGCAAAACCACTAATAGAACTCTGGGTTTCATAATGAGAACTGCTTCGCATTTTGAGGATGTACGGGTAGCGATCATGCTTTATAACGCATTTGTCAGAAGCAATTTGGAGTTTAGTGCTATTAGTTGGGATCCACGGGAGGCCAAGTATACGATAATGATAGAGAGACTGCAGCGTAAGTTTGCTCGGTATCTGTATAAACGAATTTATGGGTATTATCCGTATCTTTTTCCCTCTCTTTTTGTTGCCGGTATGGTTGGTCTGGATACACTAGAGTTGAGACGCAAACTGCATTTGGCCATGCACTACTGTCTAGTTCTTCGTGACAGAGTGGATAGTCCTGAGATATTGGCTGCAGTTACCCTTTACGTCCCAAACAATTACATTAGAACGGGACGCAGGTTCCATCGGCTCTTTGCTCTACAAGCAGCGCGTACGCAACACGCCGGAAACGCTCCTACACTCAGAGCACTCGCACTACTCAACGACTTTCTACAACAGTTCCAACATATGGACATATTTAATGATAGTTCATATACCTAAGTTTAAGATCGTACCTTACTTTTAAATAAATTATCTTTTTATGTATGTATGCCTACCTATTTGTAATCTTGTTTTTTATTTATTATTATTATTAGATTTTGTATATTGTTTGTAATTGTATTCTGTCCTTTTTTATGTCTAGTAGTTAGTGTTTTGGTGTTAGACTGTAAGCTAACTGCTATATTTTTTATAAATAAATAAATAAAACAAGCACCAAACAACCATCAAAGACTTTGCTGCGTCATTGTTAAATAAATTTGCTACATTGTAATTGTTTTATTTTCAAACTTGGGTTAATTGCGTAAGATAAAAAGTTTAATTTGTTCTTACATTTAAGGTTTTAAATAATCTGTCATTGAGTATTAGGTGTTTTTTTTTTTGTATTCTGTCAATATTGAATTGAAAAAAAGTTATTGCTGAACAAAATGTGCTTGACATAATAAAAATATGCCAAAATTCTAGCTGGGAACCCTGGTTTGACATACAGATTCCCTCTCCATCCGTTCTTTCCCCTCAACGCCTTATTTTCGGTTTAGTGCGCAGCCGTTGAAGCCAACTTCACAGAGCTCATTAAACTTTGCGCGGATTCTATCAGTTTGTACATTTCAAAAGGGTTTTTAAATATTCTGTAGCAAAACAAAAGATACGCGACAAATACCCGATAAATAATCTGTAATATGTTAACAGATCGCAAATATTAAAAGTTTTAAAATTGTGTAGTTTTTATACTTTTTGAAATATTTAAAATAAGTCGAAAAATTACCCATTGTTTTTAGTATGGTGGGTTTTATTAACCCTCAACTATGTAATAAAACTTACATATAACTTCTTATAAACTTATAACTTCTTAAAAAAAATTCCGATATTTTATTTAACTGGTCTTTTAATTTAATTTACACAGAGTTACGTAACAAAAAATGTCAATAAACAAACAAATCAATAAAACAAATCAAACTCATTTAAACGTGAAACTAGAGTAAATAACACCCGTATTCAAGAACAATACCTACTTAGCTATGTAGCTTGCTTAGCGAATCGCGAAGATGGTACGGCGTGACCTTCGGAGCTCCGCTAGCTCCAATACACGCCTCATTGAAGAGGCGATAGAGCGAAACCGAGGGTCTAAAGTATTCACTCAGCAGCTTGGCAGGAGCAACCTGACGAAAAATAAAACGCACGACGGGAGAACCGTACTGTCGAAGCCAGAGATATCCGCCGATATAGAGGATTTTTAAGGCCGTTTGTACGCTGCGCATGCCCTTCGTTCCCGACGAAAATCTCAAAGCAAAGCAAAACTGACAGAACATAAACAAAAATGTGTGACATACTCCGGGTATTCTGGGTATTTTCTAAGTACAAGGTAAGGCTATGTATTGTATTGTATTTCGTATATCAGTCATCTAGTGCCCATACCACAAGCTCTGCTTAGCTTGGGGCTAGATGATGCTGTGTGGATTATTATAATTATACTAGTCAAAGGTGTAGTATTGTTTATGAATCGGATTGACCGGCCCTTTACGTTCGTGTACACACTGTGAGACCTCATAGTATTGTTCTTGAATACTGGTATAAGTTCCTTCTAGGAAGGCGTCATCTGAGGCCAAATCTTTACTTTTTTGTGTGAGATTTTGGTTAATTTTTCACGCCTATGATTCCTTACCTTTGAATTAATCAATATCAACAGACATTACGAAAAATAAATAAAGAACTATATATAACTTTAACTATACATATATAAGAATAAAATATATATTACACAGATATATATTTTTTACTATACTTACCTACAAACAACCCAGATATCAAATCGAATCCCCAAAATTCGCGTCGCAGGGAGCTTCGCCCGCTGTGCTACAGAGGTCGCCAAACATGTGTAATATTCTCCCTGTCATCACCCCCTATCATCACTCCCTATCATGTGTAAATCAAACCAAATCGAATCAAATCCTTTATTTGCTGAATACATTAATACAGGTAGGTACATGTCAGATCTTATAACTAGAGTGATGTCAAATGTATTCAACCGCAGCAAGCAGGTGTGCAAATATTAAATATTGCAAATTCAAATACCTTGTTAAAATATTCTATAATAAAAATAATCAAGAATAATACAATAGACATTAAATAATTAACAGTCAGACAATTAATTTACAATCATAGTCAAAACATAATAAATTATTCTACTTAAAATTAATATATTCATTTACACTATAAATGTAAGGTTAAGTATAATTGTGTATTATACATATATTATTTATACTGTGGTTTCACCATCGAACGTCGAGTCGCAGTGTGACCATTTGTGGCAGATTTTAGCCATTTTGGCAGATTTGGCTCTAAAATTTTAGCTTTGGCAGAATATAATGGTTACAATTTACAAAAGTGGAAATAATTCAAGAACATTCGTATAAGTTTGCATTTTCAATGAAATCATCTTTAAACTTTATTTTATTTTTGGTAGAATAATGTTTTTACCGAATTACAACTTCATTCTGTTTCTAGACCCATGAGATTATGCAGGGAATTTCCGTTTAGTATATTTTTTCAGACCAGGTACGTCGTATGAACATGTACTACGGATGAGTTTATGAGCGGTACTTGATCTGTATCTGTACCGGGCGGGGTCCATGTTCTTATAGTAGGTAAGTACATATATTGATTCGGTTTCCAATAAATGTTTGTTTTGACCTTATTCTCTTTTGGCATCTATCGCGATCTATGCCTATGGCCTCACACGATAGAAACCAAAACATCCGGTTCCGTTCCATACATGTGGTTTCACCTCGTTTGTGTCAACTACTTGTCTGAGCCTTATAATAATAATATGACTGCAACGACGTGCGTCCCGTGCTTTCAGAGATATGGGTTTGACTTTATTTATTTATTTGAAAACCAGAAGCTTATTTTAACATTTATAAATATATACTAGGGAGTTGAGGCATTTGTTTATGTTTATTAAAGCTACTACGACGCGACGCCGCGCACCGTAGGAACGTAGCGGATCATCGAAGCGGTGTATGGTAGAGCGGCCTACGACATTCTACGCTAAAAGATTTACCTTCTTTCTTTTTGGAGAAATGTAGGGGTTTGTTTAGTAGGCGAACGTAAGAAATATGATTGGGATGAGGGAAAATTCACATACAAAATGGTACAAAGTGGTGAAAACCTGCAGCGATCTAGGTACCTCCGGTCCTCCGACCTTTAGTTTCAGAGGTATCCGGAATTTGGTAATTATTAAGTTAGAGTGGTGTCCCGTCACGCAGTCTCTTATATAATTGGGCAGATGCACAACGCCGCTGGTGAGCTGAGCAGTGCCTGTTGTTTGTATTGAGTGAGTGCATGCATGCATACCCTCGGGGTAGTAGTTCCGGGCGGCGCGCGGCGGATCGAAAATCGGCTTTCAAAGACATAGGGAATAAAAAAATTATGGTCGTTTTTTTGCTTGAAACGGCTTCTAGTAATCAATATTATACCTAAGTATATCATGGAATTCAATTTGGCTGCCAAAATGGCGAGTTATAATTTTTTTTACGAAAAAAATGTATGAAAACCATATTAAAAATCCGGATATCTCCGGAAGTGCAAGGATAACCGTTATATCCTGCCGTACAGTTATAGTACTAACTATTTATGATGTTTTGGCATACATACTTTACTTCATATTATTACTCGAACTAATGTACTTTGTTTTTAAAGTCTTTATCGGCTTATTGTATGCTACATATAGTTACAGAAGCGTGTTTTCTTTAATTTAGTTAACGTTGAAATACCAGACAAACAAAACTACAACCACAAATTTAATCTAAAAAATATTTGTGTCGTTATTTACCTACCTAATTAGGTAGCAAGATAACGTACCATATGTTTAGACTGCCTATTGTTTAAATTTCAAGGAATTGATTAACAATGAGTGGTTTTAACAAAAGATGCAGGTACCTTAGGTGCAACTTGGTATTTATTTACCAACATACCTCATAATGTTATACGGCTTTAAATGCCATTAAGAAATTAGGACAAGTAGATTAGATAACAATGAATGGACTTAAATTAGGAGTTACCTACATGTCATCCACTGTACACACGCTTCTCATACATGGAGCGGACATTATTGCCAATAATGCAATTATTAACGTAAGATAAAAAATTAAACGCATAAAATTCATCAGGTAGGAATTCCTAGTTCTAGTACTAACTACCGCTGATTGTTAATTAATTCCTTTAAATTTTAACAATAAACAGTCTGAATCTGAACATCTGGTACCTTATTTTGTTACCTAATTAGGTAGGTAAATAACATCACAATTTTTTTAAATTAAATTTTATGGTTTTAGTTTTGTTTGTCTGGTATTTCAACGTTAACAAAACACAAGAAAACACGCTGCTGTAACTATCTGTAGCAGACTTTAAAAATAAAGTACAATAGTTCGAGTAATAATATGAAGTGAAGTAGGTATGCCAAAACATAATAAATAGTTAGTACTATAACTGTATGGCAGGATATAACGGTTATCCTTGCACTTCCGGAGATATCCAGATTTTTTATATGTTATTCATTTTTTTTTCGTCAAGTTGTATCTCATTATATATTTAACAGTTTAAGTAATCTTTTTTCCTTACCTTGATGATTTTTTCGTTTTAAAATGATGTTGTTTTTCACAAAAAAAAATGAAAATAAAATATTTTTTTTCGTCAACTTTCGCAGTAGTTCGAGTTATATGAAGTATGCCAAAAAAACATAAATAGTTGGTACTATAACTGTATGCAAGGATATACCGGTTTTCCTTGCGCTTCCGGAGATATCCGGATTTTTAATAATATGGTTTTCATACATTTTTTTCGTAAAAAAAATTATAACTCGCCATTTTGGCTGCCAAATTGAATCCCATGATATATTTAGGTATATTGATTACTTACTAGAAGCCGTTTCAAGCAAAAAAAACGACCATAATTTTTTTATTCCCTATGTCTTTGAAAGCCGATTTTCGATCCACCGTGCGGCGGCGCAGCGGCAGCGGCAGCGGGCTGTCCTGTTCCAGTTCGTCCTCGTAGCCGACCTTCTGGACAGCTGCGTCTCTAAACGTTGAGTGAGTGCATACCCTCAAAGTAGTAGTTCCGGGCGGCGCGCAGAGCGGGCTGTCCTGTTCCAGTTCGTCCTCGTAGCCGACCCTATGGACAGCTATGTCTCTGAACGTTGAGTGAGTGCATACCCTCAAAGTAGTAGTTCCGGGCGGCGCGCAGAGCGGGCTGTCCTGTTCCAGTTCGTCCTCGTAGCCGACCCTATGGACAGCTGCGTCTCTAAACGTTGAGTGAGTGCATACCCTCAAAGTAGTAGTTCCGGGCGGCGCGCAGAGCGGGCTGTCCTGTTCCAGTTCGTCCTCGTAGCCGACCCTATGGACAGCTGTGTCTCTGAACGTTGAGTGAGTGCATACCCTCGGGGTAGTAGTTCCGGGCGGCGCGCAGAGCGGGCTGTCCTGTTCCAGTTCGTCCTCGTAGCCGACCCTATGGACAGCTGTGTCTCTGAACGTTGAGTGAGTGCATACCCTCAAAGTAGTAGTTCCGGGCGGCGCGCAGAGCGGGCTGTCCTGCTCCAGTTCGTCCTCGTAGCCGACCCTATGGACAGCTGTGTCTCTGAACGTTGAGTGAGTGCATACCCTCGGGGTAGTAGTTCCGGGCGGCGCGCAGAGCGGGCTGTCCTGTTCCAGTTCGTCCTCGTAGCCGACCCTATGGACAGCTGTGTCTCTGAACGTTGAGTGAGTGCATACCCTCAAAGTAGTAGTTCCGGGCGGCGCGCAGAGCGGGCTGTCCTGCTCCAGTTCGTCCTCGTAGCCGACCCTATGGACAGCTGTGTCTCTGAACGTTGAGTGAGTGCATACCCTCGGGGTAGTAGTTCCGGGCGGCGCGCAGCAGCGGGCTGTCCTGCTCCAGTTCATCCTCGTAGCCGGCCCTGTGGACAGCTGTATCTTTGAACATGCCCCCAGGGACAATACCTACTCCGCTTATGTCCACCTGCCAACTAAGCACCTACTTACAAACATCTTGTACACATAAGTTCCTACCTACCTGGATACTCTGCTACTACCTACGTACCTACCTGGATACTTTGCTACCTACCTTCCACAAAGATTTTTGAACACGTTCGTCCGTATTCTATGATTGTTATTCTGAGGTAGTTCTAGGTAGGTGGCAGGCAAAGTTAATAACTCAGAAGAATACAGAACCCGCACTCAGTAATTATTTCTGATAAACCATGCCCTTGTAAATAAGTACCTAGTACCTCACCTACCTACTAGCTATAATTAGGCGCATAGGTGGTGGCAGCGCGTTTTTATAACATTGCATATCACAAATAAATCAATTGCTTAATGTAGGTAACGACAATATTATCGAAGTATTGAAAATTTCTTTCGTGATAGGAAATTATAATATGATAAGGTAATGACAATAATATTACGATAAGGTAATTTATTTTAAGGATTATTATCATGATTTTGAAAAATGCTGTCTGAAAAATACACACGTAATCTTATCATTATGAAAGAACAAGTGATTTTCTGGTAACACCGCGCCCAGCCCAAACCGCTGAAGCTGGAAAGCTGAAATTTGAAAAGCAGGTAACTGTTACTACACAACATCCCGCTAACAAGGGGTTTTTGAAAATTCCACCCCTCAGGAGGAGTTGAAGTTTTTTTGGTGGTTTTTGTAACTCTTTAACCAGTGGCCAATTTGTGCCGCAGAAGAGGACAGTTCGTGCAATCTATATTATGGGTCCCAGTGAAAGCCTACGTGAAATATTCAAAGAAATAAACATAATGACAGTACCATGCCAATAATTAGAAAACTTGTTGTACACTCATAGAAATATCAATCGGTTCCCTAAAAATAGCGACATAAATATAAAATAAATAGGTACTAGAAATAAGAATAAACTCGCTGTGCCCACAACTAGGCTACACAAGGTTAATGTAACTTTTATAAGACAATGTATACGCTTATACAACAAAATACCAAACGAGTTAAAGAAATTATAATAAATAAATTGAAACAAATTGTCAAACATATTATCCTTTGTAAAAAGACTTACTACAAAATATTAGATTATCTAGAATTCTAGAGGATAAAAAAGTATACCTAGGATAAGTTGTGCTCCAACTCGAAAACTACCAACCAAACGAGGTAAAGGTTTCTTTTTCGCTTCTTTACTTTACCTTAAAAAGATTGAATTGAATTAAAAATCAAAGTGATCACTTTATTTCCTAGGTTGTACTTAAGTAATTTGAATTTTGTGACGTGTCCAAGAGTCGACGTGGAAATAAAGCACTTTAAATATGAATTTCAACCTTCACGCTAAACATATTGAAAAATATTGGGTAAATTTCGCAGATGCTTGAAGGGGTTGTAGTTTCCATCATTACATTACTGACTGATTTGACAACGAAACACCATACCAACCACCAACTATCCGCATTCGAGATATTGAACGTTAAAATTATAAAAAAAAAAACCTGCATACTTTATTCTATTTTACAACTTTTTTTGTTTAACTTGTGCATCTTGTTTTATTATTTAATTGAATTTTGAATAAGATGCACGTGTTTGCGTGCGTCACTTGTGTACTATGTACTTCACACCGCGCGCGCGCCTTGCAGCTACCCTCGGACAGGACGTGACACCGCTGTGTTTGCGTGCGTCACTTGTGTACTATGTACTTCACACCGCGCGCGCGCCTTGCAGCTACACTCGGACAGGACGTGACACCGCTGTGTTTGCGTGCGTCACTTGTGTACTACTTCACACCGCGCGCGCGCCTTGCAGCTACACTCGGACAGGACGTGACACCGCTGTGTTTGCGTGCGTCACTTGTGTACTACTTCACACCGCGCGCGCGCCTTGCAGCTATACTCGGACAGGACGTGACACCGCTGTGTTTGCGTGCGTCACTTGTGTACTACTTCACACCGCGCGCGCGCCTTGCAGCTACACTCGGACAGGACGTGACACCGCTGTGTTTGCGTGCGTCACTTGTGTACTACTTCACACCGCGCGCGCGCCTTGCAGCTACTCTCGGACAGAACGTGACACCGCTGTGTTTGCGTGCGTCACTTGTGTACTATGTACTTCACACCGCGCGCGCGCCTTGCAGCTACACTCGGACAGGACGTGACACCGCTGTGTTTGCGTGCGTCACTTGTGTACTACTTCACACCGCGCGCGCGCCTTGCAGCTACACTCGGACAGGACGTGACACCGCAGTGTTTGCGTGCGTCACTTGTGTACTACTTCACACCGCGCGCGCGCCTTGCAGCTACACTCGGACAGGACGTGACACCGCTGTGTTTGCGTGCGTCACTTGTGTACTACTTCACACTGCGCGCGCGCCTTGCAGCTACACTCGGACAGGACGTGACACCACTGTGTTTGCGTGCGTCACTTGTGTACTGCTTCACACCGCGCGCGCGCCTTGCAGCTACACTTGGACAGGACGTGACACCGCTGTGTTTGCGTGCGTCACTTGTGTACTACTTCACACCGCGCGCGCGCCTTGCAGCTACACTTGGACAGGACGTGACACCGCTGTGTTTGCGTGCGTCACTTGTGTACTACTTCACACCGCGCGCGCGCCCTGCAGTTACACTCGGACAGGACGTGACACCGCTGTGTTTGCGTGCGTCACTTGTGTACTACTTCACACCGCGCGCGCGTCTTGCAGCTACACTCGGACAGGACGTGACACCGCTGTGTTTGCGTGCGTCACTTGTGTACTATGTACTTCACACGGCGCGCGCGCCTTGCAGCTACACTCGGACAGGACGTGACACCGCTGTGTTTGCGTGCGTCACTTGTGTACTATGTACTTCACACCGCGCGCGCGCCTTGCAGCTACACTCGGACAGGACGTGACACCGCTGTGTTTGCGTGCGTCACTTGCCTACCGTGTTTACAACTTATCTATACATACCGCTATTGTTAGAGAACCCTAGTGTCTAGGTAAACCTAACTTAGGATTTAAGACACTTATAACCAAATATATGTAATCTCTTTGAGAATAAACGATATCTATTTAAGTATCTCACTCACAAATACATAAATGTTATAAATTTTATTTGTCCATGTCTTTTATTGAATAATAAGCTTCGTTTGTCCACAATCTCACCTGATAGAAAGTGTCTTCATTGTTTGTTTTGTAAATAAATAAATTGCTCACAATGTCGACTACATTTTCCACAGATTATATTCCACATAGGTATTTATTTTTTCTTAGCGATTTTGATATTTTACATATTTTAGGAATGTTGTCCATATCCTTCTTTATTTATCTTACCTTCCTTTTGTAGCCTCCCATTATAATTATTAATTTGGTACATAAACTTTAACTAGTCAGGGCCCCCATTGACTTGAGTAATAGGGTGGATGAGATTATTTTTCCCAACCACCCCACTGATGGGGAGGTTAATGGGGTGGTTAGGAATATATATTATCACGGCTCTGTCAACGGTTGTCTCACCTCTGGTAGAGATCGCTCTTGAGCAAATTGTTACATTTGTGTAATCTTTATTGTATTTGTTGATTGTTTCGTAGGTAAAGTGTGCAATAATAATTTTCTAAATACAGGGTCTACTAAGTCCAAATATAACATACATTTCTTCTTTCATCATTAATTTCACTATTTTTTTGTATAAATATATAATGTGAAGGCTAATAACTACGAGTACAAGGAAACGCTACTACAATCTATATACAAAAGAAAGTCGTGTTAGTTACACTATTTATAACTCAAGAACGGCTGAACGGATCTCGGTGAAATTTGGCAGCGAGGTAGATGGTATCCCGGGGCCGGACATGGGCTTCCTTTTATTCCGGAAAAAAGCGTGCGAAGCCCCGGGCTGCAGCTAGTCTTTGATAAAAGTAAAAAAGGGACTACAATATATAAAATGTCAAATCGCATCTCTGCCCGTATATTTCGCAATCGTTATGGCGAGCAGACCACCAGGCCTTTAACTAGGTATACCTCTTCAAGTCCCTCTGGGGCGGCTGCTTCCGCGGCTTGGGCAGGCACCGCGGCGGGCAGCGGGGGAGCGCCCCCTCCGCGCGCCGCCGCTCCCGCTCGGGGCGCGCGCTCCCGCCCGTCGCCGCCGCGCCGCGTCGCGACCCACTTGCCATTTACTGCGGACATCGGAACAAACACCTCATCCATCAGCCACACATACGTATTACCTACGTCCAACGCTGAACCTTCCTCCCCGAACATGGGGAGTCTTGTCATCATCACCGCGCTGGGCGCTGAGCAGGCGGATCGGTGATCAATGGGTGGGGGTAGAATTACTCAAAGCTGTTGCCCTTCCTCTAGTAGGTCCCCTTACGACATGCACGGACTGAGGGGGCGGCGCGCGGTGGCGTGGCAACAACAATTAGGCGCTCTAACCTCTCCACTCCTAGAGCATGACACGGGACCACCAGTGTTGGCACGACGCGCTCCACCCCCCCCCCCCACACCCCCCGAGCAGGTGGCTGCCGTAATGAAGCGCTTGGCTTATTTATGTATTACTAGCTGCTGCCCGCGGCTTCGCTCGCTCTTTTCCGAGATAAAAAGTACCCATGTCCGTCCCCAGACAGACAGACAGACAGACTTACTTAGTATGGATATGGATCAATTAAAGCCTACGACGTAAGAAACACATATAAATATTTATAGGCAAGGTAAGGAGGACTCGTCACAGGCAGCCAGATGGGCGCTCGGTTGGTGCAATGGTTGGTCACCTGCGGACAACACAATACAACTCACCTGAGGGAGGCGGCTGTGCGTTACACTCGTCTAGCCATTCACTTCACCTATGGGTACCTACAAAAATAACTTTTAATAACTGACAAAGCTTGAAGTTAAATAATTATGTAATTATTGAATTAAAATGAAATAGATGATGCTAGGCAAGAGTACTTTATGATGTTAGGTCGTCAGGGATACTTCGATGTTTGTTTGAAGGGTAGACTGGGCTCAATATACAAACAAAAAATTAAGCGTTGCTATGGAAACCGTGACAAGCTGCGCCTGGACAAGCTGCGCCTTGACAAGCTGCGCCGTGACAAGCTGCGCCACTCGAAATCTCGCAATTGTACAAAAACAAAATGGAGACGGCACCTACTACTATCTTGGTCCAATAATGAAAACCTAAAAATTGTAGGTACCTACATTTCAGATGGATCGGTTTGCAAACTTCAAAGTAGCTAAGTACCTGTACTATTAATTAATAATTCATTTATTTCAGGCATGATTAGTCTAGTACAGGATGTAAAGTATTTGAAAACTACGGTCCATATAAAATATTACCTTAGTCTAACATACATAAAATAAACCTAGGTATTTACTAGCACGTAGTGTCGGCGACGTGCGACACGCAATATGTGCTGCGACCGGTTACTCGTCCGCGAAAACGTCGGAACAGCACATTCTTCGGCCAGAATTCTTCCTTAGTGAAGGACGAAATATTATCAGTTGAAATTTCATTCATTCATTCATTCATTTATTTCTCATAGGCACATTACATTGCACTTAAGAAAGTCTTACAAATAAATTAAAATATTAGGTATAGGTACATAGTATCAAGAGAGAAAAATAAATAATATAAGAAAGTATTGCTGACTCATGCAATGTCGTTCCAATAATTATGATCTGAGAGATAATCCTTTATGCCATAGTAGGCACTATTTACGACAAAAGATTTGCTAACTTTCGCTAGTCTCGTCTGAGGTAACACCAAATTAAGCTTTCCTCGCGTCTCATAATTATAAATGAATAGTGATGGCATAGTCATAATATTAACTTTACCAAATACGTTTCGCAGGCTCTCCCTAGGTCCAAGTCTATAAATAGCTCTGACTGCTCGTTTTTGTAGAACGAAGATTCTTTGTGCATCCGCAGCATTCCCCCATAAAAGCAATCCATATGAATACGCACCACAAATGATTTAAATCATTTGTGGCTCCAACCGCTCGACCCTCACTAAGACGTTGGTCTTCATCTTCACATACTGCACGATCTTCTCCGCCTTCGTGGTATGGTGAAGCCTAGACACGTAGAGCAACGTCGCAGGCACGGCCGGGCGCAACAAGTAGTTAGGTCGGGTCGGAGCGACGCGACGCCACGCTGCTGGGTCCGGCTGCTGCGCTTCCTTTTCCTCCGCACTACCTCAGTAATATTAATATTAGGTATACCTACATCGGGTTTATATCGCGTTTATTTACCTTTTGTATAATAATGTGTTCTGATCGCAAAATATCGCGCGAAGTTAAAAAATATTTATTAAAGTAGGTACCTACCTATAATACTACGCCCGCGCGAGGCTGCCCGGGTTCGTGCTTGCCGGGGCGGCGGCGGCGCGCGGCGGCGCGGTGCGGTGGGCCAGCGGCGGTCGGCGGCGCGGCGGAATATAATTAATAATTTTGGAGCTACATTAAATTTAAGTTGGTCCGTATGAAACGTGTTGTTCTGTACGGACCATGGCGTATTTTGCATATATTTGGAAGTTTTTTTTTTACAAAAGCACTATTTGAAAATGTGCTATTTAGTGCACCAACCAAAAAAGCTGTACCTATCGTAAACTAGGAGTTTTATAATGTTTATGTTGGTCCGTACAAGGCATGTAAGTTCTGTACGGACTATAGTGCATTTTGCATCTTTTTGGATTTTTGTTTTTTACAGTAACATTGTCTGAAAGTGTGCTATTGGATATGAGAGGACGGTCGCTGGACCTTGTGAGAACAAGTCGTGTGTAATTTTGCTCCGCATATTTAAATCCATAATCCCATTTAAAAGTTGTTAACTCGGCAATAATTTAACACCTTTGCACTCCAAATAACAATAGCTTTCGAGTAGTGCCAAACCAAATAAAACTTTTGCATAGGTAATACCAAAGTTACAAGTGAAATTACTTCGAATGACTTCGCAAAATAAGTGAACTGTAGCTAGTGAGTTCAACTTTGTAGCGGATCCGGTTCGCACGCCTATCTCGCTCGTCCCTTCAACAAAACCTGTCTTTGCTTCTGCATTTGGCTAATTTTGACCACTTGTATGTGAAGCTTGGTGGTGGAGGGAGCTAAAGCTTTGATTTCACGGTTCGCCAGTTTCTGATCTGGGATTCGGACCTCTGCGTGTAAATCACTTTTTGTTTATATATTTGCAAATTGGGGTTTTGGAAATGAGTGATTTTAAGAAAAAGGCTTGCCATGGCTGCTTGAACAATATCACTGCTAAGGACTACTTCAAATGCTTTTTTTTGCGAAAGCTACTATGATTTAGATTAGAATGTGCAAATGCTACGCATCGATCCTTTGCTTCTATGAAACAGGCTCTTAAGGGTTCGTGGAAGTGTCCGTAATGCAAGACTTAGGAACGGAAGGCTGACTACTCTAATACCCCGGTCCGATCTGCTACTGCGCCCCTGTCCCTGCGAGTGGAGGTAGTGATGACAGCAATGTCACTAAGCGAAAACCAACTGCAACAGGCGCGCCAGTAAATGAAGAGGAATGGTGCCTGAACAAAGACAACATACGATCCCTCATCAAAAGCGAAATAGCTAAAGCTGTCGCTGAGACTGTGGCGGTTGCAGTTCAGAAACAACTGCAGAGTGTGAATGATGTACTCGGCGGCCTTCAGATTTCTTTTACAGCCATTGACACGCAGCTCGAGAGTCTGAAGTCTATACTTGCAGAGAAGAATAATATTATCGCTGGCCTACAGGCGGACAACGGGCACCTTCGTGATGCAATGCACAGGTTGGAGGACCATATTCGTCAAGCTGAACAGCAAGCTCTGGTCAACGGTGTTGACATTGTGGGTGTTTCCGAAGCCATAGGCAAATCGGTTGTCCACGTTGTTACTATGCTTGCTCGCAAACTGGGAGTTACGCTGAGTGAGAACGATATCGTTAGCGCTAATCGGGTGGGTGCAGTGCACGACGAGGCAATTAAACGCCCACATGCCAGACCGACTGCCGTAAGGCTTGTGCGCCGTGAGATACGTGAAAACTTACTGCGAGCTGCGCGTGTGCGCCGTGGAGTCACCACCGCAGATGCAGGCCTAAACTTACTGCGAGCTGCGCGTGGGCGCCGTGGAGTCACCACCGCAGATGCAGGCCTAAACTTACTGCGAGCTGCGCGTGTGCGCCGTGGAGTCACCACCGCAGATGCAGGACTAAACTTACTGCGAGCTGCGCGTGTGCGCCGTGGAGTCACCACCGCAGATGCAGGCCTAAACTTACTGCGAGCTGCGCGTGTGCGCCGTGGAGTCACCACCGCAGATGCAGGCCTAAACTTACTGCGAGCTGCGCGTGGGCGCCGTGGAGGCACCACCGCAGATGCAGGCCTAAACGGGGAAGCGCGCCGTTTTTACATCAATGAGCGTTTGACGCGTGAAAATAGGCAGCTGTTTCTTAGAGCTCGACAAATTGGATTAAGCCTTAAATGGAGGTTTGTCTGGACAAAAGAAGGACGAGTGTTCGCCCGCCAGCACCAGAGCGACGACTCTCCTCGCCACCGCCTGCGTACTGAGGCTGATCTGATACGGGTTTTTGGGGCTGCAGCAGTTAGTGCTTGTAGTCAAAAATTTGCATCTTAAATACCTAGCTTCTCAGGCATCATCTAAGCTCATAGATTTAGTCCTTGTACTTCAAGTAGATTTACTTTTTCTTTATGTTTTGTTTTTGTGTATACTGTGTTTTGCCTTTTTAGAGTCAAATTTTGTATGACCTTATGTGTGTCAAAATTTTACATCTTATTGTTTACGTATTTCTATCCGCTCATGTCTGGTCTTGTGATATTGCAGTACCAAATACTTATAGTCATTTAACTATCGTATAAATTTACGTGCAACAACTCACTCAATTATATAGTTACTTTTATATTTTTTAAAGTTAATTTAATAATATCTGAGTTTCGATATTACATTCCCATCTGTCGATTCATACTACTCACCGCACTTTTGTATTTCTCTAGAGTTCATTTAATTGAAAACAGGTTATACGTTTTCTTAAATAATGGTTTCTTAGACTAAATTTTGTACTATGGGTCTGTATAATGCAGGATCTCTTAATACTGGACACAGTGATTTTATAATGGCCATGCATAATTTGAAAATGATTTAGTGGGTATAAATGAAACTTTAATAAAAAAAGGTGAAGAAGCACGAGCCCCGACATGCGACAGTACCCGGTTACAAGTTTATTCACACCCCAAGACCAAGAACTTTAAGTCGTAAGAAAGGAAAGTACTTTGATTTATTTGCTAAATGGTGTTTTACTCTACTATTGTTCACGTGAAGGTTATGATTTTGTAAAATTGAGAATAAATCTTGATTAGGTTACTTTTAAACTGTTTTTTTTTAAAGAATTTCCATTCTAAAAGCTAAATAAAATATATAACAATTGTATATTGTGGTAAACAACAAGGTTTTATAAGATATTCTATATTCAAATCCTCGTCTCGGCTTGATTGCCTCTCAAATTCAAAGACTATCTACGACAAATCAGTTTTATTTAATGAATAAGCTATATCATAATGCATTAAATTGGATGTACTGAATATCATATTTGTTAACTTAATATTTAAGACCATTTGTAACGGATATTTTTCTAGATGTATCCTAGCTTGTTTTAGCATTGAAATTGTTGAAGGTAGAGTTTGATTTGTAATGGTGTATTCTGTTAGAATGTTTCTATTTCTATGGTTTAATGCTTCTATTTAAATACAAACATGTGTTAGACGCATAAGTGATTATATAAATGTGCTGGTGGTTTCTTTTTCACTTCTTCCACCAGTGTATAAAAGATTGAAGTGAAGAGAAAATCAATAACACTTTATTTCTTATTTGAAAGTAATTAATGGTTTGGTATTTCACTTGTCTATCTATGTGCTTATTTTGTAAGCCTAAAGAAATAAAGTTATTGACGTCTGACTTCTGATTTCATTATTCTTAATTCCCAAAATGTTAGGTTGCATTGTAAGGTAGGCAATTCCATGATTATATTGTATTAAGATAATTGAAATCATAAAGATAAAGATCATTTATTTGTTTAAACATGTGTAGATATAAGATTTTACAAATAGGTATGTAGGTATCAACATGTTTTACCGATTACGGTGTACAAATTGTGAGAGATGAGATGACATGCAGTAGGTAAGTAAAATAATAAATAGAGTTATTAGAAGCAATGTCAAAAAATTAAAATTAGGTGAGAAATTACGATACTGAATTCTAATAATAATTATTCTATACATGTCCATTAAAAGTTATAATTTATCATTTAGAAAGTCGTCAATCTTATAATAACATTTTTCAATTAACAATTTTTTAAATTTATGTTTAAATTCACAATTATTAAGCTTCTGGTAGCTCTTTGGTATTTTGTTGTAAATTTTTGGTGCCATTGACACTATGCTCTTATGTAGTAACGCAGTTTTGGATGGAAATAAACAAAGCCTATCTTCACGTCTGTTTCTTGGAGTTTCGTCTGACTTGCGTGGAAATAGGTGGGGGTTATTTCTCACAAACAGAGCCACTTCAATTATATATAGCGACGGAAGTGTAAGTATTTTGTGGTTTGTGAATAGAGGTATACAGCTATCAGTCACGTGTATTCTAAACATGGCTCGCATACAACGTTTTTGCGCTTTAAAAATAATGTCTTTATCCGTAGAATTTCCCCAAAAAATTATTCCGAATCTCAGTATCGACTCAACTAAGCCGTAATATGCTACAATGAGCGTGTCGACATTGAGGGTTAGGGACAATCCAAATAACGCGTATGCCGAACTACTAATCCCCTTAGTTATGTATTCAATATGGGTTTTCCATTTTAGTTTGTCATCTAACTGTAAACCTAGAAATCTTATGGAGTCAGTGTTTTCTATTTTATTATTTTGAATTATTATATTTTGTGGCGTTTTCGTTTTTGGTGGTAAGAAGTTAAATTAAACAAAAACGTCAGCTACAAAAATAAATATATTAATACAAAAAGATCGTTGGGTTTTATGCCTGTCTGGTTTTACTTCGTGGTCCGGTACTATCCTGGCTGTCCTGAAGGCTGCTCAGGTTGGTGGACACCGACGGTGAAGCTGAAGAGGCCTGTGACGTCAGCCGTCGAAGATGGTGGGTCTTAGCCGTGTTAGGCGTGGGGAATGTAAGGATTCCTTAGGGATAGAACCCTAGTGTCGGACCCTGTGAATAAATGTCCACAGTAAACATTTTGTTCTGATAGCTTTCCGTTGATAGTGAACACCCTGTATTGACGTGCCTATGAGGAGAAGCCGAGAAAGTAGGTAGTTGGTGCAGAAGTGTTTTACTATCAGAACGGAGTTACAAAGCAGTGTGGAAAGAATAAAACAAAATATAAGATTGGCAAAATGAAATGCAATATGCAGATAAATATTTTAGCGGTTCGATCATGTCATGAAGTGAAAGAAAGATTGATCAAAATAACAAGGTGCAAAGAATCCTCTCAGAAAGCCGGATTCTCACAACTAATATTATTCTAAAGTGACAAGATGATATTTAAATTAACACATAGGTAATAATATTATTAAAGCGTAATAAAAATAAATAGGTTTTTATCCACTTTCAAAAGTTAACGATTGCCTACCTACAGCATAAAACAATGTTCAACACTTACCCTATCGGGGTGCAGAGCGACACTTATATTATTTTAGAAACTCCCAAATACGTCGGAAGAGGTGACAAACTATGTACTTATCACGGGAAATATATAAGAGTGATTTGAGCCGGAGTCAGCACGTAAGAAGACACTAAGCGTACCTACGTAGATAGCTAGTGAACGCACTCGACACACGTCCGACGCGGACAAAGGGAATTCCCGGCTCTGATCAGCTGAGCAACCGCACCGCGCTCTCGAATGTTCTTCCCCGAACAAAAGAATCGCCATCGGCCAATCAACGCGGCGAACGTGTACAGCGTCATGCGAACCGGTATAGTTGTAGTAAAAACTGTTTTGTTTAAGTGACTTAATATTAAATAAACACTTCTTTGTATCTAATTAAGAAAATGTATATAGTAAATATTGTAAAAAGTAATAAAATAATAACAACAGTAACAGCAAATAAATAAACATGTACGTGCAACGTTACAATTTATGTCACATTTATTTTTTATTTTATTAAAATGCATTATCGTCGTTTTGGTCAGGTTTATTTTTAAGTTATTGTCATCAAGCCAATTAATGATAGAGGTTAGGTTAGGTTAGGTTAGGTTAGGTTAGATGAATTTATTTTATGTATATTTTGTGCTTTTTGTGTGAGTGATATTATTATTTTAAATCGTTTATTATATTGATTATATTCTAGTTTGTTTTCGTTAGTTGGGTTTATTCTAAGGTTCCAAAGTAATTTTTTTTTCCTTTTGCTACATAGTTTGATGACGCGTGACATCCATTTAGGTTTTTTTATTATATTTATCATGGTTTTTACTTTTGGGAAACACAAATCATAAAATAGTTTAAATTCGTTATTGAAATGAGAATATGCAATAGATGCGTCATTTGAGTTGTACATTTCAGTGAAGTAAAATAATTTGAACACGTGACTGATAGCTGTATACCTCTAATAATACAAAACTCCTAGTGAGTTGCAAAAATTATCAGTAAATAAATTCAAACAAATTGTCAAAACCTTCTTGTGTAAAAAGGCCTACTATAAAATATCAGATTTTCTAGAGGATAAAAAAGCTTGTCAAAAACTGTTTATTTCCATAAATACAATAAATGTACACAGCTGCTGAATGCCTACTTGCTATACATTAACAAATTTTGTTAATGTTTAGCAAGTAGGCATTCATGTAGGTAAGTGTATTTATCTCTTTTTATATTTCTTTGTCACTTTGGTGCTGCACTGTAATGGCGATGTTAATAGGTTGTTACTAAAAATAAATAAATAAAAAACTCCCAGTTACTCGTTTATTACATTTATTTATTTTTCGATTACAATGTACCTATCCATCGTGGGCTTATAAAAACAAATTTTTGCTTTTGCCTTAAATTTCAAGTTAATTGCTGCGGTACTTACTAAGATACGTATTAACACATCCAGCCCTAATATATTTAAAAAAATAATTATCACAACACGACCACCATCCTAATCTTAACCTATGTTAACCTATGATATATACCTACTGCTAGACACTGCTATAATTTATCATAATTATTATTTTTTATTTTATAAATCACATTTACTATGTATAATATAAACATAATATCTTACTAACTACATGCACCTGGTAGGTACAATATAAATAAGGTGTAATATTGTGTCGCTATAAAACAAACTACGAAACTATTTTTTCCAACTTGAACGATTGATATGGCTCTGAGTACCTATATAACTTTATAATCTTAATTTTTTTGTAATTTGTGTTTTTGTATAACGTTCGAATAATTTATTCTCTTATATAAGTGGACACTGCTTAGCTTGATTTTTCTAATGTTAAGTGTTAATTTTCTAGTTCTAAAGCTTTTTGTTTCCGTAAGATAAAAAAATTTATGAGAGAAAAACACAAATAGAGCGAGACCATAAGAGTTTTGAAAACGATTTCGGAACCCTAAAAAAAGGTCTTCCTAATTATTTATTTGGACGGTTTTACTGTGTTGTCAATATGTACGTACTAGTTGGTAATGGGGTAAAGAAGTCTACATAATGCCGGCGTTGGCGCGCACGTACGCCTCCACGTTCCCGATCGGGTGCGACGTGTGGGCGTAGAACTGCGAGGGCAGCCAGGCCACGTTGGAGGGCACGTCGTGGTGCGTGCTGCCGCTTATTAGCAGGTTCACCTCGGCGCGCAGCTGGCCCGTGCTGGCAGTGGCCGTGGGGTAGCGCCACGCCACCGTGTTGTGGAACACGTTGCGCTCCGCCACGATGGACGCGTGCACGCCCACGCCGATGGCGTAGCCGCCGATGTCTGTGTACAGGTTGTTGACTACGTGCACGCGCCCGAAGCGCACGCGCGGGTTGCGCTGGGTCACGCCGCGGAACCAGTTGCAGCTCACCGTCGTCATCAGCTTCAGGTGGTCCTCGGCGGCGTTCCTGTCGCTGTTGCCGATCAGCATCACCTTGTTGTGGTGCAGGAACAGGTTGTTAGAGACGGTGATGTAGTTAGACCCACGCACGATGTCCACGGAGCCGTCGTGCCGCAGCTGGTTGGCGGGGCTCACGGGGCCGCCGTTCCACGGGTCGTCCGCGAACTCGTTGTGGTCCACCCACACGTTTAGGCTCTCGGTGATAAGGATGTTGTCAATCTCCGTGAACTCCACATTGGCCATGGTGACGATACCTCCGCTGCCATTGGGCCGCTCGTGCGGTGCGTACGAGATCGCGTTGTGGAACCTGATGTTCTGGATAATAACGTTCTGTTGGCGCTTGATACGCAGGCCGCCGCCGGTGATGACCGCGTTACGATCTCCACCGATGATCGTCTTGTGCGAGCCAACGTCGATCCAGACGCCGGGCGAGGCGACAAACAGCGGCGTGAGGTCGATGCGCCCGCGCACCTGCACGACTCGCGGTGCGTCCCCCGCCACGGCGTCGCGCAGTGCGATGGCGTCCCACACGGTAACCACGGCCCCGCCCGCACCGCCCGTCGTGCCCCTGCCGAAGGTAGCCATGCCGGTGGGGTGCGCTGCCGTCCCCTTTGTCGCCAGCAGCGAAGCGTTGCCCGCCGCCTGCTCGGTCAGCGAACGCGCCTTCGTCGCAGCCGCCATGGCTAGTGCGATCAACAGCAACAGCTGTATTTTAACACTAAACGCCATAGTACAAATAAATTAAATAAGATCTGTAACTTTTCTATAGTCGGAAATAAATGAAATTATTATTATTATAGTGAAGAGGCTCGCTGCTCTCCAGCTCTACACGGTATACGCAGCCACTAAGAACATCATCCATTTATATTAGCCGAGTCCGTGAATAACTCTAAGTAGATAACTATCTGGGGATTTCCAAATTTCTTTCGATCGGTATCAGCTACTTGTTTGTTTGATTGAAGATATGTAGTAAGTAGGTACCTACCCTCTCCTACCTACTTATTTAATTTTGTACTTTGGTACTTCATTTATACAAAAGTACCTAATTATTAAAAAATATAATTATATAGGTACAAATAAATGGCAAGTAAGGTACCTACACCGGCCTACCTACCCACATACCTCCCACACTCCCAAAACTACCTACACCGACCTACCTACCCACATACCTCCCACACTCCCAAAACTACCTACACCGACCTACCTACCCACATACCTCCCACACTCCCAAAACTACCTACACCGACCTACCTATCCACATACCTCCCACACTCCCACAACTACCTACACCGACCTACCTACCCACATACCTCCCACACTCCCAAAACTACCTACACCGACCTACCTATCCACATACCTCCCACACTCCCAAAACTACCTACACCGACCTACCTACCCACATACCTCCCACACTCCCAAAACTACCTACACCGACCTACCTATCCACATACCTCCCACACTCCCAAAACTACCTACACCGACCTACCTACCCACATACCTCCCACACTCCCAAAACTACCTACACCGACCTACCTACCCACATACCTCCCACACTCCCAAAACTACCTACACCGACCTACCTATCCACATACCTCCCACACTCCCAAAACTACCTACACCGACCTACCTACCCACATACCTCCCACACTCCCACAACTACCTACACCGACCTACCTATCCACATACCTCCCACACTCCCACAACTACCTACACCGACCTACCTATCCACATACCTCCCACACTCCCACAACTACCTACACCGACCTACCTACCCACATACCTCCCACAATCCCACAACTACCTACACCGACCTACCTATCCACATACCTCCCACACTCCCACAACTACCTACACCGACCTACCTATCCACATACCTCCCACACTCCCACAACTACCTACACCGACCTACCTACCCACATACCTCCCACACTCCCACAACTACCTACACCGACCTACCTATCCACATACCTCCCACACTCCCACAACTACCTACACCGACCTACCTACCCACATACCTCCCACACTCCCAAAACACAATCATTTGATGTATCTTACAAAAACTAAAAACCCGCTTTAATTTCCTAAATAAGTATTTCATGACATTGAAATATTATTAGGTAGGTATGTAGGTACCTACTATGTTTTATGGCAAAAGAAATTCGATACTACATCCCGAAACAGACATGGAATGCTCGAGGCACTCGATGCAGCACTTCTTCGCCGTAGCACAGATTGTATACAACTAGCTGCTACCCGCGGCTTCGCTCGCACTTTACCGGGGTAAATGTGGCCTATGTCCGTGTCCGGGATACCATGATCTACCTACCTGCCAAATTTCATTGCGTTCAGCCGTTTAGGCGTGAAAGGTAACAGACAGACAGACAGAGTTACTTTCGAATTTATAATATTAATATGGAAACTAGGCCGTTCTAATTAATTAAATTACGGCATCGATACATTTCGGTACCCACAAATATCAGAAACTGTGTCGGTACCACGGAGTAAGTCGGTACCGTATGGGATGGAAAGAAAAGTTGCTATTTTGAAAAATGTCTATAGGGAACCTACTCATAACGCTATTTTCGGTGACTTACCTACCTACCTCCTCGTCCTCCACAGCGTATATTAGCCCACTGCTGGACGCAGGCCTCCCCCTGATAAACGCCTTATTGGCTTTTATCTCATGGGGGCCCATAATTCCCATGCTGGGCATGCGGGTTGGGGACCGCAGTTCGGTGGTAGAGTTGTTAAGCAGGGGGCGCTGCTGCCCACCCCCGGTGGATATCCCTTAGTCGCCTCTTACGACCCCCGCGGGAAGAGTTGGCACCAGTAACGCACCTACCTACCTAATAGAAAAATCAGTTTAAACACCAGTCTCAAGTAAAGGCTAACCCTCACATTGTCTGTCACTTTTCATTTCTGAGGCTCAATACAAGATATTATTGTTCTGTGACAATAATCAACATAAAAACATTACTGCCCTCAAGAATTCAGTATGTGGAGTTGCCCGCTCCACATACTGAATTGGACACTTCGGACATACATAAATAATTGTTAGAATGAGTTAATATAGGAGTAAACAGCATCCTTCTTAATTTTCGAACAATTAAAAGTAATAACGAATAGGAGTAACTTTTTAATTAATTTTTCTTGGTAACATACTTATTTATTCAAATAAAAATTTATACGATCGTAGGTAAGCATTGACCATACTCCTACAGACTCTGATTAATTTATACAATCGAAGGTAACCATTGACCATACTCCTACAAACTGTTTAATTTATACAATCGTAGGTAACCATTGACCACACTCCTACAAACTCTGTTTAATTTATACAATCGAAGGTAACCATTGACCATTCTCCTACAAACTCTGTTTAATTTATACAATCGAAGGTAACCATTGACCATACTCTTACAAACTCTGTTTAATTTATACAATCGTAGGTAACCATTGACCACACTCCTACAAACTCTGTTTAATTTATACAATCGAAGGTAACCATTGACCATACTCCTACAAACTGTTTAATTTATACAATCGTATGTAACCATTGACCATACACCTACAAACTCTGTTTAATTTATACAATCGAAGGTAACCATTGACCATTCTCCTACAAACTCTGTTTAATATAGCTACTATATCTAACTAAGTCATTTCTTTTTTTTTTACAAATTGTTTCTAAAAATATTTTATGATGAGAAAAATAATAACATTATACCTAACCTAACCACCACTGGTTACTCTCACAACGTTATACCTAACCTAACCACCACTGGTTGCTCTCACAACGTTAATTACACATTATACCTAACCTTACCACCACTGGTCACTCTCACAACGTTAATTACACATTATACCTAACCTTACCACCACTGGTCACTCTCACAACGTCATACCTAACCTAACCACCACTGGTTGCTCTCACAACGTTAGTTACACATCATACCTAACCTAACCACCACTGGTTACTCTCACAACGTTAAACTTTTTTTTTTTTTTTTGTTTTCGAGGGGAAAAATCTGCATACAGATACCATACTGCATGTAGGGTACAGTATGGTTATGTGGGGTTGTCGAAGAGAAGCTTCGATGACCCACTAAACAACCCCCCGGTGGCCAGCCTCTAAGCGTGATCAATGGACCTGGGAACTCCGATGGACCGCGCCAGGCCCATCTTGCTATTGCTAAAATTTAAACACGTCTCCGGGGGCGTTCACAACTACCGTCCCCAACGTCCCGCGAGAATTACAATGGCATGTGCCACACAATGCCATCGCCCTCCTGGGGTCTGCCTTGGAAAGTCGGAGCCCACACTCCGACTGCCCGCGGACCCAAGTGGTCCCCTAAAGGGAATGCCTCGTTACCCTCATGGGGCAGGCAACGCAGGGCGGTCGTAGCGCGCGCCCTGCCGCCGCCTCCTCCGAGCGGGATCGGCTCTCTCGCGATCCCGCTCGGCGGCTTCTTTCTGGACCATGACGGTCTCACAGAAAGAGACCACCTCCATCCACGCCGTCTCATCCACCAGCATAGCAGACACTACGCTGGGCAGAGAGAGATCCTGCCCGATCCTGTTGACCAGGATCTGCCGTTCAGCACTCCACGCCGAGCATTCCTCGAGCGTATGCTGTGCGGAGTCCTGACCCCACTCACAATGGTGACATTGCGGTGTGGGTTCGCGTCCAATCCTACTCAAGAACTCACCAAAGCATCCATGCCCGGTGAGCACCTGGGCAAGACGAAAGGTGATCCTTCCCCCCTCCCTCCCCAGCCAGGCTTCGAAGCTTGGCAGAATCGCGCCGACAGCGCGTTGGCGTGAGTTTCTCGGCTCCTCGAGCCGTTCGCGCCACTTCCCGAGCGCGCGTTGACGCTCTTCTCGCCGCACTTCAGCAGGCGCAGCTCTGCCATCACCATCGTGACGGAGACGGACGTAAATAGATGCGTCCATCTCCGCCAGGATGTCGAAGGGCGGGAACCGGGCCAATAATGTCGCCGCCTCAAAGGATACGGTACGGTACCCTCGTACGGTCCTGATGGCAATAGGACGCTGCAGGCTATTATACATAGCTCTGTAGCGCCCAACACCCGCCAGTCGATGTGACCAGACGGGCGCTCCATAGAGTGCCATTGACCGTACCACCCCTCCGTATAGACGGCGAACACTCTCCCTGGGTCCCCCGAGATTAGGCAGAAGCCTGTGCAGAGCACCCACTACCCTAAGAATCCGGGGGACAGAGCGTCTGAAATGCTCCCCGAAGTCCCAACGACTGTCCAGGGTGAGACCAAGGTACTTGAGGTACGGGCCCACCTGGACGTCAACGTCCCTCACGAGAATCGACAAGCTGGGTGGTTCCCGACTCCTAGGGTTGTTATGGAACCATAGCGCCTCGGTCTTGTGAGGCGCTATCCGTAGACCCAGCTCGTGAATTTTATTCACGACGCAAGTCACCCCAAGCTCGGCGAGCCTCTTGGTCCCTTCAAAGGAGTCCCCGCCCGCGAAAACGAGCGTGTCGTCTGCATAACAGACCACATGCACGCTGGCGGGGAGATCGACGCGCAGGACCGCGTCATATGCGAGATTCCATAAGAGGGGTCCAAGAACGGACCCCTGCGGAACCCCGCACACTACTTCCTTCCTATGCACACCGTCCCTGCCCACATATTGCACACTCCTATCACGTAGGTAGGCCCCAACTATTCGCTGCAAGTAGGGAGGCACCGCGTGAAACACAAGCGCTTCCCTGATCGCTCTCCAGGGCAAGGAGTTAAAGGCGTTTACGATGTCTAATGATACCGCCAAAGCCCTCCTGCCCTGGGACACAAACTGTTCCGACAGAGTTCGGACGCGGAGAATCGCGTCCACGGTCGATCGCGCCCGTCGGAAGCCAAACTGGTCGTCCGATAAGTTGGGACCCACCCGCCACAGGTGTATGCAAAGACGGTCGGCAATTATTCTTTCGAATAATTTGCCGCTCTCGTCTAGCAGGCAAATAGGGCGGTACGCAGAGGGAGAATCCGTGGCCCTACCGTCCTTCCTCAAGAGGACCAACTTAGCCTCCTTCCAGTCCTTAGGGAACACGCCAGACCGGAGACAGTTGTCAAACAACTGCCTTAGCTTGTCCCCCAGACCCGCAGATAGAGCCAGCGCCAAGACTTTATCGGGAATCCCATCGGGCCCGGGCGCCGTGTTTCGAGCCCTCATGCGTTTCACGGCTTGGTCCAACTCCTGCCTTTGAACCCCCATACTGTCAGTCCATTCCGTACCATCTGTATTTATTTCCGACAGCACAGGGGATAAGGAACCGTCCTGAAATCCGACCCCCGGAAAGAGGGTGTCTACCACTCTTCCTACGAACTCCGGGTCCAGGGTTTCAGTTAACGGAGGAACCCAGTGTCGGAGCTTGCCCAGTACCATCCTGTACGGGCGGCCCCATGGGTCCCTATTCAGTCCCTCCAGGAGTTCACTCCAAGATCGCGACTTGGAATCGGCAATCGCGACTTGGAGCGCCTTGGTAGCGACACGGTAAACCCCATACGCTCTATCCGTTTCCTCGGCTGTGGCATGCCTTCTTCTCCGGGTCCTGGTGTACTGGCGTCGTGTGCGTAGGCACGTTTCGCGAAGCCTCGCTATCTCCGCTGACCACCAGTACACAGCCCTGCGCTTGGTCGACCTGGCCCGGGGCATTGAGACGTCGCAAATTGACGTCATCGTTTCCCGGAGCCACGTTGCTTCCCTCTCAGGACCCGGCAGATCTTCGGCATGGTTTTCTGGCCAGGCCGCAACAATGGCCGCGGCTTCTAACAGGTCCCGGTCAAGCCGCTTTAGGGCCCATCGTCGCGGCGGGCTGTCACCACGGCGGGAATCCCGAGTTGAGGAGAGGCGGAAAAACACGTCAAAAACAATGTGGCGATGGTCAGACAATGTGACCATCTCCTCCGCCACCCTCCACCCCGTCACCAAGTGCGCGGCAGATGGAGTCGCCCATGTGAGGTCCACAATCTATTCCCCCTGCCACCGCACACAGGTGCTTATTGATCCCTGATTTAGCAGCCGGAGGTCATGTCCCGCCGCCCATCCAGCAATTGCGATTCCCTTAGGGTCATCTCTGGGACTACCCCACTCACGCGAGTGGGCATTAAAGTCACCCAAGATAAGCACGGGACGAGGTAGGCATCTTCGTATGCACGCTCCGACCTCGTCCAGGTACGCCTCGTAGGCAGCAAGGGTGCAGTTTGGGGAGATGTAGCATCCTACGACGGCAAGGTGACCCCATTCCGTTGCTACGAAACCCTGTCCTTTTTCAATAGGGACACAGGGGGGATCACCTTCACCTCCTCCCCAGTAGATAGCAACAGAGCCCTGCTCGTCCCCAAACCATCGTGGATGGGCCGGGATCCGATAAGGCTCCGCCACTACCGCACATGCAATCGACCACTGCGCAAGGGTTTGCATAAGCAAGTTCTGCGCACCCTGGCAGTGGTTTAGATTGCACTGCAGGGCTCTAAATGGGTTGTGATCCATTAAGAGGCCTCCATGGCCTCCTGGGGTGGGCTTAGGCCCAAAATTTCGGCATCTTTCGTTGGGGCCGAAGTCTTTCCGGTATTTGGGGTAGGAGGAATTCTCCGTCCACCCTTCGCCTTTTTAGGGGGGGAGCAATTCTTGCTACCAATCCTGTGGTCGGCCTTGCAGCCCATGTCCGAGCACAGTGGACATTTTGGCGGACGCGTGCAATCGCTAGCCCGGTGACCGGGCTCGCCGCACGCATAGCACACTGCACTGCGATCCACTGGGTTCTGACATAGGCTGCGTACATGCCCATACTCCAAGCACCGGAAGCATTGAAGTGGCCGTGACGTAAGATAGTCGACGCGAGCCGAGGCCCACCCGACGACCACTCGTCCTGACGCTGCTATCTTACGCACGCTAGCCAGCGGACAGCGTACCCACACCGTGCCCAGGGCGCTGGGTGGGCGCCTAATTACACCCACCCTCACGTCGTCAGCGGAGCAGCCTCCATCGCGGGCGACCGCAGCGGCCACTTCCCCTGGCGTGACGCTGTCGTCGAGGTCCTTAAGCCTCAGCTCCCCCGTCTTAACGGGACGAGAGATGCGGACGCTGAAATCCTCGAGGACAGCGCGCATGCGTCCTGCCAGTGTGTCGGCCTTGGACGCACAATCAGGCCCAGACACCTCCATTATGAGCCCCCCCGTTATAGCTCGTTTAGAGCGAACCATGTCCACCCCCACTTCCTCCAGCCTAATGCGAGCTCTGGCAGCTGCCATGGCCGCGGCGTACGTGTCCTGTGAACCTTCCGGAATGGTCACAGTTATCGCTGCGGATTTGGGCAGTCGCGAGGGCTTAGGGAGAGCAGGTGCCTTTTTGCGCCCGCCCCTGGAGTTCGCCGGTGGGCTGGGCTTAGCCGGAGCAGTTCCAGGGCCGGCACCAGGTCCTGCTCTAGTGCTGACCGTGGAGTCAATCGCGGCACCTGACGTTACTCCAGCCGCCTTTCTTTTAGATTTTTTGGCCCTAACCTAACCTAACCACCACTGGTTGCTCTCACAACGTTAGTTACACATTATACCTAAGCTAACCACCACTGGTTACTCTCACAACGTTATACCTAACCTAACCACCACTGGTTGCTCTCATAACGTTAGTTACACATTATACCTAAGCTAACCACCACTGGTTACTCTCACAACGTTATACCTAACCTAACCACCACTGGTTGCTCTCACAACGTTATACCTAAGCTAACCACCACTGGTTACTCTCACAACGTTATACCTAACCTAACCACCACTGGTTGCTCTCACGACGTTAGTTACACATTATACCTAACCTAACCACCACTGGTTGCTCTCACAACGTTAGTTACACATTATACCTAACCTAACCACCACTGGTTGCTCTCACAACGTTAGTTACACATTATACCTAACCTAACTACCACTGGTTACTCTCACAATGTTATACCTAACCTAACCACCACTGGTTGCTCTCACAACGTTAGTTACACATTAAACCTAACCTAACCACCACTGGTTGCTCTCACAACGTTAGTTACACATTATACCTAACCTAACCACCACTGGTTACTCTCACAACGTTATACCTAACCTAACCACCACTGGTTGCTCTCACAACGTTAGTTACACATTATACCTAACCTAACCACCACTGGTTACTCTCACAACGTTATACCTAACCTAACCACCACTGGTTGCTCTCACAACGTTAGTTACACATTATACCTAAGCTAACCACCACTGGTTACTCTCACAACGTTATACCTAACCTAACCACCACTGGTTGCTCTCACAACGTTATACGTAACCTAACCACCACTGGTTGCTCTCACAACGTTAGTTACACATTATACCTAAGCTAACCACCACTGGTTACTCTCACAACGCTATACCTAAGCTAACCACCACTGGTTACTCTCACAACGTTATACCTAAGCTAACCACCACTGGTTACTCTCACAACGTTATACCTAACCTAACCACCACTGGTTGCTCTTACAAAGTTAGTTACACATTATACCTAACCTAACCACCACTGGTTGCTCTCACAACGTTATTTACACATTATACCTAACCTAACCACCACTGGTTACTCTCACAACGTTATACCTAACCTAACCACCACTGGTTGCTCTCACAACGTTAGTTACACATTATACCTAAGCTAACCACCACTGGTTACTCTCACAACGTTATACCTAACCTAACCACCACTGGTTGCTCTCACAACGTTATACCTAAGCTAACCACCACTGGTTACTCTCACAACGTTATACCTAACCTAACCACCACTGGTTGCTCTCGCAACGTTATACCTAACCTAACCACCACTGGTTGCTCTCACAAAGTTAGTTACACATTATACCTAACCTAACCACCACTGGTTACTCTCACAACGTTATACCTAAGCTAACCACCACTGGTTACTCTCACAACGTTATACCTAACCTAACCACCACTGGTTGCTCTCACAACGTTATACCTAACCTAACCACCACTGGTTGCTCTCACAACGTTAGTTACACATTATACCTAAGCTAACCACCACTGGTTACTCTCACAACCTAAGCTAACCACCACTGGTTACTCTCACAACGTTATACCTAACCTAACCACCACTGGTTGCTCTCACAACGTTAGTTACACATTATACCTAACCTAACCACCACTGGTTGCTCTCACAACGTTAGTTACACATTATACCTAACCTAACCACCACTGGTTACTCTCACAACGTTATACCTAAGCTAACCACCACTGGTTACTCTCACAACGATAACGTTGTAGTATCCAGTGGTGGTTAGCTTAGGTATAAACCTAAGCTAACCACCACTGGATACTCTCACAACGTTATACCTAACCTAACCACCACTGGTTGCTCTCACAACGTTAGTTACACATTATACCTAACCTAACCACCACTGGTTGCTCTCACAACGTTAGTTACACATTATACCTAAGCTAACCACCACTGGTTGCTCTCACAACGTTATACCTAACCTAACCACCACTGGTTGCTCTCACAACGTTAGTTACACATTATACCTAACACACCACTGGTTACTCTCACAACGTTATACCTAACCTAACCACCACTGGTTACACTCGCAACGTTATACCTAAGCTAACCACCACTGGTTACTCTCACAACGTTAGTAACACAAAAAGCTTAAATGCATAGTATCAGATGATGTGTTTTTATAACTTATTTGTATTTTCTATTATTATTAATATTCACTTCATTTATTTTAAATCTCGTTATAAAATACATTTTTTACTATAGAAAATAAAATATTATAAAACTATTCCAGCAAAAAATATATCAAAACGGTGAATCACCGGCCACGACGATGAGACATTATGAGACACCTATATCTCTACCTTTGTAAAATGAAATAGTACTTATGAAGTTATTAAATTCCTTAGTTTGATATGTAGGTAAATCTAGGTAAATCTAAACAAGTTAGATTTACCTACATATCAAACTAAGGAATTTAATAACTAAATAGGTTACACCCTCCTTTCTCCGTTATATTTGATAAAATAAAAATCTATATTTATGGATTTATTTATTTTAACAAAATCCACCATCACTTAAAATTATAATATAATTTTTTCTTACGACCAATAACGGATTTACATTTTATAGATGATAATTTTAAAACAGACAGTCAAATAGCAAGTTTAAATTACTTAATGTTGTTAGATTTACCTACATATCAAACTAAGGAATTTAATAACTAAATAGGTATAGTAAATAGGTTGCACCCTCCTTTCTCTGTTTCAAATAAATATAGATTTTTATTTTATCAAATATAACAGAGAAAGGAGGGTGCAACCTATTTAGTTATTAAATTCCTTAGTTTGATGTGTAGGTAAATCTAAACAAGTACTTTGAAAAACAAAAACAAATCAGGTTGTGATTAGAAATGGCATCTCGTGAATGTTTACATAGACATAGAGATATAATTTACATTTTACATTCACAAATATTAAGGGACTTTGTCGCTAAGCGACCACATCGCATTACTAGGATATCAAACTTACGTATAAATTATACCTACTTAAACAACAATTTACTTAATAACAAGATGGACAAAAACATGGTGAATAACATATGTATAAATTAACAAAAAAAAATTCAAAAATTAACTTCTTAATTTAAAACAACATTCTGCCAGGTCATATAGCTGTGCTGCTTTGTCCGACAGAGGTGACGCCAATATAGCGTTGCAATGTCCGACATTGAGCACCTTGGAGGAACCAAACAATTTAATTCTTTCACTTGCGTTCCAACAACATTCCATCAACACGTGCTGTACATCTTCTATAGAACCACGGTACATCACAATTGGGCGAATCAACTTTTTTCATAAGAAATACAAACTTAGACTTTAGACCTTGACGCCGAGTTTCCAAGCTGTGAGTAGATTTTTACTTAGATTACTTACTGAACAATTAGGCATCAGGTTGTAGACCATGTAAGTACAATGTGCGCAGGACCATTGATCAACAGGTTGTACCTATCATAATAAAAAGTACATACCAAAGCTGCTATGGGCGTATGTTAATCCAGCTTCTGATATAATAGAAAAGTCAGTTTAAACACCAGTCTCAAGTATTACAATGTTTTAATGATATGCGTTCACCATAGGTACAATATTTATTTATTTATTTACCATTAATTTTATTTTACATTACAATTAAGTTGTTTTCATTAGATCAGTGTTGCCAGTGGCAGAAAGTCAAATATAACATTAGACAGCTCAAAAAGTAACATTTTCCTGAGAAAAGTTACAATACCTACTTGTTACTTGTTTATGGACTGGTTTCCGCAACTAGGCCACAGGTGGGCCCTTTTTGCGTGTCGGGTGGGGGGCTGCTAATCTAACCACCCGATGTCCTCTAGGAAAGCCAGCAGCTCGCTGACGCCGGTGCATGCCTCCCTAGGCGTCCTCGGTGTCCCGAGGTAGAGTAGTCTTTGAGACGCTACGCTATTGCACTCTACAAGCACATGTGCGGCCGTCTCCTCTGCATTCAAACATCCCCTGCATAGGGGGCTGTCCGTGATACCCAGATTAAATAGATGTTTATTAAGCATGCAATGTCCTGTGACAATACCGACAATTAGCCGGAGTTTGCCCCGTTTCAGATTGAGGAGTTTTCGGGAGAATCTCGGGTTTAAAGCCGGGAAGGCCTCCTTAGACTGCCTACAATCCGGAATACTTGCCCAGTAGTCTTGGTGTTGTTTAATCGTATGTTGACGGATCCATGAGCGGACTTGACTGAAAGGTAGGGGAATTATTGGTTCAGGCCCTGCCGTTACATTAGCTAATATTATGTGGAAAACGACATAAGTAATACTTTATAATTGCACTTTATTACACAAAAACTAAAATAAGTTGTCTGTCCTGTCCCATTTATACAACTTCGAAAAAATCGTAATAATTGTTTATCGAATAATCGACTGGCGATGCTGAAAAAGAAGAAACATACAATCAATGTGTGTGTCTAAGTAACATACCAGCCAATTTAGTAATATCTTTCAATATTGCAACATAGGTAGCAAAGCCTCCCTGTACTCTGTCATCACATCAATGAATATGAAAATAATGTCATTATAATAGAGATATAATGGAGACAGGATAGCTAATTTGAACTGGTAGAACCTGGAAAGAAAGCGTTTATATTAGCATCGTAGTCATGAAAAATAGTTACCTACTCAAAACGTTTTAAGATTTAAATAATATTGTGCAATTAGTACCTACCTTCACCACTCTTGCTATATGTTATTTTTGCATGCATCATTGCTTTCGAAGGCTCAAATTTTGTGGCGTTTTTAATGTTTGCTTTAGTAGCCATCAAAGAAGAATTGGTTGCAGTGTTTAGCCTGTTCCTGTTTTCACATTTAATTAATTTAAGTTGACTGAAAATTCGTTCCACGCTTGCATTCGAAAATGGCAACACAAGCAAAAGCACGATACACTTTTTTAAATTTGGAAATATTGGAATACCAACTTTAGTCACCACTCGCTTAAGTCACCTCTTATCCAAGCTTGCATACTACGGATTCGAGCACAATAGCATTAAATGGTTTGCAAGCTACCCGAGTCATCGTTCACAACTTGTAGAAATCCGTTCGAGTAATGGCTTCATCTTAAAATCTGACAAAAGGCCTGTTTTACGTGGAGTTCCACAGGGTTCAATTTTAGGACCTATACTTTTTATTTTATATTCTGCAGATATCATACAAAATATTAAAAATTGTAAATATCACATCTACGCTGATGATTTACAGCTTTATACGTCATTTAAGCCGTGCAATGTAGAAAAAGCAGTAAATGAACTTAACCAAGATTTAGATAGGCTGGTAGACTGGTGTAGCCGAAATAACTTATGTCTTAATCCCAACAAAACCAAATTTCTGGTGCTAGGAAATTGTAAAGCTTAACCCTTTAGTTCAAGTTAATGGCATCCCTATACAACGAGCTAATGAAGCCCGCAATCTAGGCCTTCTGATGGATGGATCCATGCACTTTGAGAGCTATGTTCGGCAAACAGTCCAAAATTGTTTTTATAGGTTGTCCGTTCTGTACCAAGTTCGCCAGTACATTGATATAGACCTGCGCGTGTCACTTTGTGAATCACTTATTTTATCCAAGCTCAACTATGTCGACAATGTTTTCGGAGAATGCTTACTTGGATGTTCTAAAAGACTGGTGCAGCGCATTCAAAACGCCTGTATTAGATTTTGTTTTCCCATACCTCGTCGAGCCCACATCTCCCCTTACTTATACAGTCACGGACTTCTTAACATGTCGTCGCGTCGGACTTTACATTTTGCTACATTACTTTTTGGTATAATTAAAAAACAGATGCCAACATATTACATGAAAAAATTGTTTTCTCTAATCGCCATATCCGATTTGCCGCACGTTTAATGTGCCCATATCACAGAACGACTGCATTTCGTGGTAGCTTTCGTTACGCTGCCACGAAATGTTGGAACAATCTTCCGCCACCAATTAGAAATTGTAATAGTTTATACACTTTTAGGCACTCACTAAGGGAACATTTGTTAATTCTTCAAAAACCACACTAATGTTTTGTCGTTCTTGCTCGCATTCGCCAGCCCAAACCTATCACTTGTTTATTTTATCCGTCTATTATCCTATATTTATATTATTTATTTCACACACACACACACACACTTACTTGGTTGGTTGCTTCTGTTGCCCGGACTCTCATGAGATCGGTGTCCTCAGGAGCACCAATCATAAATAGGTAATCGCACACATAACATATAAGAGAAACGCACACACCCTCACATGCATACACACTGGTGGCTCCTGTTGCCCGGACTCTTAAGAGACCGGTGTCCTCAGGGGCTCCACCAATACCTACACAAATTGCAATAAAAAACACATTGCATTGAATTATTTACTAACTACCATCACTATTATGGCTCTATCTATAGCTCTTTTTAATTATTTCTTCTGTAGATATTTTGCGTGTTGTTCTGTAAATTAATTAATAAGTAATTACAGAACAACATTACATATAACTTATATTAATATATAACTTTGTTTATATTTACGTGTGTAAGATTGGTGTAGCGGGTAGCACTGCACTTCACCCTGGCACCGCTGTAAACCAGCGCTGCTATGGCCCTTGTGCCATAGCAGCATTAAGCTGAGCTGGTGGCCTTTTTGTGTAGCATTAAGTCTAATATTAATTCTAATTTTAGTCATCATGTCTTGTTATGTAATGTTACACAAATAAAGATTTTCTATTCTATTCTATTCTTAATGCTCGCTCGCCTAAGTAAGCGGGATAGAAGATTGAAAAATACACGCGAGTGAGTATGCGGTACGACAAAGTGACAGATTTTCGCGCGGACACAAAATCAAGTGCCCCAACATGACGAACAAAAACATTCTTGGATGCGTTCCGTTTCACGATTTTTTTTGTTTGCTGGAAAATATTTTTCAAGTTTATTTATATTGACCTAAAAGTAACACAAAATAACATCGTGTAACATGAAGGTAACCTGAGAGGGTCAAAAGTAACGGAAAATGTTACAAAAGTAACATTCTGGCAACGCTGCATTAGATACTCCAATATATTTTTATAATCCTTCAACTTCGTTTTATAATGGCCGGGGTGGCTCTGCCTAAATCCCCGCTTTGCGATGGTGACATTTGACAGGTCCGTAATAATAGATGCTATTTTTACTACTAATATGACATGTGAGGTTTCCTCATTTACCAAAACAACAGTAGGTAAGTCCCTCAGTACCTACCTAAAGCCTACCACAGAACCGTGCGCAAATCAATTATGCAGGTAGGTAGGAGGTAATACTAAACATACCTAGCCATTTATTAATTAAGTTATCTTCAAAAGCTTATTAAGATTAAATCAATGCAATGTGACTGCGATAAATGTATTATAAATACATGACGTGAGTAGGCGTTTTATTATCACTATCAGGGTATCACTGTTCATTTCCTGTCGTGGTCGCCACAATTCTAGGATAATAACCTCCATTCCGCCGAGCACGACGTCTTCAGTGCACTCGCTCGGGGGGTATGATACGTTGCGTAGGACCATAACTTTATATTTGAAATAAATGTTCATAAATGTATATTTAGTACCTACACCAAGTAAAAGAATTGTATGCACATTGAGTTACTAATACTAGGTACGCAATTAATAACAATTCAGTGTGTGCATAGATTGTTTTTGCAGTTATATTATAATAAATTGAGGATCCGTATGGAACGTGTCGTTCTGTACGGACCATGGTGCATTTTGCATATATTTGGAAGATTTTTTTTACAGGCCTATCTGGAAATGTGCCATTTAAACCCCGTTCACGAATTTATTTTCTGTTTGGTATATGCACGACTATAAAGTTCCCTAATTGTTGACAGGTGAGTGAAAGAAGCACTAAAATAGAAATATAAATTAAAATTAAGTATTAAATTAGAAAAAATTAGGGTTTTTTTCTGTAATATTTTTTTTGTGAATAACAGGAATAAAAGTATTTCATAGTCCTCCTCCTTAATATGAACCTCTCAATTATGTTATAAAAATATGTTTGTATGTGGGCTTTAATTGTACTAAAATTTAGTAAATTTGCTATATGGACCAAGGTCTGAAATAAATTATTTATATTTATATTTTGATTTTTTTATTTATAGCCACGGTTTTTTTTGACAGATAGAGATGCGAATCTGTCGACTCGAAAAATATGGGGATTTAGGGAAGGGGGCGGGCATGAGTACTTAACGTTTGTAATAAAAAGTTACTGATATCTATACTTTTAAAATGTTTTTTATTATAATAACCATCTTTGGCAATCAGTCTATCATAATTTTAGTCATTCTTATAGAAGCACTTGTTACATAATAGCTAATTATTATACACAAAAACGTGAAAAAAGTCCCATCACCCCATCTTGCCCCCAGGGGCGGGTAACGTGGGGTACCCCTAGGGGCACTAAGCGGTATGAATTAGTAGAATATTTATTGTTGACAAAACTCGCATATAAACTTAGCCTCTTCGTCTTCATCCTCTACACCAGCACATCCGCAGTGAGCCCATTTGCCACTTATAGAACACGCAGCCCATCCTTCATTTGAGTCCAAAAACCTTAACAATACAAACAGGGGTATTTTCCTTGTCACTGTCGCTGTTTTCTGGTGATACACGAGACTTAGCCACTTTTTTGTTTATTGTTGTGCTCCTTTACGTTTCTTTACGTTCCTTGCAGTAGAAGTAGTAACTGTAGGTTCCGGTTCCGGGCCTTCTGGGTTTCTACGAGCAATGTACACTTTTATTTCTAAAGTTGTCTGCGGGAAAGAAAAGGTATTTGCTGCCAGCAGGTCAGCTTTGAAAAATGTGGCATTTAAGGCGAGTTTTAAATTGAGCTAGAGTTTTTAGGTCTTTGATATATTTATTATATGAACGCGCTCCTTCAAACATTATATTTTTCTTGCCATAGTTAGTCCTAGCTTTCTGTAGGTACCTGTATATTATGTGCTTTTCTTAGGTTCCGTTTGTGAACATGTATATATTTTGTAAATACTACTTCTGAGTGAATGTCGTTGTTTAATGTTTTTCTTATAAGTATGCATGTGATGTAGTGATAGATTTGAGATATTTTCAATAGTTTAGTTTCGTTGTAAATGTTGTTAGTTGATGTTATTTAATCATAAAAGAATGGTACTTTGATTAGTTTATTTTGTGTAATTTGGAGAATATCAAGGTTGGTTATTGCGGCCATGCCCCATACTTGGTAGTCCAAATGTGGCTTTAGGAAACTATTATACATGATGTACGCTTTTACGGTTTTAGAAAATTATTTCTCAAAAGAATATACATTCACTTATAAAGAAATACAGGATTATCTTAATTTAATTTAACATGCAGAGCGGACTTATGTAACTAACAGTTAGTTGGTGATGATTATTCAACATTAAAAATAAATTTTTATGGAAATTTACCAGATTCACTTTGTGTTTAACAATAATATTGTAAGTGCGGGTAGACCGGAGTATTGTTTCGTTCGTCGCTATAACTAAAACAATGCAAGTTAACAATAGCAGTTGCTCGAGGGCGGTTCTATTACGTGTTAATTGGCAGTTGCTTTGAGAGTTAGGTTATTGGTAAGTGGTATGATTTGTACAATATGGTAGTTATCTAAGTAAGTTGGTTGTAGTAGGTATATGACAGATTTAAAAATAATAATTTGAATTTTAATGTGTTTTTTTTTTTTTTTTATGTAGCAAACAATATGAGGTAGACATCTGACAATACCGCGTAGACATACCAATAGTGACGTAAAGTTTTCCGGTGCGGTTTCCATGACACACATAAAATGATTATATTGTTCTTTTTGTTTAATTTTAATCGTAGAAGCTGTAGAAGCTTGTTTAGCGTTCCGTAAAACAAATCAGGCATTCTTTTATTATCTGGCCAATATGATATAGTTGATTAATATTATGTCTAATTTTTGTATTTCTATAGCACTTAATTCAATAATATATTCTATCCCGAAGCTAGTTATTTCTTTTAGTTCTATTATTATGTTCAACTTGATCTTGGATGCATATGCAAACACCACCACCTTCATGGTTGGAGCGACAAAAGGAGGATGCTACTTTATATCCTTCTACGCGTACTGGATATTTTAGTATAGTAGTGACCCAGGCTTCTGTGAGACGTAGGACTTGGATATGTTTGTCTTGTTCCGTAGCAGCTTCCTTAAGATGCCTTTTATTACACATGCTTTGCATATTTTGCAACAAAATATTAATATTATCCTCTAAAAAACACATTTGATGATGATATTTGTTTATTAGGTTTTAGTGCTTGTTTGTTAGTTAGATAATGGCGTTATTAGGACCCGAATTATCGATTGTATTCCTTGATTTATTCACATACCTACTCATCTATCGGTGTATGTTGGTTCTTTGTTAACTATTCCATTTATGCCCATTTGTTCTTTGTACTCGTTTCCTAATTATGATCTTTATGATCAGTTTATTCTCAATAAACAAAAATAATAATAATAGCTCTATGTTCAATTTTACGTGCTTCAACAAGTTTCTCAATCAGTTGTTTTCTCTTTGCAGTGATTTCGAACCGAGTAGTTCTGAGATTGCTAATCCAGGCTTATTAAAGTAGCGGCGATTCTCTAAGTTATTTAGTTACACTCTTGCTAAGAAGTACAATAATGATGGGTCGCCGGTTTCCTCGCTCTCCGAGCCTCCTGATATCGTCAATATATCCTGTTACGTTGATATTTAGTATATCTTGGAAAACATAAACTACTCTGGTAAACATGTCGTGTTCATTTTCATTCATGTTTTCGTGTAGACTATACAGTAATACGGATTTACTGGCTTATGATTCCTCTTTGATTGTGATGGTTGGTTCCGTTTCTTGGGTCTGTTTATCAGTTTTCTTCATTTTATGTTTAGTTTTGTATTGCATTTCTTTAATTTCTTTCCTTAGCTTTTTATTTCCTTCAAGTAGCTCTATAACAATTTTATTTGTATCGTTTAAAGAGATCTTTTGTTTTTTTTTCTCTGATGACAAATTGTTAGTTTTTATCGTTAACTCTTCTTTCAACTTTAATATAAGGCTGGAGGTTGTCATCGTTATTGCGGAGTAGAGAATGGGATTGAAGGTGACAGAGTTACAACATGTTATCTTTCGTAGATCATATTTGATTATGATTTTCAATCCGATTCTTTATCAACACGATTTATACATAATTAAATTTCCTAAATATAGGTATGTAATGCAGCATAAAAAAACAACTGGCCTGAGGCACAACGCGTGCAGCCACAAATCAGCCACGTCAGCGATGCCCTGTCACCCGGCCTGTCCCTATAAAAGCCGCTGCACGGCCGTATTTGCTAGTCAGTCGCTCGCCTCAAATATAAGTACGAAGACAAAGCGTCCGCTACAACGTTAGGGCACTCAACGTTAAGTCCCGGAAGGCAGACAAGCTCACGAAATCAAGCCTTAGATGTAAGCAATTATGCCTTTGGAGCTGTAGTGCAGGGGGGGATCAAGCTGGCTACTCCTCGGGCAGCGTGGGTAGCATAGTACCACAGCGTATATGTAAACATATATTTTTTTTCTATTCACCCCCGAGGTGAGGTAAAAGATAAAGATAAAAATCATTTATTACAGCAAAACTAATAAGTAAATACACTTAACTTATAATTAGCACTTACATGGTGATGAGGTATTTCTTCTAAGTACTTGTATTTGAAATTTAGTGTAATACATTGTGTTATTGCCGAGACGTACATATCTACAATGTTATGTAATTTCTGATGGCACCCTCACTAGGCTAGGCCTGTATCGAGGGAGCCTATACATGAACGACAATTCAAAGTTTAGTATTGTTCAGGTTACGGATATAACTGAATATATAATAAAAATACCTAATGATGAATTATGTGATGTAAGTTTAGAGGTAGAGGTAAATACCCACACAAACTAATTTAATTTATAAAACAAACATAAAACGTGAATAAATTTACAATGTAAACATTAAATATAAAGTAAAGAATTTATGTAAAAAAGAGTTGAAAGAAATAAAATAAAATAAAATAAAATAAAACCATTGAGAACCTACATCTAGGATAAAGCTTTAAGGAGTTTGTACGAAGTACAATGTAGTGACATTATCAGGGAAGAATCCTAGTTGTGTCTGGATTCTTGTGTTACACAGTTCTTACACATTACATTGTTTTCCCTTTTTTCTAGTGGCCAAGATGTACAAGGTACAATGTGTTATTCAGTCTATGCGTGTGATATCAAGGTTACCTAACTTCCTAGTTATTATAGCTTAGCAATATCTACGTGAGGATATGTATCAACGTGATTTCTTATCTTCCGCATAAAGTCTTCATGTTAACTTAAATCTAATAAATAAACCAGTTGCGAATTATCAGCGTTGGAGTTATTATTCACGGTAGCTCTAACAGAGTTTCTCTGTCTTGTCATATGACAAGGCAGCAAGCCACTTTTGTATGATATATTTTGCTTCAGCAATACTTTTATCCTTGATGTTTCAGTTTTTAGCTACATTATTATATACTCGAACCTTCATAAAACTGCCTGTGCGTTGTGCAAAATTTGTTTTAGTAGAGGGGGTAATCAATCTATAAACTCTACGATTGGACACGAACTCAGTATCAGGGGAGGAACTATGGGATTTATGTACTGAAAGAGCAGTTTTTAGCACATAGAGTTGGCGAACAGTAAGTACACTAGCTTCTTTATAGAGAGCCGAGGTAGGATATCTGAATGGTTTACGGAGCATCACTTTTAAAACAGAGCGCTGCGCTCTCTCTGCTTGGATGTTGAATGATTTAGCTGCACTACCCCAGCAGGAAATACAATATGTTATAAGCGATTGACAAAGAGCGAAATATACCAACTTAAGGGTGTCGGAGCATGCTACATAACGAAGGTTTTTCATGATACCTATAACCTTTCTAATACGGGTTGTCAGGAAACTAATGAGAGATTTGAATGTGAGTTTTTGGTCGATATGAACTCCCAAATATTTTAGGTCTTGTGTACGGGTAAGAGTTTCACAGGTGCAGGGGTTCAAGCGTAAGCATTTATTTTCATGTACTTGAATTATTGCGCTTGGATCTGGAGCTGACACCGCACTTTTGTGGAAGCTCAGGAACGAGGTTTTTTAGTATTTAGGGTAAGGAGGTTTTCCTGAAGCCATTGACCTATGAGTTTCACACCACGCTCCACACGTGAATAAACAACGGGCCACGAAGGACCATCAAATATTATTGCAGTGTCATCAGCGTAACACAAGATATCTGCATTTGGGATGGGAACGTCGTGGATGTCGTTTATATAAAGGAGAAATAGAGTAGGCCCAAGGATGCTACCCTGCGGTACACCAAAGCGAATTGAATGAGGAACACTTGTGACCTGTCCAACCCTCAAACACTGTCTCCGATTCGTTAGATATCTTTTGAACCAATCAAATGCGATGCCTCGAATTCTAAGGAGGTCCAGTTTACGAAGAAGTATCGGAACTGACACCGTGTCAAAGGCCTTGGCCAGGTCAAGAAAAACTCCAACACAGCAACTTCCGTTATCCAAGTGAGACGAAACCGCTGAAATTAGGTAAGAAACTGCATCATCTGTGCTTTTGCCTCTTCGAAACCCATATTGTTTTGGGGAAAGGATGTTATTGGCTTCTAGGAAGTTGACAAGGCGTCTTTTCACCAGCTTTTCAAGAAGTTTCGAAAAGGTACCCAAGAGCGATATCGGTTTCTAATTATCTACCGAGCTCTTTGTTCCACTCTTATGGATTGGAGTGATTAATGCCGTTTTCCAGTCGTCTGGGAATACACCAGTAGATATGCTAAGGTTTAGAATGTGCGTGAGCGGGACAATAATAGAGTCCTTTATGTGTTTGATGAGGGCATTGCCAATACCGTCCATCCCCTGGGCTTTATCAGTTTCTAGACCAGTAATCATATTGTTGATTTCATCAAAGTCTGTCGGATTCATAAATATTTAGTGAGCGGGGGTGTTGTTTACTCGTACAGTCTCAGTAAGATCTTCCTCACACACACACAGGTGATACCGAGATCTACTTGCTTGAGCTTGGCCTCCTTTGAGTGGTAATTTACAATAGTACTAAGGATAGCAGTGAAAACTCTGTTTGCTTCATTAATTTCATTTATATCAGTGACCACAGACCAGTCTATAATTTTTAGAGCGTTATAGATAGCATTAAAATCTCTTTTTATGATAGTGCGATTTGGACGAATGACTGCTTTTTGCAGAGATTTATTCCGAGTAAAACTGGGTAATGATCAGTAATAGCTAGTTGACAAACTATAGTTCCCAATAGCCGCGTCCTTACTACTTAGATTTCTAGCAAAAATATGATCCAGGCAAGCAGACTCTCTGGTAGGTTTTGTGCTAGCTGGGAGTAGACCATGCTCTGCCATGAAGCATTGATAGTCAAGGCTTTGCAAGTTCCCTGTCGTGTCCATTATAGTTCATATCACCAGCAATAATAAGAGGTAGGGCGCTTCCTTTATTCAGAAACGTTTCTAGCGACAAATTTTTCTATATTTCTCACGGATGGCGAGCGATAAATGCCAAGAATAGTCATAACCCTAGGAATATTGATGCTCAAGCTATCGGCGTCTTCTATGACAGGTTCTGACATTAGAGCATTCCATTTGTCTTTAACATAAATTACAACTCCGCTGTTTTGGTTGATTTGTTTAGTGTTCTTAAATGAGTTGTAGCCAGATAGTTGTGGGATTATTGTAGTATCAGATAGCCAGCATTCCGTTAGAACTATTATGTCAATAGATACATACGTCTAGACGTTTTAAGGCTACTAGGAGCGAGTAGGAGTTTTTCATTATACCTACGAGTACTTCGAATATTTAAGGACATCAATTTAAAGTTGTGTTTACGTGAGAAAAAGTGTTTACAATTTTGCGAGTCACTCACAATTTCACAGTTAATTTTAAAAGAGTCTAAATCTGAACATAAAACATTATTGAACAACATTATTGCATAGTAATTTTATCTATAAGCCAGGTTATAGAGTACGTAGCTACTCCAACTGTTAAATCTTTAGTTTGGAACGTACCATAGAGAGTCCGATTTAGGGTGCTCATTTCGGTTATATTATTAAATTCGAAAAGTTCCCATTTTGACGTTGAAACTTGAGTTTCGGGGTTAATATAATATGAATTTATATATTAAAGTAAACGAAAGCATTTAAAAATTCCAAAATTGAGTTTGGAGTAAAGAATTAAAGGGCTATACCCAGCAGTGGACAAAAATGCGTTGCGGATGATGATGAATTCGAGTTCGTGTCTGACAGCAGTATAAAGAGTGATTATGTTGCATTGGTAATAAAACAAACTTTGTGTACTTTGTAACTAGGTGTAGTATGTAACGTAAGTAACTATGTCAAAAGCTAGATAAGATATATTCATTAGTAATAAATCAACTGTAGTCAGATGCAGTCGTTTTAATTACAACTCCATAAACCATACTTCCCTCAAATAAATTACTAGTTAGTACTAGATAACATACAGACGTACAAAACAAAAAGACAGGTGAACTAAGTAGTATACTAACACAAACCTTTGACCAAATAGATCATAATATTCTTTTATCAAAGCTTTCTGCTGTAGGTATAAGAGGAGATTTATTAAGATGGTTCACCTCTTACATACACAATAGATCTCAATTAGTGGTCCTGGGTAACTTTTCATCGAAGTGGATGGATGTTCCAAGTGGTGTTCCTCAAGGTTCATTACTGGGACCGCTCCTGTTTTTGATATTTGTATCGGACATTGACACTTGTTTCCACCACTCATTTGCATTGGCTTTTGCAGACGATATGAAAATTTTTCGCCCCATCTCTAGTTACGTAGACGCTATCCTTCTACAGGAAGATCTCGATCGTCTTGATGAATATTGTCTGTTAAATAAACTAGATCTAAATGTTAATAAATGTCAGGTAACAACTTTCACAAGAAAATCGAAGGTAGTAAAGTTCAGTTATAAGCTAAAGGGCCACTCTATCCATGTCGTTAGTAAAGTAAAGGATCTTGGGGTCATCCATGACTCAAAACTACTCTTTGATGCTCATATCTCATCAATTGTCAGTAAAGCATCAAAGTCGCTGGGCTTCATAATGCGGTCTACAAAAGATTTTAAGAACATCAAGACGATCAAGATTCTCTATAGCACATTTGTTAGATGCCACTTGGAATATGCCTCCCAGATCTGGAACCCGAACTACTCTGTCTACATTGACAGAATCGAAGCTGTACAAAGAAAATTTATTCGTTACGTTAACTTTAAATTGCGATCGAATGAGTCTGACTACCTTCGTAACTGTGCCAAACAGCATCTTCTTCCACTGTATCTAAGACGTGATTTCGCGGATATAGTCTATTTAGCACAAATATTATCCTCTTCTATAGATTGTCCCCAGCTGCTGGGCAAGGTTAGTTTCAATATTCCGAACAGATCTTTTCGAAAACCCAATCTTTTTCATCTTCCTCTAGTATCAACTAATTACCGACAAAATAGTTTTTTGTACAGAGCCAGGAAAAAATTTTACCATTTGGATAGTGAAATAGACCTTGACCTCTTCAACGGCAGCATTCCTCGTCTGAAAAACAAACTAAATAATTCCTTCTTCAATAAATTTCTATAAGATAAGAAATGAGCGAACGTTATCAGATACTATTACTATAGTTTGTATCTATTATGGTAAACGCGAGTATTAGCCTGTTATTGTTATTTTTGTGTTTTTGGAAATTTGTATTCTGTTTCTATAAGTGGGAACTTGTTAATAGCCACCTGTTTCTTCACACATGGCAATTATGTATATTGTGCTGAAAGATCCCCTAATATAAATAAATAAATAAATAAATAAACAAACATTGGGTAGGTACCAAGTAGTCCACTCAGCAAGCAGACGAGCGCGTGTGTGTAGGTCCAACAGGTCCTGACTCAGCTTGTTGCTCTAACACTAGGGTCATTTGAGTGAGTAGTAGTGAGTTTGATGTGAGTGAATGCTTTGCCTTGCCTGCCTGGATGGTAAGTAGGTAGTACGAGATGTACCAACTCCACTAACCCACTATAGGTATGCGAGGAGGTAGGTAGGTAGTATGAGATGTACCAACTCCACTAACCCACTATAGGTATGCGAGGAGGTAGGTAGGTAGTACGATATGTACCAACTCCACTAACCCACTATAGGTATGCGAGGAGGTAGGTAGGTAGTACGATATGTACCAACTCCACTAATCCACTTTAGGTATGCGAGGAGGTAGGTAGGTAGTACGAGATGTACCAACTCCACTAACCCACTATAGGTATGCGAGGAGGTAGGTAGGTAGTACGATATGTACCAACTCCACTAACCCACTATAGATATGCGAGGAGGTAGGTAGGTAGTACGATATGTACCAACTCCACTAACCCACTATAGGTATGCGAGGAGGTAGGTAGGTAGTACGAGATGTACCAACTCCACTAACCCACTATAGGTATGCGAGGAGGTAGGTAGGTAGTACGAGATGTACCAACTCCACTAACCCACTATAGGTATGCGAGGAGGAAGGTAGGTAGTACGAGATGTACCAACTCCACTAACCCACTATAGGTATGCGAGGAGGAAGGTAGGTAGTACGAGATGTACCAACTCCACTAACCCACTATAGGTATGCGAGGAGGAAGGTAGGTAGTACGAGATGTACCAACTCCACTAACCCACCATAGGTATGCGAGGAGGTAGGTAGGTAGTACGAGATGTACCAACTCCACTAACCCACTATAGGTATGCGAGGAGGTAGGTAGGTAGTACGAGATGTACCAACTCCACTAACCCACCATAGGTATGCAAGGAGGTAGGTAGGTAGTACGAGATGTACCAGCTCCACTAACCCACCATAGGTATGCGAGGAGGTAGGTAGGTAGTACGAGATGTACCAACTCCACTAACCCACCATAGGTATGCGAGGAGGTAGGTAGTGTTGCGGACGGTAACCAGGATTACCTAGTTCGCCCTGGGAAAGTATCCCAACTTAAGTTCGACGTGCGTTCCTTTCTCCTTCCGAAGCTGGTAGACGCACGCCGCCACGCACCCCTGAATGCGTATGAAGCTATGACTACCTGATCTTCCTTCCTATGGGGGGACCTCGACGTTGAAATGAAACAGGATCTTGAATTTTTCAGGTTTCGGCTGTTCCTAGGTTTCCCTACTACTACTTGCTGTCTTCCTATTGCTTCTTGCCTCTTCGGTGGCTTAGCTGCGACTTGCCTCTTCGGTGGCTGGACTGCGACTGACGGCCGTACAAACTGCGCTCATATTTATATGGCCGTGTTTTACCGGCAAGACGCCTGCGTGCTTTTGACTCAAGTTTACCTAATTTTTTCCTTGAGCCGAAACCTTTAAACCTTTATTTCTTGTAATCTTCTTAAAAAATACTTACAAATTTATGCCTTATACATAACAAAAACAAGCCTTATTAATATAAAATTACAAAATCTGAACATATTTAACAAATAAAAAAGTTTCTAGAACTAAAACTTATAAAAAACTTGATTTGGAACATTTTCCTTATACTAATTTTACAATAACTACAAAACTTAATTACAGATTTATACAATTCAAACGGAAAACCTTGTTCCAAGCCAAGACCCTTCAAATAACACTATTTTTTTATGATTCATCAATAAACAAAAAAGTACTTAAACAAAACGATGTCTTAATATAACAAAAAACGAATCAGCCTTACATTAAGGTTTCGTCGCCGACATTCTCCCCCTCGTGCGTCGCACCATCCTCCAGACTCGGCGATCCTCCCGTCGTTAACAGCACCACTCTCGAGCTGGGTCTGCGCAGTACTCCTCCTCTGGTCTCGACGTCGACGATCCGAGTGCGCCCATCAGGTCCAGGATACACTTGCTGGATTCTGCCGCGTGGCCAAGCGCATCTCGGTAGGGTGTGGTCGACGATCAACACGATGTCTCCAATTTGTAGATCCGTGATGCTGGTCCTCTTCGAAGTCTTCCTCGGCAGTAGAGTAGGCAGGTATTCTCGCAGCCATCGTTGCCAGAAGTGGTCGGCAAGCCGCTGCGTGGCCTTCCAGGTGTGTCTGCCCACGAGCTCGTGGTCTTCGAAGCTGCCGATTCTCGCAGCACCGCTGGATCGCCCGAGGAGGAAGTGGTTTGGAGTGAGCGCTTCCTCCTCAAGGCTCTCGGAGAGGTGAGTTAGAGGCCGAGAGTTGACCATGTGCTCGGCCTCTAGCAGGAGGGTGTGGAGTACTTCCTCTCGTGGATACTTCTCGTAGAGTGTGGCGCTTAGTGCGGTTTTGATGGATCGCACCAGACGCTCCCATGCACCGCCCATGTTTGGTGCACCAGGTGGGATAAACTTCCATTGCATGCCGATCTTCTCCGCTTCTGAGACGAGGTCTTCTTTCTTCATGTTGTCCATTGCTTCCCTCAGTTCCTTGTTTGCGCCGACGAAGTTGGTCCCGTTGTCCGTGTAGATTTTCTTCGGCATTCCTCTTCTTGCAGCGAATCTTCGTAGCGCCATGATCATGCTGTCCGTAGAGAGTGAAGGAACAAGCTCAATGTGTACAGCTCGAGTTGTTAAGCATGTAAACAGAGCGCCCCATCTTTTCTCGTGACGTCTTGCTACGGTGATTGTCGGTGATTGTCGTCTTGGTACGGTGTTATCGGGCCGAAGTAATCTATGCCGGTGCACGTGAAGGGTGGATTACTGTGCATCAACCTCTCAGCTGGTAAGTTGCCCGTCGGTAGTTCTTGAGGTCTCGCCTTTCTTGTCTTGCACCATTGACATTGATGTTGAACTGTCTTGATCGCTGACCTCAATCCCAGCACCCAGAAGCGTTGCCTTATCTCGTTCATGACCGTTGCGTGATTCCCATGGTTGAAGCGGCGGTGGAACTCTTCTATGATGAGTCGCGTTGCCTTGTCCTTGCTGTCGAGCACGATAGGTCGTTTGTAGTCCCTGGTCACGCCTTGTATCGCGTCGATTCTTCCTTTCATCCGCAGAAGTCCATCTTCCAGCACCACGTCGAGCCTCTTCAACTTGCTGCTGCCCTCCATTGGTTTTCCTTGCTGAAGACATCTGATATCTTCTCTGAAGCTTCTTTCTTGACTCTTCTTTAGTAGTAGAGTTTCAGCTTGCTCTAGTAGGTCTGCTTCCAGCGGTACGTAGTTAACCGCTTTCCTTGAAGATGATTGTCTCCGAGTGATGGACTTCTTTGGTTTCCTTGTCGTCTTCTTCCAGTCGGGGTCTGCTTGGCTGACGTTGACCTTCTCCTTTCTTCTGCAGAGTTTGATGAACTGCAGTACTCTTGCTGTGGCTCGCCATAACCTCTTCCATGATGAAAACCTCTCAGGATCTGGAGTTGGATGGGTGAAGCTCGCTGCCGCTGTAACGTCCGTCGCCTTCTCCTCGCCGGTGGTCTCCTTCTTGAAAGTCCTCGCCGCAGGCCAGTGAACCTCTTCCTTCTTCAAGAAGTCCGGCCCGGTATACCATCGATGATTGCAGTTGAAGTCTTCTGGCACGTCACGTGTTGCGTCATCTGCCGGGTTCTGTGCTGTGGGGACCCATCTCCAGTCTTGAGGTTTGGTGAGATCTTCTATCTCAGCCAATCGATGAGCCACGAACGTCTTGAAAGTTCTCGGATCCGTCTTAATCCAAGAAAGTACGATGCTGGAGTCCGACCAGAATGTCTTTTTTGTCACCTTCAGGTCCAACTCTTTTTCGACCGAATGCGCCAATCTGCTTCCTAGGAGGGCTGCTTGAAGCTCAAGCCTTGGGATTGAAACCGGCTTCAATGGAGTGACTCGTACTTTCGCTGCCATCAAGCTGATGTGGTAGGTCCCGCCTTGGTCTGCTGTTCTCCAGTAGACTGCAGCTGCATATGCCGTCTCGCTGGCATCCGTGAAGGTGTGTAGCTCCCCCTCGGTGCGATGTGGCGTCAGGCATCTCGGGATCTGTAGGGCTTGAAGCAGCTTCATCTTCTCCAAGTAGATCTTCCATTTTGAGTATTCATTTTCCTCGATCTCTTCATCCCAGCCGACGCCGCTTCGCCAGATGCCTTGGAGCAGCTTCTTGCCTTGGATGAGAACTGGTGATGCCAATCCTAGTGGGTCGAAGGTCGACATCACGGCGCTGGTGACTTCTCTCTTGGTAGGCACTTGAAGCCCCTTTGCTATTTCTTCTGGTGTGTTCCGGAGGTTTGCCCTGAAGCCGATGGAGTCTTGTTCCGTGAACCAGCGTAGTCCCAGAGTTTTCTCCTCTTTCTCGCCGAGGTCCACTTCTGTCTTTTCCGTTGCTTCAGTCTTGATTCCTTGTAGCAGCTCAGGTTGGTTTGATGCCCAACCTCTGAGTTCGAAGCCTGCCTTCTTGTGTATGCAGTCCACTTGTGCTGTCACTCTTCGGAACTCCTCTTCTGAATGGAAGCTGTGGAGGTAGTCGTCCATGTAGTGGTTCAGCTCGATTGCCCTTGCCGCTTCTGGATGTTGCCCTTTGTAGTCCGCTGCATTCCTGTTCTTGACAAAGATAAAGATAAAGATAAAGATAAAGATAAAGATATTTTATTTGCTTGAACACAATGTAATTTACACAGATGTTAATAATTTTAAGTTTCAATTATGTTCTACTAAGATTAGCATGCAAATGTTACAGTAAGTTAATAATGAAACTATGCTATTTTAGACAATGTCAAATAATTAAAGAGTTATAATAGGAACAGGCGTACAGGTGATGTCAAAATTTATCGGTCATAAAATCTTTAATATTGTAATAGCATTTGTTAATTAATAATTGTTTCAATTTAGTCCTGAATATATTGTCGTCAAGATCTTTCAATGATTTAGGTATTTTATCATAGATTTTACGTGACATACATACTACACTTTTTTGTAGTAAAGCTGTTTTAATGTTAGGCATTTGGAGTTTACTGCTATCACGTCTATTTCGCACTACGAAGTCAGACTTACGTGGGAAAAGATGGGGATGTTTTCTAACAAATATTGCCATTTCAAATATATATAATGACGGAAGCGTTAGAATCTTGTGCTCAATGAACAAAGGTCTACAACTGTCGGTAACGTGCAGGTTAAACATTGATCTAATACACCTTTTTTGTCTTTTAAATATGAAGTCTGTATTGGTAGAGTTAGCCCAAAAAATTATTCCAAACCTTAGGATAGACTCTACTGTTCCATAGTATGCTGTAAGTAGTGTTTCTGTATTAACAGTTGAGGATAGTTTGTAGAGTGCATAGGTAGAGCTACTTACTCGCTTACTTAAGAGTTCAATATGGATTTTCCAATTTAATTTAGAGTCAATTTGAATACCTAGAAATCTGGTTGATTCTACCACGTTTACTTTATTACCATTAAACTGTAAGTCTATTTGAGGATAATTTTTAATTCTTTGACTAAAATGCATAATGTTTGTTTTATTTATATTTATTTTCAGATTATTATTGTCAAGCCATTTAATTATTGAATTTATTGAATTATTAAAGTCAGAATTATATGTATTAATGTCATCACATTTTATAGTTATTGTACTATCGTCAGCGAATAAGGTCATTGGTTGATTGACTGATCTAGGCAGGTCGTTGATATAAATAATAAACAGTAAAGGTCCTAGGACACTTCCCTGGGGAACGCCAAACTGGACTGGACGCTCTAAAGAACGATATGACTTTTCACATTTTGTCTTGATATCCATTTTTGTAATCTCAGTAATTTGTCTACGGTTTTTAAGATATGAGCAGAGTAGTTGAGATACTTTTCCTCTGAGTCCATACGCTTCTAATTTATTAATCAAGATGTCGTGATCTACGCAGTCAAACGCCTGGGTCATATCACAGAACACAGCAGATACAGGTGTTCTGTTGTCTACTGACAGGACAATATGTTCAATGAATTCATAAATTGCTAAGTTTATCGATTTGTTACGTCGAAACCCTTTTTGTTCATTGCATAGTAATTTATGCTTTTCCAAATAAGAATATATTTCTTCATATATGTACTTCTCGAAGATTTTCGAGAAGACTGATAGTAGAGCTATTGGTCTGTAACTATTAGTTAACTCTTTGTTACCTTTTTTAAACAGCGGTTTAACAATCGCAAGTTTAAGATCTTTCGGAAACGTACCGGTTGAGATTGTTAAGTTTATCAAGAAACTGAGATGAGGGCTTATTGTTTCATTAACCGCTTTTATGATTTTCGTAGAGATTTGGTCTATACCAGTGCTGTTTGAGTTTTTTAACTTTTTAATAATGTTATGTATTTGTTGTGGAACGGATGGTGCCAAGAACATTGATTTAGCATGATGACCAATTTTTTCTGTAACGTTTATTCCACGATCGGGAATGGATTCTATTTTATTGATGAAATAATCATTAAATTGATTGGCAATGTCAGTAGGATTCAATAAATATTTATTATTATTACATTTAATTTTTACTATGGATTCCCTAGGAGTACAAATCCTAGTTTTATTAATTACATCCCAGGTCGCCTTAGATTTATTTTGAGATGTCATTATTTTATACATATTTTGTGATCTTTTTGTTTGCGTAATAACTTTTTTCAGTCGTTTCGAAAATAATTTGTAGATATGTTTATTAGTTTTAGTGGGTTTAGATATGAATTTCCAATATAAATTACGTTTTCTTTGGCTACATAGTTTTATCCCTCGAGAAATCCATTTTGGTTTACTTACGGTTCTAATAAAAAGATTTTTTTTTGGGAAGCATAGATCATAAAAAAGGGTAAAGTTATCAATAAAATACCTATAGGCTAAGTTAGGGTCATAAGTATTGTACATGTCAGAGAAGGTTAAGCTTGTAATGCACATTTTAAATTTTTCTATATTTTCGTTACAGAAGTCGCGCACTTCTCTATGCCATGACTTAAGTTTAAGAGTACGCACCGGCATTTTTATAATCTGAGCCGTATGGTCAGAGAGCGCAAATTCCAAGACTTCAGTTTTACAGTGTTTTTTAGAATTATGAGCAATATTATCAATGCATGAATTTGATATCAGACGAGTGGGTTGTTTTAGGGTTAGTTTTAAGTTGTAGTGCATTAGACTACATTCAAAATCACTTGTCACATTATTAGTTTTCATCATGTCAATATTAAAATCTCCTAATAAAATAGTATTCTTAACATTCAGCTTTCCAGTATATTTCAAAATTTTATCTAATTTATTAAAGAAAATGTTATAGTAAGCATTTGTAAGTTTAGGTATTCTATATAAACAAATAACGATTATTTTATATGTCACTAATTCAACAGCACAACATTCAATTATTCCAGATAAAGACATATTTTTAATTTCAGGTATTTCTCTCCATTCGTGGTTTTTCAGTACTAGGATACATGCGCCACCTTTATTTTTATTACTCCGACTGAAACTTGATGCTAAAATGTAGTTATCCAGGTTCAAGTTTTGTTCGTTTCCCATCATCATATTGTGCTCTGTGATACAAAGCACGTCAATATCCATGTTTCTTTCTCTGAGATCATTTAGATTTACTTGAAGGGCATCAGCTTTATTTAATAGTCCGGTTATGTTTTGGTGCATGATATTTAGATACTTAGTCTCGAAAAAACATTAAACTATCCTCCTCCGATTGATTTGCTGGGCTATCTGTACAATGTTGGTTACATATACGTCCGTACCTTATAGTGTCTATGTACATTCTGAGGTTTGAGAACACGTTGACATAGCCATTATTTCTTATTTTGCCAGAGTAACTGCTAAACATGGAGAAATCATACTTGAGTTCCTTATTTGAGTCCAAAATATAGGCGTGTTCGTGTGTGGAAATATCCAGATAGAGAAGATTGTTGAAGTTTTCTACCCTCCAGTTATACATATTCATGTCTTGTTTATATATGTATGTTGGTAGGCATATGATGATGTTGGTGTGTTTAATTAACTGCAGAGTTTCACGAATGTTTGAAATTAAATAAAAATAATTTTGTGTTTTAACGAAGTCTTCTTCTCCGATAAATATTACACAAAAGTCGTCCCTTGTGTAATTTACTAGTTTCGTATCAATATCTTTTATAAGTTCACTTGTCTTGCAGTTTGGTTTGAGATAGTGACATAGATCAAATTCAGTGAGGTTTTTCTCAGCAATGGATAGCACTTTGTTTTCCTTATTGGTACTTAGTAAACATATTTTGGGGCGCTTTTTGATTACAGAATTTGTGCAACTCGAAGCTTGATTTTGTAGTAGCTGGTTTATTTCTTTTCCCGGAGATATGTAAGCCTTTTTGTGAATAAATTGTTGTTCTGATTCAGGTAGAGTTATTGTTTGTGTGAATGCGTCAGATTTTGAAATAATAGGCATGGATGTGGTGCATGTTTGTATTTCTTTGTGAATGTTCTCGACTTTCTTTCCCTGCTCTATCACCTCTGTTTGTATTTGTTTATGCTCTTTATTTATGGAAGAAGTTTGGCATTCTTTATGTGATTTTATTAATCTCAGATGTTGTTGAGGGGGCTCTATTGATTCTGTTTGTTGCTGTTTTGTAGTATTTTTAGCTTTGCGATTTAAATCTGTAGGTAACACATTTTTTGTTTGTGTATGTTTGTCCAATTTTATGTTCTGTTGTGCTTTTATGTTTTTGCTTTTAGCTGTTGACGTTGGAGATATGGTCTTCGCGGGGCTAATCCCAAGCTTCCTATAAATTACGTTCTTTTTAGCCAATTCCACGTTTTTATTTTTTAACTCTCTGTTTTCCATTGAAAGACGTTCTATTTCATCGTGAGCACTGGTTAATTGGATCTGTAGTTGATCAATTTTTTGCACAAGATTTTGGGCTTGTTCGCTTAAGTCATGAGATATGTCAGGCAAGCTACTAGTGCTGCCATCTATGCTAGTGTCTGATTCATTGAGCTTGGAGGTGGTTTCTAGAACCAGTTGTGTGCGAGCACGTCTGAGCGTAACATTATCGGTAGGGTCCATTATTATTTCAGCTCCCTCTAGCGGCGCGGGTACCGACCAAACGATCTATTTTGGCGGTACTGTGTATTCAAATAAATTTATGAACAAAAAGAAATCAGCTTCTGCAGATTCGAACCTACGAACTCACGTCCTTCGATGATTAAGTCGGGCATGTAGTCCGTTACACCAATGCGACTTCTACTAGGACAACGAAAATTTGCGATCAGATGTGTTGTAGCTTAGGAGGTAACTATATCAGTTAGTAAGCGACGAAGACAGTTCAATGCACTCGGGTCCAAAGGTCAATTTAGTCGTGAAGCAAACAAAGAATCATTGTTTGTTGTTGCAACGGTTGACATCTTAAGAATATTTGAAAATTTACTCACTTTTTGTACTAATATCTGTATTTCTTGGTTAAGTTTATATTCTTGAGACCTTTTACTGTTGTGGTGTATAAATATTTTCCTGGAATATCCTTTCTTTGGCACAATATTTGTCACTTTTTTTCTGCTTTGATTTCTCCTCGGTAAATCAAGTGTTTGGGTTGAAAACAGTTTATAGCGATATTTGGACAACACTTATCGCATTAAGTAACTCAGAGACGCTAAAACTTCACTCTAATTATTTTTTTGAAAATTTCGGTACGGAGCCGATGTTTACTTAGATAGCAGCGCCACCCGCCTCGAGCGCGGCAGATTAACGTATCCGTATATTAACGTATGACGTAGATTGCTGTGCTCGGAGATGATGTTGCGCCGAAGATGACTGATGTCATCCTGTACTTCTTCGGCTGCACGTCGCGACGATCCCCTCGCCACAGGAACCTCAGGCTGTCTCGATCCTCTGGCCTGATGCGGACTTGCAGGAACATCTCCTTGATATCAGCTGCCACTGCGAAGGGTCCCTGCCGAAACCTCAGTAGAACTCCGAAGAGTGACTGAAGCAGATCTGGTCCCGGCAGTAGAGCGTCGTTGAGGCTTCTTCCCTTGGACTTGGCTGCAGCGTCGAAGACGATCCTTATCTTCTTCTTCAAAGGGTGAACCACGGAGAAGTGCGGCAGGTACCACATCTTCTTGGACTTTCCTTGTTCATCGGGTGCTTCTTCTGCGTAGTTGCTGTCGACGAGATGCTGGATCTGCTTGTTATACTCCATCTTTAACTGCGGATCCTTGTCGATCTTCTTTTCGATGTTGAAGAGGCGGTTCTTGGCGGAAGCGTAGCTCTCCGGCATCGGTTCCTCTTCATTTTACCATAGGAGTCCAGCTTCGAAGCGCCCATCCTCCAGTCTTCTGCAGGTCTTCTCCAGGATGGTGAGTGCTCTTTCTTCAGAGTCCGTTGTTGGTCTTCTGGGTTGCACACCAAGAGCTTCGATGGCGAAGTGGTCTTTGACGACTTGGTGCATCTCCTCCTCCGGCGTGCTGACATGTAGACACGTGTTGAGGAAGTGCACTGGCCTTGCACCTCCGACGTCAGTTCCGTGGAGCACCCATCCAAGTCCCGTTCTAGAAGCGACCGGTTCGCCTGGCTTGCCTCTTCTTATCTCTTGAGTCACGATCAGCTCCCAGTTGTCTTGCCCGATGAGCAGCTGTGGTGACTCTCCTTCGTATTGTAGAGCCTCGGCGATCTTCTTTAGATGTGGATATTCTTGTATCTTCTTTTTGTCCAGGAACTGTGGCGTAAGCTTCAAGTCGTCGATCGTCCGGACTCTCTTCAAGGTCTTCCGATGTCCTTGATGAACCCCCTTCAGTATGAGGTTCAGCACCTGTGAGTCCTTTTTCTTGATAAGCTTGCCTCCCACTGTTTCGATGACCAATTCTTCTTTATTCCCTTGAGCGCCGATCTCTTCTGCCACCTTCTTGTCCAGAAGTGATACCGTTGACCCTTCGTCCACGAGGGCCAATCTCTTCTTGGATGTCTTTGACCCGAAGACTTCTACTGGAACAATCTTCAGGTACGCCCTTGCGTTGTTGACCGAGTTCACTGTCCCAGTGACGCTTGATGCCTCTGGTGATGCTTTAGTTTTCTCCCCCTCGGTCCTATCTTCCGTCTCGACGTGCAGCAGATGATGATGCCACCTCTTGCACTCCTTGCACGACGGCTTCCTGCAGCTCTCCTTCCTATGCCTTCCTTGAAGGCACTTGAAGCAGACGCGACTCCTCTTGACGGCTGCCCAGCGGTCTCGAACTGACGCCTCCAGGAACTTCTGGCATTCCACGAGGAAGTGTTCCCCTTCACAGATGGGACAAGTCTTCTCCGTCTTCCTCGGGTCCGTTTTCCTGAAGTCCTTTTCTTTCGTTGAGTGCGCCGCTTGTCTGGTTTTCCTGAAGCCACCGCCTTTGTCCTCTGATGTCGCGAAGGCCCCGCACTTATCTGCTTCTGCGTTCAGGAACCTAGAAACAAGCGTTAGATCCGAGAACTCGCCTTCTTCTGATGCTGCAGTGAAGTCATACCAACGTAACTTGAGAACTGTCGGCATCTTTTCCACGATTTGCTTCACTATCTCCGGTGAATGCAGGTACTGAGGCTTCTTCAGTCCTTTGATTGCTGCTACGCTGTTGCTGATCTGGCTTGTGAAGATGCAGATGTCCCTCGGGTTCTCCGTGATCTTCGGCAACGCCCTGACCTTGTCCAGTTCAGCCAGTACCAGCGCATCAGGTCTTCCAAATCTTCTTCTAAGGGCTTCCATAACTTCCATCGGAGAAGCTTCGGAGTACAGCAAACTCTTGATAGCTTCTCTTGCGTTGCCCTTCAGTGCTCGTCTCAATCGAGCCATGTTCTGGACATCGTTGAACATTGTTGTATCGGCGTAGACGACCTTGAATGCCAACCACTCGCTGCTGTCACCGTCGAAGTAGGGTAGCTCGTGAATGTAGTTCGGCTACATTCACGAGCTCCGGTGAAGGCTTCCTTCAAGGCTGTTGCCAGCGCTTGAATCTCGATCGTGGCCCCTCTTGTTGAGTGGTTTTCTTCAGGCTTCACCTTCTGGGGCTCTTCTGGGGGTTTCCGACTTTGTTGCTCTGCCCCATCTTTGTCGTCTTCCAATACGGATGTCTGAATCCAGTTCTGCACCTGTGCTGCTCTGTCCTCTTGTTCCACCTGGTCTTCATCCACAGAATCTTCATCTTCATATTGTGCCAACTCCAATCTGACGCGAGCCAGCTTCGTCGCAGCCTGGGCTTGCTTCAGCTCCCGGCGCGCTAATTCTTCTCTGGCTTCCAGCTCACGTCGTCTGGCTGAAGAACTCGTGGTTTTTGTAGACCGCGCTTGACGACCGACCCCCGTCAGCTTCAGAGTTGTGGCTGATCCACCTTCCTGTGCCGGGGCCTGCTCTGGGGTCTTCTTGGCCGTCTTCTGTGCTGCTTCTTTTTTCTGTCCCTTCCCGGACGCAGCCGTGGTTGCAGTAGCCACCGTAGTAGAGATTTCTTGAGTGGTCGTTGTACCCGAAGAGTCTGAGGTAGTTCCCATGGTTCCCGAAGAATCCGAGGTAGTTCCCATGGTTCCCGAAGAGTCCGAGGTAGTTCCCATGGTTCCCGAAGAGTCCGAGGTAGTTCCCATGGTTCCCGAAGATGCCGAGGTAGTTCCCATGGTTCCCGAAGATCCCGTCCCTGACGCAGACGTGACCCCTTCTGACCCTGACGTTCCTTCTGTCTCGTCCCTTCCCAAGGGACGGGACACAGGGCGTGAGGGGGCATCCTTCTGTGACCTGGTGACCGGCATCTTGAGTCTTCTTTCCTTCCGGGTTCTTCCTCTGGAATTTTCTAGCTTCTTCTAGCAGGGATCCGGCTCGAAGGACCAACTGTTGCGGACGGTAACCAGGATTACCTAGTTCGCCCTGGGAAAGTATCCCAACTTAAGTTCGACGTGCGTTCCTTTCTCCTTCCGAAGCTGGTAGACGCACGCCGCCACGCACCCCTGAATGCGTATGAAGCTATGACTACCTGATCTTCCTTCCTATGGGGGGACCTCGACGTTGAAATGAAACAGGATCTTGAATTTTTCAGGTTTCGGCTGTTCCTAGGTTTCCCTACTACTACTTGCTGTCTTCCTATTGCTTCTTGCCTCTTCGGTGGCTGGACTGCGACTGACGGCCGTACAAACTGCGCTCATATTTATATGGCCGTGTTTTACCGGCAAGACGCCTGCGTGCTTTTGACTCAAGTTTACCTAATTTTTTCCTTGAGCCGAAACCTTTAAACCTTTATTTCTTGTAATCTTCTTAAAAAATACTTACAAATTTATGCCTTATACATAACAAAAACAAGCCTTATTAATATAAAATTACAAAATCTGAACATATTTAACAAATAAAAAAGTTTCTAGAACTAAAACTTATAAAAAACTTGATTTGGAACATTTTCCTTATACTAATTGTACAATAACTACAAAACTTAATTACAGATTTATACAATTCAAACGAAAAACCTTGTTCCAAGCCAAGACCCTTCAAATAACACTATTTTTTTATGATTCATCAATAAACAAAAAAGTACTTAAACAAAACGATGTCTTAATATAACAAAAAACGAATCAGCCTTACATTAAGGTTTCGTCGCCGACAGGTAGGTAGTACGAGATGTACCAACTCCACTAACCCACTATAGGTATGCGAGGAGGTAGGTAGCGGGTGGGATTATTTTAGTCTCAATTTATTAATTTTATTATGCGATCAGGTAGGTACTTCCTTTAAAGGCTTGATCTTGCTCAGTAAAATTTTCAAGGGATAAATTTTTGGTATTTCTCCGTCTCTTTTACTACCGCAGATCATGCGCCGTCTATCTCTGTTCTCCTTATTTATTCTTTTGTCTTGCAATTCCGTCTGACACATAAGAGCGAAATAGATTTCCAATTAGTTCTTGTCATTCTTGTTACCATATTTTAAACTTTATGGTAGGTATAGAAAATAGTGATTCAGACGTGAACATTTTTAGTGATTCCAAGATTTCGAGAGTGATGGTGATGAGCAAGAGAACTACTGAACTACTACGAACGAGTCTTACTGAATACCTACTTAGGTAGTTCTTACTCGTTCACTTGTGGGAACTAGTTCATTTTAGTAGGTACATCGTTTCTGAACTACACAAGACTATCTTTTGTCTGTAAATTAGTACGAACAGTACGAACTGTACCGGCCTTATAAGCCAAAGAACCAAAAAATAGCTTCAAGTTCATTTTAGGGTTTCCTTTGTTTCTTTTGCGAAAAAGCTTTGTACGATATGGCACGGGACGGTTCTTTAAATCGTTGTCGGGTTTATATTTTATACTTTGGAATTGAAAGTCGAACAAACAAACACAAAGTAGACAAAATAATGGCTCATTCCCAAAGCTCCATGACAAATATTTATAATAATTTTAAAACTTCATACATCGTTTCCCGTGGGCTCCACGAGCTTGTTCTAATGTACAGTCAGTGCAAAACAAAAGAGACGGTATTTCGTTAGTTAGCAACTCTCATATCATTAAAACGAAATGGAAGATGGTTGATGGTTGAAGGCATCTCTTTTGAATTTTAAATACCCTCTCGACATCTACTGAATTACCCCACAGTAGCAAAAAAGAAAAAAAAAACTCTCTGGAAGAGATCGCTGTTAGCGATAAGGCCACCGATTGTGCCACATTATATATAATTAGTATTAAGTTCTTGTTTTATAAGTGTATTGATGGTGCAATAAAGTGATAATCTATCTAATCTATCTAGCAACCCGTAGGTACCCCAGGACCGAAGACACATGGCCATGGTAAGCAGCCAGAGCGGCGTCAAAAGAAACAGTCTGGCGAACCTTTTTAAGCGCGAATACAAATCTACATCTAAGGGTTTTGGCTTGGAACAAGGTTTTCCGTTTGAATTGTGTAAATCTGTTAAAAAGTTTTAGAGATATTGTAAAATTAGTATAAGGAAAATGTTCCGAATCAAGTTTTTTATAAGTTTTTGTTCTAGAAACTTTTTTATTTGTTGAAAATGTTTAGATTTTGTAATTTTATGTTGATAAGGCTTGTTTTTGTTATGTATAAGGCATAAATTTGTAAGTATTCTTTGAGTAGATTATAAGAAATAAAGGTTTAAAGGTTTCGGCTCAAGGAAAAAATTAGGTGAATTTGGGTCAAATGTTAAGTATAAACTTTTCGAATATCTCGGTATTATGAGTACCTGGTACGTAGGTAGGCAGTAAGTTTACTGGAGACTTCTACCCAGTGTTTAAAGTCTATTAGATACGTAAAGAAGGCATAGTAGGTGTATAGTTCCACTTTCCACTTTACGCAACGCTCTCTTAGGGACAAACAGGCAACACTAGAGGTACAGTGAAACGCGGCGGCGGCAAAATCTCTAAAAATAGTTTTTATATCGTGAATAAATAATATTTCTAAAATTAACTACCACATACAAGATACATTTTATTTTCCAAAAGAGCAGGCAACCCTGTAAACATGGCATCAATCTAAGGACAACATTAAAACTTTAATAATTTAATTGTTTCTATAACTTATACTTTACTAACCGATGATAAGTAACTTGTTTAGTTGTTTTCAATTGTCCTTTGTAATTCCTGCCCACTTTTATAGCGTAAATCGTCATTTTTGTTTGCGTCAGAACTCGTGTTTACCGCACAACGACAGAATCGCCACTGAGCGGGCGGGTCGAGCCAATAGTTGGCTGATATTCTTTTTGACGTTTAGACGCTTGAACTCTATCTAGGCAGGTAAATAATCAAAGGTTTTACATAGCACTTCTGATATTAAATACTTACTCCATCCAGGTCCAAATGATACAATTAAATCAAGCTATTAACTTATATTCATGTGAACAGAGAACTTGTTTTTAAATAACAAATATACTTTTAAAGTAATTACTTAACGCGAGACAGTTTCTCGATCAGTGCCAGATAATGAATTTCGCAGTTCACGGCATCGTATCGTATCGTCATTATATAATATAATGACAGATTATGAGCAACGTCTACATGATGCCGTGAACTGCGTAATTCAGTTTTACTTCGTAGTACCCGCTTTTTGTCCTCAACATAGCGGTAGATATAAATCCTTTTAAAACTGACAATCAATTTGAAGCATCGCTTACATTATTCTACATTTTGTCGTCTTACGTTGTTTACTACGTTACCTACCCATCTGTAATTTTAAGGGGTCCTCGATTTTTTGACAGGAATCCTTATATACGATAAAAGGCAGTACGTTCGCATCGCATTGTTTCCTCCTTATATACGATAAAAGGCAGTACGTTCGCATCGCATTGTTTCCTCCTTATATACGATAAAAGGCAGTACGTTCGCATCGCATTGTTTCCTCCTTATATACGATAAAAGGCAGTACGTTCGCATCGCATTGTTTCCTCACCTCGCATTTGAGTGAATTAATATAATTATAATTCATTCCTCTTACGCCGCCGCACATTAGGCTTGTGTTATTTACTAGTACGTTAAATTACCTTGATTTTTTGATAGGAATTTCTCGATATGAGTCTTAACATGCACTTTTATTTAAGTACGTGTTGGACGTTCACTAAATCTTAACAAGTGATCTAACCGTAAATTACTAAGTATTAGATAAATATTTATAGATTTGATCGCTAGGCTGTAGCGGTAGTGGGTACCTACATGCTAATTTGTTTCTACGATGATAAGATCTGGTGTCGATTCTGTTATTTTAGGATTCCTAACTAAAATTTTACGATTTCTAAATTTAAGTTAGGTTGACCTAAAAATTGTGGTATTCTCTAAAACAGGATACCTAACTTAAATTTTAGGTTTTCTGAATTTTCTAAGATAGGTAGGTGTAGGACTTAATAATTATAGTATTCTATAAACAGATCCTAAAAATAGCTAAATTAGAACGTGTTTGCAAATCCCAAACAGACTGACTGTCAGTCAGTCAGTCAGTCAAAAAGGTGCGTACAACTTTTATGTACTTACCATATTGTTTTTATACATCCAGCATTTTGCCTATAAATTTTAATCATGACCAAATTAGATGCCTCCTAAAATTAGGTAGACGTTTCTAATCATAGCTAAAATGTAATGCAAAGAATAGGGTTATTATTAACTAAGTTGATTTGTTTTAGACCTGTCATCCTAATTTTAAACCTGCCAGTCTAATTTTTGAAATATGGAATAGCTTTCGTCTATTTGACATTCCTAAATCCTAATTTTAGGTAATTCTAAAACAACACCTCTCTCCTCTTTGCACGCCAGTAATGACAAAACATGTAGGTCATAATTAATTTATATTTTAACATAATTGCATGCTCACACCATGTTAATACTAATGTTTTGCTAATAAATGATTCTTATTCTTATCAGAATGGACACCACTGCCTGCATTCCTAAGTTATGGCGAACGAAAGGTTCGACTATCGCTCATTTCATTATTTATTGCGAACGAAAGGTTCGACTATCGCTCATTTCATTATTTATTGCGAACGAAAGGTTCGACTATCGCTCATTTCATTATTTATCCGTTTTTAGGGTTTCGAAGATCGGCGATCGGTTTTGAAACATAATATATATGGTCTCGCTTTTTGTCCTTTTTTCCATATTTAATATCTTAGCAACTACAGCAGCAAATAATTTGAAATTTAAAATAACATGTGATGTCGAAATTTTAAGACACCTACAAGGTCAAGTCGGGTATCAAATTTTATTTTATTTTGTTTATTTGATCTACCCACAGAAATCTCAATAGTGCCTAATTATTAAGAATATCTGAATGTAATGTAGTTTTAAGTAGGTTGAAAAAACGCGGCATCGTTCTCTATTCTATATTTCATTGTGACCAATACATTGCTCTGAGTCCCATATTATTTAAATACTAGAAATATGAATAAACTCGCTGTGCCCACAACTAGGCTACACAAGATTAATGTATCTTTTAAAGGGCAATGTATAAGTACGCTTCTACAACAAAAACCAAATGAGTTGAAAAAATTATCAATAAATAAATTTAAACAAATTCTCAAACATATCCTTTGTAAAAAGGCTTACTACAAAATATCAGATTATCTAGAGGATAAAAAAGCTTGGGACAAGTTTTGCTCCAACTCGAAAACTAACCTAACAAGGTAAAGGTTTCTTGTTCGCTTCTTTGCTTTACCTTAAAAATATTGAAGTGAACAAAAATCAAAGTGATTACTTTATTTTCTAGTTTTACTTATGTAATTTGAATTTTGTGACGTGTCCAAGATCCTGTAAGGTCTAAAGGAAATAAAGCACTTTGGATTTTGATTTTTGTAGTAAATGGGTGCCTCGCTCGGCGAAGGTGCCTTCCCGACCTGTTTACAGAAACTTGTTTACACAAACTTATTTACCTGTCTTATCTATTTGTATCACAACTTATTTGAGATTTACAATTTGTTTTGCTGTTAATTTATCGTGTAACGAGGAAGGTCAATTTATTGAAGATCTTTATCATTCATTAGGAAATAAGTTTTTACGTAAAAATAGATAAATAATAAATAACGCGCATTTATTTTGGGAGTCGGTGGATTTCACGTTAGATGGATGCGGCAGAAAATAATGTCGTCTTATTACTGCATTGTGTTTGTATTTACTTATGAATACTATAAACAACAATAGCTTTCTGTAATTCACATGATTCGTTGAGATTAAAATAATCAGATTCAACACGTACAAAAATAGACATGTAGCGGCCATCACGGCTAGAGGCAAAGAGAGCGAGCGAGCCAGCGAGCTCATGACTTCACATGCAATACATCAACGAAAAACAAGATGCATCTGTCAATGTAATATCATCTTACTGTGCAATGCGTATACAACAAAAACAATGAAATGTATTTCTAACACTCCTCCTCATGCATTACATAGGATAACATGTTACAAAGTACCTTACATTGACTCTACATGAATACAAAAAAACTCGACAATCTAATCCTACTCTACAATTACTATTTTAGGATGGCAACTAAAATTAGACAATACATCTTAGACCTATATTATTGACAAAATTACTGTGCTTTTGTCTACACAATAGCTTTGTCAACACATCAGGAACCATCCTATCAGTAGCAGGTATTTAACATTTATGTGTTTTTCCTGTGTAAGTCCTTTACATAGTGCTACCGCAAATAGCTGTGTTTCGTCCTTTTATACTATTATTCTAGTATTCTTTAACAAGTAATAGCTTTTGTGCACTTTGATTACCTATCGTTAAATACAGTGACATCAAAATGTTTGTCAATAATTTCCGACAGAAAGTTCTTGACAAAACAAATGTCCTTGCATACTAATAGCAAAATATTCTGCCTCTGTGCTAGATATAGCCGTACAACGTTGCTTTCTAGCCCCAATTGATGACATTTTCACCAATTTTTACAACAAATCCTGTATAAGGTTTGCGGTCTGACTAAGACCGCAAACCTTATACAGAGATAAATCATTGGCCAAATCTGCATCAGCATAGCCATTAATATTAAAATCATTACCTTTGACAAAATGAAGACCATGATTCATGGTACCAGCAAGAAGATAGAAGCGTAATACTTGCTTTGCAGTGTGCCAACACGGTGGTACCGCCCATAGGACATAATTCAAAAAAAACTTGTCAGCTACCCTCAATTTAACTACCTTTAACGATTAACCGATAAACGAGCTACCCTAAAGTATAAATATTCTACCCATTTTACCTAATAATCACAACATTTTTGACCTCCGAAGTTAACACATTATTACGTTGCACTCGCCTTATCAGTAACTCACTAACAGGCATTGTTTTTGTGACGGTGAATTCTCGGAATTGCATTGTTTTTGAGTGGTTTTGTGACATGGATTTCCAAGATCAAGGTATGTTTTCACTATTAAGTTATAATAATAAATTTTATTTGACATTATTATGAAGAGTTTTTACGTGCTACGTCATACAGGATTTCTACCAAATTTTTATCATAATTGTAAACTTTACATAGACTTACAATTAACTTGCTACATTAAGCTACTATTCTCACCTATCTTAAATTATAGATCAAACTGTCTATTTTGAGAATGTAAAGGTTTTATCTGCAGACGTTTGCAGATGTAGCTGCTATACAGCCTCTACGACTGCGTAGGCTATGGCGTAGAACGGTCAACGAGAAATATGTACCTTAAATTTTTAAATTTTCTTTTCAGGTACTTTTATTAAATGTACATTTTCAAGGATGCATATCTTTGAGATATGGTCTGCCGTACCTGGAGCTGTTCTTCAAAAACATCAACACGTATTGCAAACGATTCTAGCTTCTCTGGGTGAGGTCGAGAATCTAGATATTAGTAACTTAGGTAGTAGAATATTAAGTTTATGTAAAAGTATTGAAAGATACTGGAAAACAGTTGCTAGAAAAAAATCTGCATTATTGCACAAGTACTCTGATTGGCTAAAAGAAATTGAATGTGTCGAATTAGTAAGAAGTAATGAGCAGTGCATTCAAGAAAACACGAACGAGCCAGAAGGGCCGTCTAGGGGACGCCCCAAGAAAGATTTTTCACAATTGTGTAAGCGCTCGAAACGTAGAAGATTGGCAGAATTATCTCAAGTAGATGACTCGGCTGTAAATACACTACTCAATACTTCTGACAAGTCTAGTACGAGCTTAACACTGAATATAAGTGCGGACGAAGTCTTATCCGTTTTTGTTGAGGCTAAGCTGACTAAGCATCAATATTTATTAATAAAAGACTTCATTAACAGTAAAACTGCATGTGACATATTACCATCTTACCAAAGAGTACTGACTGCTAAAAACAAATGCTATCCCGAAAACTTATCCGTTACAGAATCAAAAGCAGAAATTGAATTGCAAAGTTTATTAGATCACACAACTTCTAGAATACTCGAGTCTCAAAAAGAAATTTTAGATAGAGTGCCAGCTGATTCCACTCACAATTTGACTTTGATTGGAAAGTGGGGATTTGATGGTACTACAGGCCAAAGTGAATACAAACAGTCTTTTTCAGACCCCGGTTGTACAGACGAAAGTAGTTTATTTGTTACATCTTATGTCCAACTTAAATTAGTAGTAAATTGCCCTTCAGACAGTATTACGGTTTGGAAAAATCCCCGTCCCTCTTCCACTAGATACTGCAGACCTATTCGCTTTCAATTTTTGAAAGAAAGTTCGAAAGTATCTAAGGAAGAAGAAGCCTACTTCCGAGAAAAGATTAGTAATTTGACTCCAAGTACTTTTAGTTTTAATAATCGCGATTTCAGAATTCAGCACTCTTTACAGCTAACTATGGTGGATGGTAAAGTGTGTACTGCTTTGAGTGAATCATCATCCTGTAAGTGTTATATTTGCGGAGCAACTCCCAAAGACATGAACAAAATAGACGTCTGTTTACAGAAACGATCCGATGATGAAAGTCGGTATGAGTTTGGCCTTTCTCCTTTACATTCATGGATTCGCTTTTTCGAATATTTTGTTCATCTCGCTTACAGGATGGATGTTAAAAAGTGGCAGGTTAGGTCCGAGGATGAGAAGAGACAAGTAGCAGATAAGAAATCGTATATACAGAATGAGTTTAGATGTAGACTAGGTTTAATAGTAGACAAACCGCGAACTGGCGGAAGCGGGACATCAAACGATGGAAATACGGCACGAAAATTTTTCAGTAATTCTGTAGTTTCAGCTGAAATTACTGGCTTAAATAAAGATCTGATCGATCGTTGTTCCACAGTTTTAGAAGTTTTGTCCTCGGGCTTTAACATTAATTCAGACAAATATGGTGAATATGCTTTAGAAACTGCGCGACTTTTGGTTCAAGAATATCCGTGGTATAATCTCCCAGCTTCCGTCCACAAAGTCCTTATTCATGGTGCTAAGGTGGCACAGTATGCCTTATTATCCATCGGAGAATTATCCGAAGAGGCAGCCGAAGCGAACAATAAAAATTATAAGGCCTTCAGACGAGATCATACAAGAAAAATGTCGCGAGAACTTACGAATAAGGACTTACTAAACAGACTTTTACTCAGCTCTGATCCATTTATCTCTGGTCTTCGGAAACTTCCCCGTAAGAAAAAAAGCATATTCTCGAGGCAGGTTTTAGATTTATTACAAATTTAGTTTAGATATAAATTAGGTTGCTTGTGGTAGTATTAAGTTTCTTGTGTTTGAAATAAATTTTGTTGAAGTTTACTTGCTTTTTGTTTAATATAACATGTATAAAATATACAAAGATTTCATATATATATAATATATATATACTATATATATATATAACTATAAGCCCTTCATAAAAAGCATTGATATCATATTCAGACGCATTTCCAAACGAGGGCAATAAATCTATAATATTGATTAAATAAATGTAAATAGCAGAAGTACATATTCTAAAGTTCATCCTATATTATGTTATAAATTTGGTAAATTAGGGTATTAATGTACACTTTAGAAGTCTTTTTTATTAATATCTCTAAAGAAAAATCACAAATAACAAAGTTATGTATTTATGTCCGCGCTTTTAGGGCGCTGGTACCACCGATGACTCAAATCAAAACATGTACTGTACTGACTTAACTGCCTACATACAAATGATACATCTGGACGTGTACAAACATATAGGTAGGTACATAAGTGATCCTAACAATTGCCTAAACTTATAAACATTATCATCTAAACAATTTTTGTTTGACTTATCCAGCTTGCAGTTTACTGGTAGTGGGGTGGACACAGTTTTACATTCAGTCATATTGTACTTAGCCAATAATCGCCTTATGTAATCAGTTTGTCAAGGATAATTCTAACTTTATTCATTGAAACATTCATGCCTAGACAATTTTTCAATTTACCTACCTAAGTGACGAATTTCAAAATGTTGTATTAACAGAGATACAATAAAATTCTACGAGCATCTGGAGAGTTCTTATCTATTCCAAAGTCTAGAATTATGTTTGGTTTGTGGACTAAAGCATCATAGGGAGTCTGGGATACTGAGCAATAGGATCAGAGAGTTGAGACAGAGTTATATAGCTATGAAGAAGACAGGGCTTTTTGTCAAAGTATCTAAATAATTCGCGTAGGCGATTCAATTTAGGGAGGAGAGGATGATCAGAATTTAAAAATAATGAAAAAATAAACCTATCAGAGAGATATTGTCTACGCAAGTGTAAGGGTGGTTCACAACTTTCCACTTGCATAGCATTTATGGGAGAAGATTTCATAGCTCCTAACACTACGCGTAAACATTTGGATTTAATTTTATTAATTTTATCTAAGCCATATGTGTTATAAAGATATAAGAGGAACAAACCATAATCAAAGTGACTTCTTACTATGACATTGTAAAATAATTTTTGGGTGTACGGATGAGAACCCCACCATACCCCTGAAAGGGAGCGAAGAGTGTTTAAGTTCCTTTCACACTTTTGACTATTGCTGTGCAGTGGGGGACACCAGACATCCTCGAGTCTAGTGTAATACCTAGGAACTTAACAATATTGGCCTGAGGGATGATCTTCTGCTCAACATACACGTCAACCTGTGAGATAACCTTTTTTTTTGTAAATATAACTACAGAGCTTTTAGATACAGAAAGAGAAAGCCCATGATTAACCAACCAGTCGCCAAGGTACGAAAGGGCAGAGTTGAGGCATGTTATTGCATCTTCAATAGAAGAACTAGAGTTATAAAGGGGAATATCATCTGCATATTGGAGAACATTGCTAAAAGAATTTACAGACTGTTCAAGGACATAAGTGTACAGACTATAGAGGTACAACAAAGGACTAAGGACAGCGCCCTGGGGTAAACCTTTCCATACTGTTCTTGGAGGGAGGAGGCCGATGGGGGATTTTATGATGACTGATCTTTCCATTAGCATATTACAGATAAAACGGACCAACTTCTCAGGGACTCTCAGCTGAATTTTCTCTGAGTTTTCTCCTGAGAATCGGAAGAAGGACGTTATCGTAGGCGGATGCAATGTCAAGATTTCTTGACTCCAACAAGGTACTTTTTTTCTTTTTAAGCTATGAAAATATCAGACGTCAAGAGGCTTCAACTTCAACTTCAACTTCTTTTTAATTTGGCGCCGCTTGCTTTTCGCTACGACTCTGCCAGTGTCTGTGTCGGAGTGTCGTAAACTTCGAAGAATATGATGTAGGCTGAACTGAAATCTTGACTTAACATCTGTGACACTGACAGGAAAACGATTTGAACCATAGACAAGTGATTCTACAATCATCGGAATTTACCGGTTACCAAGTAACGCCATCTTGCGGCGAGTATTGGAATTTATTCTTAGCACGTATGGCAATACGGAGTACTGAGTACTGAGCACTTCAGTACCTAATTTTTAAAATGATGGATTCGCATTCGCAAGACAACGTTACAACAAGGCGTGCACACACCACCCTTGTTAATCGAGATGAATCAAATAAAATTAGCATTGAACACCTAAATGCCTCAACAACTAGCCTTCCAGATCTCTCATCAGCTCCAAGCAAAGAACTTGAAACCCTAATGCAAAAAATTGAACTTTTAAAAACTCTATTAAATAGCGTCAACCACGAAATCGAACAATTATCCTTAGAAAATAGGGATCTACGGACTAACAATAATGAGCTAGCTAATGAGCTAGCTAGTGTTTAGCTACTAGCTAAACACGTTGTACAGGAAAATAGGCTTAAGTCCAACAAGATCTTCATCTCTCACCCACACATTCGAAGAAACATAAGACACAACCTAAATCTACGAGAAACAAGGGAATACAGACGTAATACACCAACACACATCATCATCATCATCTCAATGGAACGACGTCCTCACCTGGAACTAAGAGCACAGTGGACAAGGAAATACAAACAATTATCTTACCAATAACTAAAGAAAACACAAGTAGCATTCAAACACAGACAGAAAACATAGATTTTACACATAAAGAAACTCAAACATACATTTTACCACAAACCGCTAAGACTCTTCCAAAAATAAGCACAACCACACCACCGAAAAATCAGAATCTTCAAACTCAAAAACCGAAAATATGCCTATTGTCTAGTAACAAGGACAACAAAGTGCTCTCTGTGGCAGAGGATGTAATTTGTAGATATAACTACAATCAATGCCAGCCACTATCTTACCCCCCAAGCGCACACTTCACAACTTTTGATTGGACGGAATAAAAACTAAAGAACTTTACAATGAATGACTTTTGCATCATATGCATCAGTGACCAAGACTTTGTTCATACAACAAAATATGCGGAAAATAAGGAAAACTGTACATAAAATCTCAAACACAAACATTATAGTATGCACACCAACATATTACTACGGATTTGGAACAGATACAATCAATCGCAGGATCTACAGCTTTAACGAATTATTGCTTCAAGATATACTGCTGCATAAATACGCGCTCATATTCGACACAAACAGGCATCTTATCTATGACTACAGCGTGTTTCACAAACCAACAAGAAAAGTTAACAACAATGGATTACGTTCTTATCTTCCAACACCTCCGTCACTTCATGAAAGAGCAACTTGTCATTTTTGAACAAAATACTAATAATAGTAACTGTATAAATATAGACCTTACAACTAACGATTCTAGGACTAATCATTTATTTCGTGTTTAATTCTATACATATACTACATCAAAATATTAATGGTCTTATCGCTAAATCCGACCAATTGCAGGTATGTTTGGACAATTTCGAACAAATAGGTAAAACTGTGAGTATTATTTGTGTGTGTGAACACAACTTAATACTTGACGATCTCTCACGAATTCCGATTGAAAATTTTAGAATAGCGTCAAATTTCTGTAGATCTATTCGTAAAGGTGGATCATGCATTCTAATTCGCGACCAATATTACAATAATTTCGTAGTCATGGACTACGAAATCGTACAGAGTATAGTAGACCTATCTATACATATGCTTATAGAATGTTCTGCTATCCGTTTACCGCAACACAAATTAATTATAGTTTGTATCTATCGCCCACCAAGGGATAACAAGTTAATGATTGATGACTTTTTCTCAAAATTACATACGTTACTTTGTAAATATACACTTTATGCACAATACAAAATTTTAATAAGTGGCGTTTTTAACATTGATATCTTGAAAGACAGTAAAATAACTAGAGACTTCAAAAATATACTAACGAACTACAACCTTAAACTTCTTTTTAAACATGTCACACGCCCGGATAGTAATTCAGGCTTAGACAATGTGGTCCATAATATATCTAGCACTAGTGGAGAAATTGTGGATCTTGCACTGTCAGATCATTTAGGTCAGCTTATTAAAGTACCTATAAAAAAAACATGTACACTGAAACACTGGTTCACCTTTAGCCGTGATTATAGTGATGATAACCGTGCTAAATTCAGGAATTGTATCAGCCTGCTTTCATTTTCAGACGTCAAAAATATACATAACCCTAATTTGGCATTTAAATTATTTCATGATACTTTTATTCTTTTCTATAACCTATGCTTCCCTATAATAAAGTTGAAAATATCTACACAAAGAAAACTCAAATGGATATCCAATGGCATAAAACTTTGTTGTAAGAAAAAGAGAAACTTATTATGGAAATATGGGCGTAATCGTAATGCACATAACAAAGAATTGCTAATGACTTACACGAAACGATAAAATAAAATAATCAGGTTAACATAGAAATCGCAGAACGAATATTATATTAAAAAAGCGTCAAATAAATCGAAGACAGCATGGAACATAATCAATAAATATAATAGTAACGTACTTAGAGAAAACATGAGCAACTTAAAAGTAAATGGACATATAATTACAGATCCGACTGACATTGCAAATAAATTTAATAATTTTTTCATTGACATTGTAAATAAAATTGACCATAGCAACGACATTCATTATAATACTAAAAACAATAAATCTAATTCTATATTTTTGACGCCAACAGTACCTCATGCATGACATCCTAAAAATTATAGTACTAAAGTAGTATACTAATGTAGTTGAAATGCTATCAAAACCTACGCTGGTTTTGGGTTTGAGACATCATGAATTTTAACATTCCACATGCGGCTTGCTTGTTTCAAGCCATAAATGCTTTTTTTTAGTAAACAAACTTTATAATTAGCATTATCAGACTTAAAACCAGCTGGCTGTTCCATATAGATAACTTCATCTAACTCACCATTTAAAAATGCTGTGGACACATCTATGTAGTCCATATTTAGGTCCAACTGACTTGAAATACTGAATAATATTCTAAGAGTTGAATGTCTAACAACAGGTGAGGAAGTATCAGCATAGTCTGTGCCATATTTCTGACTATAACCACAGGCAACAAGTCTAGCCTTATATTTTATAAATTTACCAGAAGCATCAAACTTTTTCTTAAAAATCCATTTGTTTTTAACTACATTAACTCCTTCAGGGCCATCTACCAATTTCCATACATTATTTTTAAGCATGGAACTATACTCACCCTTCATAGCCTCGTAGGTACTATTCATCCTTCTCAGGTGGATTTACAGCACCATGAAACATTTGTGGTTCACCTAATGAACTCGCAGCTGCCAACAACGATGACAAATCATAGTCCTTAAACTTGATGGGGGCAATACCTCTAGTACCACGTACTGGACGAGAGATAGGCGCGTCGCTATCTTTCGACGTGATCTGCTCTCCTCCTCGAGGTGACGAACCCGGCAGAGAAGACAAACCATCACAGGTGTCACCAGCTTCATCACCGTCAAACTCCTCTGATACATCTGAAACAGACAGTGGATTGAAGTTTCTTTTGACTGCACAACATCATCATTATTACTAATACTAGTATCACAGAAAACATTATCATCATCAACAGCATTAAAGTTGACATTATTATTACAATTTACATCATGATTATTAATTGTATTCATATTATTATTAACATTAAAAATTTCATGAAAAATAAAATGCTCTTTGCCATTCGTATCATTTTCTAAGAACTTGTCCTCAAGAAAGGTGACCGTTCTGGCATATACAGCCTTTCGAGGATCAATTGGATCGATTAAACAGTAGCCTTTACAGGTTTCGCCATACCAAACAAAAATGAGCTTTTGTGCTTTGGCATCGAGTTTACGTCTTCGCTGAGAAGGTATGTAAACAACACAGCCAAAAACGCGCAGATGACTAAGGTCGATTTTTGAGCCGGTCCATTCACATTCAGGCATTATATAACGCAAAGGTAGGAGACCTATTTTTCAAGTAAATAGCTGTCGTAATAGCTTCTCCCCAAAAACGATTACTAAGTAGATTACGCGACTTCTGTAACATGGCTCTAGCTTTCTCAAAAATAGTGCGATTAACGCGCTCTGATACGCCATTTTGCTGAGGGCTAAGGGCATAAGGCACAGAAACCTCGTGAACAATGCCTTCCTTCTTCAGGAAATCAGCAAAACTGTTGTTAACGAATTCACTATCATTATCGGTACGTAAGATATTAATTTTGAAACCAGTTTCTACCATATTTTTAAAGGCAACAAAATGGGAACTCACCTCTGATTTATTCTTCAATCCAAAGGTCTTCCTTGTTTTGTCATCGGTAAAAGTTAACAAGTAGCGCGCTCCGCCCCAGCTGCTCACTCGCATCGGGCCGCAAACGTCAGAGTGGATATGTTCCAGTGGATCAGCAGCACGCCTCTCACTTGCCCGCGGAAGCGATGACATGTGCATCTTTCCGGTAAGGCACGAGACACAGTTGCCTGGCACGCCATCTTTATTCTGAAAAACGACACCAACACACTGATTCCCTCCACCAAGTACACACATACCTTTCTGACTCAGATGACCAAGACGCTTGTGCCATACATCCATTGGTACGCACGCTGCAGCATTGGCATTCTCGGTTCCCTGCCTAAAACGAAGGGAAGAAGACTTCAAGTTCGGCCCACAACAGAGGCGGGCCGAACTTGTACTTTAAATATTAGGTCCTTACATATGAAATTGGCGTTTTTCGTACTGGCCACTTTAATCACAAATTTCTCCTCTTTGGTAAGGAATTCCAAATTCAAATTTGTACAGCTATAGACTCATAGCTGTACAAATTTGTGCTTCGATGATCGTCATTCATTTGTTTTTTTTCTTCTGTTTTTTTCTGTTTGCGTCACTCATTTTACAAAATGGAAAACTTAAAATATCGCATTATTTACGAGTACGAGTTCCGCCGTGGCACTAGTGCTGCGGAAACAACTCGAAGGGTGAATGATGTGTATGGCGGTCGTGTTGCAAAAGAAAACACAGTTCGTTTTTGGTTCCAACGTTTTCGTTCTGGAAATTTTGACCTGCAGAACAAGCCCCGTGGACGGCCTGAGACTCAAGTTGATAATGAAGAGTTGAAGGCTATTGTGGAAGCGGATCCATCGCAAACCACGTCCGAGTTAGCTGCAGGCTGCGATGTTAGTGATAAAACTGTTTTAATTCACTTGAAGCAAATTGGGAAGATTAAAAAGCTTGAAAGGTGGGTACCTCACGAATTGACTGAAGCAAACCGGCAAACGCGCGTCGACTGCTGCGTTACATTACTAAACCGGCACAATAATGAAGGTATTTTAAACCGAATCATTACCTGTGATGAAAAATGGGTTCTTTACGATAATCGGAAGCGCTCAGCGCAATGGTTGGATCCTGGCCAGCCAGCCAAATCCTGCCCCAAGCGAAAATTAACCCCAAAAAAGTTACTTGTAAGCGTTTGGTGGACTAGTGCCGGTATTGTTCATTACAGTTTTCTCAAATCTGGCCAGACTATTACGGCTGATGTCTATTGTCAGCAATTGCAAACCATGATGGAAAAGCTAGCGGCTAAACAACCTAGGCTGGTCAATCGCTCCACGCCACTGCTGCTTCACGACAACGCTAGACCACACACTGCGCAACAGACGGCTACTAAATTAGAAGAGCTTCAATTGGAAAGTCTAAGACATCCTCCGTACTCCCCGGACCTTGCTCCAACAGATTACCATTTTTTTCGAAATTTGGATAACTTCTTGCAAGGGAAAAAATTCAACTCCGATGGGGCAGTCCAAATCGCCTTCAAAGATTTTATTGATTCCCGTCCGACTGGTTTTTTTAGTAAAGGGACTACCTATAAGATGGCAAAAGTGCATAGAAAATAATGGTTCATACTTTGATTAATTAAATATATTATATTAAAAAATATTCGACTTTTTGTTCCTCCCATAAAAAACGCCAATTTCATATGTAAGGACCTAATATAAAGAGCCCATTACATTTCCATGCACATTACTTTACATGAGTAAAATAACGCTATTAGAGCCAAATCCGGGAGGTACAAACGGGTACAAACGAAAAACATTGACTTCAATCTGCGAAATTGTTCATAAGTAGCCCATTATCGGGAACTGAAAGTTTTCTTCAGAAAATTACAGCTGAGATTCTAGGCAGGTATAGATAATGATAGGTCTTGAGTCTATTGATATGTTTTTAGCTAAATCTCGAAGTTACAAACAAGTAGGTACAAATGAAAAAACATTGACTTGAATCTTTGAAATTGTTCGATAAATCCCATTTTAGGATGATCGACAAAGTTTCTTCAGAAAATCAAAAGTAGGTTCTTGATAGGCAGGCACTGATTATGATAGACCTTGAGTGAACTAAAATATTTATAGCCAAATCTCGAAGGTACAAACGGGTACAAACGAATAACATTGACTTGAATCTTTGGCTCTAATAACGTTATTTTACTCAAGGCTTATAATCAGTAGCTATCAAGAACTTAACTTTTGATTTTCTGAAGAAACTTTGTCAATTATCCTAAAACAGGATTTTTTGAACAGTTTCAAAGATTCAAGTCAATGTTATTCGTTTGTACCTTCAAGATTTGGCTATAATTATGCTAGTTAACTAAAGACCTATCACTGTATATACCTGTCTAGAATCTCAGCTGTAATTTTCTGAAGAAAACTTGTAAGTTTCCGAAAATGGCAACTTTTTAACTATTTCGCAGAATCAAGTCAATGTTATTCATTTGTACCCGTTTGTTTCTTCAAGGTTTGGATGTAATTACGTAAATTTACTCAAGACCTATCGTAATCGGTGCCTTTTAAGAACCTCACTTTTGATTTTCTGCAGAAGTTTTGTCGAGTATCCTAAAACGGGATTTTTCGAGATTTGGCTAAAATCATATCAATTGACTTAAGACCTATCATTACGCTATTATTATTGCGTTATTTTTGACTCCATAAAAAATAAAATTCTGGGATCATTTTATGCTCAAGGGCTCCAGAAAACTAAAAATCCTGATCTGTATTTCGTTGAAAAAGTTCTTAAGAAAAAAGGTAGCAAAGTTTTTGATAAGTGGCTAGGATTACCACCACAGGAAAATAGTTGGATTAGCAACACTAATCTATATCTATATATATAAAAGAAAGTCGTGTTAGTTACACTATTTATAACTCAAGAACGGCCGTACGGATCTCGGTGAAATTTGGCAGCGAGGTAGATGGTATCCCGGGGCTGGACATAGGCTACCTTTTACTCCGGAAAAAAGCGTGCGAAGCCGCGGGCAGCAGCTAGTATATTATAAAAATCAAGCGTAATTTTGTTATCTTCGTTTACTTATGGAAGGGAAAGGTCTTGTGAATAGTATTATAAATCATCTACCGTTTGAGTTAGGTACCTACATCTTCCGGGCTATAATTATTGCGGACCAGGAACAAATTTACGAAAGAGACTTAACAGAGGTGACAAAGGAGTGAATCAACTTGATGAGTATTGTAAACAACGCGACATTACATAAATGAAATCAGATAATTTACAAACCAGACACGCAGCAGATAAGCTCTTAATGAAAATGGCTAAGACGCGAGCATCATCATCATCCAATGCAAGTGTAAGACGCGAGCATCATCATCATCCAATGCAAGTGTAAGTGAAAAGCTTGCCGCGAATACTGTTAACAAAGCAATGTTGACGAACATTTCAAATGGATCGGGACTGACTTAAAAAAGTTTCAAATATGTTGTCGCATATGCGAAAAAAAGAATCCGTAAAGCAAATCCAAAATGTAAAAAATTGGCTATCGATTTGGCTATTGCTGCAATCAAAGGTCTTGGACCTGATTCTGAGCTGAAAATACCACGTGTGATACCGCTACCGAAGACAGGAGGATTCTTACCGTTAATACCAATAATTAGCGGAGTATCTTCTGCTGGTGCTCTTGTTAATAAAACAACCACTATTTCTGCTCCTGCCTATCTCAAGAATAGTCTTTCATTTCTAGCTGACTCACTGGCTGTATGACAGACCACTCAGATCATCCAGCAATCTACTCCTAGAGATACCGGCACATAGCTCAACTTTTCGGGAAAAATCATTTTCTATTGAGGCTGTTAGACTCTGGAACTCTCTCCCCTATGATATCAGGAAAGTGGAATCAAAGGATAGTTTTAAAAAGTTGACAGGTGAGCATTTTATAAGGTATCTTTACCCGACTTCTAGTGAGGTAACTCAACCATCTTTTTAACTTTTTGTTTTTTGTTGCTACTTTTCTTCATTAAAACATTGTAAGTACCTATTATAAATCTTTATTGACAAAGAAAATTACAATTCAATAATAAAAACAAATTAGAACTAGTATTTACAATTGAAACAATTAAGCTAACTGCAGACTGTTGCAAACAATCTACAGGTAGCTCAACTGATCCATATCAATACCAGTCGGAAGCGTCCCCAACACGCTGGCTGCATTGCCCCGCTGTATGGCAATGCTGATGCGCTGCGCCAGATATCCGCCAGCTCTCGGGTCACGCATCGCGTCGACCAGACGCTCAGATAACTTTTTAAAAACCCGGAGAGCCTCGGTACCCCACGGACCTAGGGTCTTGACCCCAAAGGGAGCAAATATGTAGGCTCTGTCGAGACCTGCATATTTGCGTCTCTTGAGATCCTCGGCCAAATCTGCCGCCGCACCAGCCCTTACAGATGTCCTCGGAAGATGGGAAGGCGCAAGTGTGTCGACAAATAAATTGTATGATTGAATTGTAATAAGTTCAGTGTTAGTCTTTACCTTGAATAAATTAGTAGCCTTTTTTTGACTTAACGTAAGATAAGTGGTGGTACGCCGACAAAAGCTAATAGTTCAAATCGTGATTCCATTAAACACACACGTATCGTACCAGCTCTAACTGAGATAAATAAAGAGTTTTTAAGAAATTTGGGATTTCAACTATGAGTATCTTGCAAATTAACGAAGCGCCTCATTTTGACAGCTTTATCGAGGGTTATGAAGTGCATTCCTATACTCCATACACCAACAGCTTCAAAGAAAACGATGAAATACGAATACCGATTAATCAACAAGACACATACGAGTATCTACTACCTGCAGGTAGCTCTATTTAAATCTAATGATGATGCTCTCATACTTGATAATAATAATCAAGTGATAGTAAATATTGAGAGAATTCAATGGCGTGTACCTCATATTAAAGTGTCCGATCGCGAAAGATTACTACTCTTAAAACAATTGGAAAAAGATAAGCCCATCCAAATAGCATTTCGAAACTGGGACACATATGAATATCCACTTTTACCAAAAACAAAGAAGCATTCATGGTCCATCATAGCTGCCTCCCAACTTGAGAAACCTAGATATGTAATAAGTATTCCATTTTCAAACAGCTGAAAAAAATTTAAAGGATAGAAATTGTTCACTGTTTGATCATTGTAATTTAACTAGTGTTACATTATTTTTAAATACACAAACTTATCCATATGATGCACTTAAACTTGATTTTGACGATGGAAAATACCGTATATTATATGAAATGTACGTACATGAGATCCCGTCAGTCCATTACAACTCTCCAGTTGATCCGCTGCTTAATATCACGCAGTTTAAAGAAAAGACACCTTTATTTGTAATAGACTGTTCAAGACAAAATGAAACATTAAAAACTGGGCCAGTTGATGTGAGACTTGAAATAGAAAGTAATAAAGATTTTCCAGACAAAACGAGTGCCTATTGTCTCATTATCAACGATCGTATTATAGAATATAAACCTCTCAGTCAGATGGATCGCTCTGCAAACTACGGAGATAGTTAATGGGTAATTTTCCGACTTTTTTCAAAATATTTCAAAAAGTATGAAACTTACAGAAATTTCAAAAACTGTTTTGAGATGTACAAACCGATACCTTTCATTAGATATCCCACTCGGTGAGGTAGCCCCCTTTTTAAAAATTATTCCCCCTTTTTGGCAATTTTTCAAAAAGTGTTCTACTTACAGACTTCTCTATATTTTTCCTGTAAAATATAGTTCCATATCGACAAGCGCTACATACATTTTAGATGGATCGCTTTGCAAACTTTGGAGATAGGGGGGGTAATGGGTAATTTTTTGACTTTTTTCAAAATATTTCAAAAAGTATGAAACCTATAGAAAATTCTAATACCGTTTTGAGATGTACAAACCGATACCTTTCATTTGATATCCCACTCGGTGAGGTAGCCCCGTTTTTGAAAATTATTCCCCCCTTTTTGACAATTTTTCAATAAGTGTTCTACTTACAGACTTCTCTATATTTTTCCTGTAAAATATAGTTCCATATCGACAAGCGCTACATACATTTTAGATGGATCGCTTTGCAAACTTTGAAGATGGGGGGGGGGGGGGGTAATGGGTAATTTTATGACTTTTTTCAAAATATTTCAAAAAGTATGAAACCTACAGAAAATTCAAATACCTTTTTGAGATGTACAAACCGATACCTTTCATTTGATACCCCACTCGATGAGGTAGCCCCCCATTTGAAAATTATCCCCCCCCCCCGTTTACCATTTTTCAAAAAGTGTTCTACTCACAGACTTCTCTCAGATACATTTCAGATGGATCGCTCTGCAAACTTCGGAGATAGGGGGGGGGAATGGGTAATTTTTCGACTTTTTTTTAAATATTTAAAAAAGTATGAAACCTACAGAAATTTCAAATACCGTTTTGAGATGTACAAACCGATACCTTTCATTTGATACCCCACTCGATGAGGTAGCCCCCCCTTTTGAAAATTATCCCTTCCCTTTTTGACCATTTTTCAAAAAGTGGTCTACTCACAGACTTATCTTTATTTTTCCTGTAAAATATAGATCCATATTTACAAACGCCACATGCATTTCAGATGGATCGCTCTGCAAACTTCGGAGATAGGGGGGGGGAATGGGTAATTTTTCGACTTTTTTTAAAATATTTCAAAAAGTATGAAACCTACAGAAATTTCAAATACCGTTTTAAGATGTACAAACCGATACCTTTCATTTGATACCCCACTCGGTGAGGTAGCCCCCTTTTTGAAAATTATTCCCCCTTTTTGGCAATTTTTCAAAAAGTGTTCTACTTACAGACTTCTCTATATTTTTCCTGTAAAATATAGTTCCATATCGACAAGCGCTACATACATTTTAGATGGATCGCTTTGCAAACTTTGGAGATAGGGGGGGTAATGGGTAATTTTTTGACTTTTTTCAAAATATTTCAAAAAGTATGAAACCTATAGAAAATTCTAATACCGTTTTGAGATGTACAAACCGATACCTTTCATTTGATATCCCACTCGGTGAGGTAGCCCCGTTTTTGAAAATTATTCCCCCCTTTTTGACAATTTTTCAATAAGTGTTCTACTTACAGACTTCTCTATATTTTTCCTGTAAAATATAGTTCCATATCGACAAGCGCTACATACATTTTAGATGGATCGCTTTGCAAACTTTGAAGATGGGGGGGGGGGGGGGGTAATGGGTAATTTTATGACTTTTTTCAAAATATTTCAAAAAGATACCTTTCATTTGATACCCCACTCAGTGAGGTAGCCCCCCTTTTGAAAATTACCCCCCCCTTTACCATTTTTCAAAAAGTGTTCTACTCACAGACTTCTCTATATTTTTTCTGTAAAATATAGTTCCATATCTACAAACGCTACATACATTTCAGATGGATCGCTCTGCAAACTTCGGAGATGGGGGGGGGAATGGGTAATTTTTCGACTTTTTTTTAAATATTTAAAAAAGTATGAAACCTACAGAAATTTCAAATACCGTTTTGAGATGTACAAACCGATACCTTTCATTTGATACCCCACTCGATGAGGTAGCCCCCCTTTTGAAAATTACCCCCCCCCCCGTTTACCATTTTTCAAAAAGTGTTCTACTCACAGACTTCTCTATATTTTTCCTGTAAAATATAGTTCCATATCTACAAACGCTACATACATTTCAGATGGATCGCTCTGCAAACTTCGGAGATAGGGGGGGGAATAGGTAATTTTTCGACTTTTTTTAAAATATTTCAAAAAGTATGAAACCTACAGAAATTTCAAATACCGTTTTGAGATGTACAAACCAATACCTTTCATTTGATACCCCACTCGATGAGGTAGCCCCCCCCTTTTGAAAATTATCCCTTCCCTTTTTGACCATTTTTCAAAAAGTGGTCTACTCACAGACTTATCTTTATTTTTCCTGTAAAATATAGATCCATATTTACAAACGCCACATGCATTTCAGATGGATCGCTCTGCAAACTTTGAAGATGGGGGGGGGGGTAATGGGTAATTTTAGGACTTTTTTCAAAATATTTCAAAAAGTATGAAACCTACAGAAAATTCAAATACCTTTTTGAGATGTACAAACCGATACCTTTCATTTGATACCCCACTTGACATTGTAGGTCTCTTTTAAAATTTCGACATCACAATTTGTACTGAAAATTTACATTTTCATTTTTCATTCATTTTTAATTATTTTTCTTTTAATCTGTACAGGCGCACGAAATGTATTATTATTTCAAATTTCACGTTATTTGCTGCTGTAGTTGCTGAGATATTTAAGACGGAAAAAAGGACAGAAAAAGCGATGCCATAAGGGTTTCGAAACCGGTCTCCGATCTTCGAAACCCTAAAAACTGACAAACAGTGATTCCTTTATGTAACAATAAAATAAAAAAGAGTTACAAGACATAGGTAACTAAACTTTTGGAAACTTTGGATAGTGTTATTAATCTACCTCATATTCCGGATGCGCAATCTTTCCACCATGGCGCGTATTATAATCATGTGTTGTCGCCAGTGTCAGAAAATTAGTACGGGAATGCGCTAACCAATTACACCACGAGGTCAAGGATAGCGCATTCCCGTACTGAGGGAAGGATGCGAGTTCAAGTCCCGTCGAAGTCTAAACTTTTTTGGAATATTATCTGATTTCTTAGAGATTTATATTATAATTTATATTTATATTATAGATTTATTTATAGATTTATATTATAACAAAAACCTGAAAATAAGGTACCTAGTATAAAAAAAAATATTTTACGGCATTCACTAATAGTTGATACTTCTTTATAATTGGAACTGCGAGGCGCGCAGTGGTCGCGTAACATATCTACTACCGGACTGTTTATAATATGAATGTGGTGCGGGTGCGGGACAGGCGCGGCACAACTTATAATATGTATGTGGTGCGGGTGCGGGGCAGGCGCGGCACAACTTATAATATGTATGTGATGCGGGTGCGGGACAGGCGCGGCACAACTTATAATATGTATGTGGTGCGGGTGCGGGACAGGCGCGGCACAACTTATAATATGTATGTGGTGCGGGTGCGGGACAGGCGCAGCACAACTTATAATATGTATGTGATGCGGGTGCGGGACAGGCGCGGCACAACTTATATTATGTACCTACACTGCCGGCCAAAAGTTTGAGACCACCTACATCAAAGTAGGAAAATGAAATAAAACTCAAAATACAAAGCAAGAGGTTTAATTATGAATTAAAATACTTATTTCCTAATACACATACATTATGAAGAAAACAAAAAAATCAAGAAAAATCAACCATTTACTTTAAAAATGTCGCTCATATTTTATACAGATTTTTCGTCGAAAAACCCTCCCTTGCATTTTATTACTACTCTCACTATTCTTGGCATACGAGCAATCAATTTGTCGATTGTATCTTGTGATATATTGTTCCAGCTTTCTTGTAAAGCCTTCCACATGTCTTCTTGCGAAGTGGGACAACAACTGCGCACATTTCTATCAAGCTCTTCCCACAAAAGCTCAATCGGGTTGAGATCCGGACTCTGAGGGGGCCACACCATGTTTTTTAAAACCCCTTCTGTTTCTTTGTGTTCTAAATAACCCCTGCATAATTTTGAACTATGTTTTGGGTCATTATCTTGTTGGAAAAAAATCCATCTCCAATTATTCTTGAACCAGACGGAATGGCATTTTGCTGTAGTATTCGTTTATATTGCTCCTTTTTCATGATTCCTTCGACTCGTACCAAATCTCCGGTTCCATGGCCCGAGAAGCATCCCCAGACCATAATGGAACCACCACCATGCTTGACTGTTGGCACCACACAGTCTGGCATCATCTTTTCCTCGACGTTACGTCGAACAAAAATTCGTCGTTTTGAACCAAATATTTCAAATTTGGATTCATCTGACCAAAGAACTTGTTTAAAGTCTTCTTCAGTCCAGTCTCGATGGGTAAGGGCCCACTGCATCCGTTTCTTTTTGTTTTGTGGCCTTAGTAGTGGTTTTCGAACGGCGACGCGACCAAATAACTTAGCATCTCTCAAACGTCTTTTTACTGTAGTCAATGATACAGGTTCTGATCGGGATTTGTTCACTTCTACGCGGATTTCTGGTGCTGTTAGGCGTCTATTCCGCTTGCTGGTAGTGACGATGAAGTGATCCTCGCGAGAAGTGGTAGTTCTCGGCCTTCCCGAACGCGAACGATCTTGATTACTGCCAGTCTCCTTGTATCGGGTTATTGTGTTATGAACACAAGTCTTCGACAACTTAAGTTGAGAGGCAATCGCACGTTCAGATTTGCCTTCGCCGTATAAAACAACTATGGCAGAGCGAGTTTCACTGCTAATTTCGCGAACTTTTCCCATTTTAAGATGTCTTCACTGTAACAACGACGAGCTCAGACTAATAAAGAAAATAATTTACTCCATAAAAACTCAGGTACTAAATATGTTTTAGGAAGCTAACATAATCCCTGATATCGGTTAACGCGAAACAAACCCAAAACAATAAGTAATGAGCAGATCATAAAAATATTACAATGACTCTACCACCTGGTCCTTGCGCGGTGCTCATTGATGTTTTGAAACAATAGACCTTTTTAGGATGATAACTTAAACAACAACATAAATAATGACTCTTAGAAATTCTTTAATAATAATAGAATACGCAGGTGTTCAAATTAGCTCATTATCATATGTGTACTTTGAAATATTTTGTTGGTGACAAAGATTTTTACAGTGGTCTCAAACTTTTGGCCGGCAGTGTATGTGGTGCGGGTGCGGGACAGGCGCAGCACAACTTATAATATGTATGTGGTGCGGGTGCGGGACAGGCGCGGCACAACTTATAATATGTATGTGGTGCGGGTGCGGGACAGGCGCGGCACAACTTATAATATGTATGTGGTGCGGGTGCGGGACAGGCGCGGCACAACTTTTTGGATTATTTTAGGCAATTAACTTACGTTAGGCCTCGGGATTTACCAGCAACAGCAATTGAATACTTCAGCCTAAGGTGGCAAACATGCGGACCAAAGTTTGTTTTTATTTCAGTAGCGAGCAAGCGAGTTCAAATCCCATCACTGTGCTCGAAACCGCCGCAAAAAACCATCTTAGATTTTTTGGTACCATATCCTATTGTTTTGTTGTGTCGTTTGGCAGAGAAGGTTGTGATCCAGGGCGTCGTCGCAGCGCAAAAGTAGGGGTGGCGAGGTGAGGCAAGTGGAGCGAGCCGTACTTTTTAACCAGTCAGATTCTGTCATTATTTACCTCCAAAATACATTGATTTACAATCTATTCTCTACAATAAATCACAACTCAATATAAAAAGTAACATAATAGAACAGTTATGGTGATATCTGCGCCAATTGTTACTATATTTTTATGATTCTTTCGTTGTTGTATCAAAATTGATTTTGAGGTGGTCTCCTATTATGTTTGATTCTTCTCGACGAATTGCTATGTACGCCGTAAAACGTAGGTTTGTAAAAATTATTCAGAATGTGATAATTTCATTTTCATTTAATTAATGGTTTCCATCTAAACTAAATAAGACTTGACTTGACTTGACTAGATGTCGCCCCAGTGTAAACTCAATTTTTTGCACGGAAACCTATTCCTTCGGTCAGGGAAAGTAAGGGAGGGATGATTTCGTTCGTCTGAGACATAGATGAATGTTATATAGGTACCGGAATTTGAAGTTGGTTTATAGTTTTTTAAAACACGCCAAATTATATATTATTTCTTTCACATATTCTCATTCTTTTTCGTATTTTTTTACTACTACCTAAGAGCATTAGATATAAGTTTTTCCTATGAATTCTGACAATACTCTAGACTGTTATACCTTATTGGATATCTCAAGACACGTAGATATGTTTACATAACATAATTGTCATCTGCAACATAATTGTCATTTTTTATTTTAAAATATTTCTAAAAGAAAAAATGCTGCACAATTTTATATATTTTTTCAAGTATTGATCGTCTACCTAGTGCAACCTGGGTACGTGCTCGATGACTGCAACCCGTTTGTTTAGTGACCTGCAATGTTAGCGTCGGGAATAGTAAAGCAACTTATCTACAACCACACAAAAATCGTGAAAAGAAATTACCTAGATGCACAAAATACAAAACAAAAATTAAAATAGACCAAAAATAGGGAACTTTTTTTAAAACAATAAATGCCTAAATCACAAAAACGTTTTATAAGAAGACTACAGCCCCTTCAAGGAAATCTCAAAAACGTTTTATAAGAAGACTACAGCCCCTTCAAGGATATAGGTGGACATAACCAGTCACCCTTCATTTTTTTCTTTACCTAAACTTACGCTCTGCCCGCCGCGCCGCTCCTATGAATGCGCAATCCTATTCCTATGCTACTCGCACAAATAGCTGTAACGCATCCTTTTAACAATGTCTTGAAACGTAATAGGTAAACACAGGTTATGAATAAAAAAGAAAAATCACGTTTTTTGTATAAGTTAATTTTGAATTTAATACCGACGTATAAAAACTATAATTATAATATTATTTTTATTCATTTTGTTGCGGCGACAGAAATACACACTTTGTGAAAATTGATCCCTGGCGAGCGACCGGCCCCCACACCGCCCCAGTGAGTCACTGGCTGCCGCGCCAGCTGAAGCTGGTGTCGGAGTCCCCGTCCTCGGCGGCGGACGCGCGCAGGGCGCGGCCCGGGCGCGCGCCCTCTAGGTGGAAGCACGAGTTGGAAGGCTGGCGCACCTCACGCGCGTACCGCCCCGTGTGCCCCTGCCCCGCCCCGCCAGCGCTGCCACGCGGACTGTAGAGCCACTCTGCAAGCACGGACGGACTCGTTAGATACCCACACAGTGCTGCCAACTAGAAAAACTCTAAATATGCTGTGTGAAATATCACCTCAGAGGCGCGCGCGCCCTAAATGGATCTGTAATGGTGTACGATTTATGTATTTGCACGTTTGCAAGCGGTGCATGTTTACTTACCTGAGCTACAGCATTCAGTACGCGTTCGACCGCAGTCCCGTGAACTTATCAGTTTAATCTCTCTATATTATACAGCATGTCCCGAAACTCAACGTCAAGCCGTAAACGCAGGACAGGTGGGTTCATAGCGACCCAGAAAAACCATAAAATTATGGGTCTATCTGCAATGGTTTTTGAGTTATGGCTTTTTACTGAAAATCAAAAAATCTCTGTCCGGCGTCAAACTTTTCTATGCTGTGACTACAGATGTCAATATTTTGTGATTTTTATTTATGTATTACAAAATCATAATGTGTTGTTTGTATTACAAATAACACATTCATTTATTGAAGTGCAAAATTAAAAATTAATGACCCCATTTTTAGAAAAAAAAATATAGTTTAGTTCTTTTGTTTGCATAAATGGTTTTCAATCGGTTAACTTTGACCCTTTATACTGAAAAAAAATCAACTACGATAGACCGGCATGGTATGTTAAAAGATGGCGCAGTTATCTTAGATTTCAAAATAGTATCATACGTCACACTTTTCTAATTCAAAGCTTTGAACATGTGGGATACCGTTAGAACGGCCATGAACTAGAGAAGCTTTGAACATGTGGGATACCGTTAGAACGGCCATGAACTAGAGAAGCTTTGAACATGTGGGATACCGTTAGAACGGCCATGAACTAGAGAAGCTTTGAACATGTGGGATACCGTTAGAACGGCCATGAACTAGAGAAGCTTTGAACATGTGGGATACCGTTAGAACGGCCATGAACTAGAGAAGCTTTGAACATGTGGGATACCGTTAGAACGGCCATGAACTAGAGAAGATTTGAACATGTGGGATACCGTTAGAACGGCCATAACCTAGAGAAGCTTTGAACATGTGGGATACCGTTAGAACGGCCATGAACTAGAGAAGCTTTGAACATGTGGGATACCGTTGGAACAGCCATGAACTGGAGAAGCTTTGAACATGTGAGATACCGTTGGAACGGCCATGAACTAGAGAAGCTTTGAACATGTGGGATACCGTTGGAACGGCCATGAACTAGAGAAGCTTTGAACATGTGGGATACCGTTGGAACGGCCATGAACTAGAGAAGATTTGAACATGTGGGATACCGTTAGAACGGCCATGAACTAGAGAAGCTTTGAACATGTGGGATACCGTTGGAACAGCCATGAACTGGAGAAGCTTTGAACATGTGAGATACCGTTGGAACGGCCATGAACTAGAGAAGCTTTGAACATGTGGGATACCGTTGGAACGGCCATGAACTAGAGAAGCTTTGAACATGTGGGATACCGTTGGAACGGCCATGAACTAGAGAAGATTTGAACATGTGGGATACCGTTAGAACGGCCATGAACTAGAGAAGCTTTGAACATGTGGGATACCGTTGGAACGGCCATGAACTAGAGAAGCTTTGAACATGTGGGATACCGTTAGAACGGCCATGAACTACAGAAGCTTTGAACATGTGAGATACCGTTGGAACGGCCATGAACTAGAGAAGCTTTGAACATGTGGGATACCGTTGGAACAGCCATGAACTAGAGAAGCTTTGAACATGTGGGATACCGTTGGAACGGCCATGAACTAGAGAAGCTTTGAACATGTGGGATACCGTTGGAACGGCCATGAACTAGAGAAGCTTTGAACATGTGGGATACCGTTGGAACAGCCATGAACTAGAGAAGCTTTGAACATGTGGGATACCGTTGGAACGGCCATGAACTAGAGAAGCTTTGAACATGTGGGATACCGTTGGAACGGCCATGAACTAGAGAAGCTTTGAACATGTGGGATACCGTTGGAACGGCCATGAACTAGAGAAGCTTTGAACATGTGGGATACCGTTGGAACGGCCATGAACTAGAGAAGCTTTGAACATGTGGGATACCGTTGGAACGGCCATGAACTAGAGAAGCTTTGAACATGTGGGATACCGTTGGAACGGCCATGAACTAGAGAAGCTTTGAACATGTGGGATACCGTTGGAACGGCCATGAACTAGAGAAGCTTTGAACATGTGGGATACCGTTGGAACGGCCATGAACTAGAGAAGCTTTGAACATGTGGGATACCGTTGGAACGGCCATGAACTAGAGAAGCTTTGAACATGTGGGATACCGTTGGAACGGCCATGAACTAGAGAAGCTTTGAACATGTGGGATACCGTTGGAACGGCCATGAACTAGAGAAGCTTTGAACATGTGGGATACCGTTGGAACGGCCATGAACTAGAGAAGCTTTGAACATGTGGGATACCGTTGGAACGGCCATGAACTAGAGAAGCTTTGAACATGTGGGATACCGTTGGAACGGCCATGAACTAGAGAAGCTTTGAACATGTGGGATACCGTTGGAACGGCCATGAACTAGAGAAGCTTTGAACATGTGGGATACCGTTGGAACGGCCATGAACTAGAGAAGCTTTGAACATGTGGGATACCGTTGGAACGGCCATGAACTAGAGAAGCTTTGAACATGTGGGATACCGTTGGAACAGCCATGAACTAGAGAAGCTTTGAACATGTGGGATACCGTTGGAACAGCCATGAACTAGAGAAGTTTTGAACATGTGGGATACCGTTGGAACAGCCATGAACTAGAGAAGCTTTGAACATGTGGGATACCGTTGGAACAGCCATGAACTAGAGAAGCTTTCAATAAATTAGAAGCTAGGAGACACACTTATAGTTTTTATAAATTTCAAAGAAACTCTAGGGGAGGCTCTCGGTTTAAAATTTTTCTTATTAACATTGTGCATGCCCATAGCTGCTAAAGTTACCTAGATCTCACGTAAATATTGATTTTATTAGTAACAACTAACATGCCAAATGTAATTAATAAAAATTTAAGCCATTTAATTTTGTACAAACAAAGTTACAAAGTTACTAAATAGTTCTAACTTGGTAACAAAATCGAAAAATCTTTTAAAAATTGTTATTATTTTTAAGAAGCCGCCAAGCACAAAAATATTTAACCCCAGTTTCCATAAGGCAATGGCATAATATACACGGCACACCGAACACTCTGTATAAAAATGAGCTCTATATTTTACAACATATTGTGCATGTCAAATGTCAAGGGGTGCGGGGCGGGGCGGGGTGTGCACGCTCACCTCCGTTGGAGACGCGGTGGATGGCGGCCAGCAGGAAGTCCTTGTCGGTAGCCTGCAGCGCCAGCATGCGACGCAGCAGCCGCACCGTGTTGCGCTGCGCGCGCGCCACGGCCCGCATGTAGTACACCGCCACGCTGCAACAAGCACTCGGTCAGCGCCGCGGGCGAGGGCGAGGGCGCGGCGGGAGCGCGGGGGCGGGGTACTCACCAGAGCAGCAGCATGAGGAAGGCGATGACGGCGGGCCGTGTCAGCCAACTCAGCGCGGCGCTCAGCTCGGGCCGCGCCGACAGCCGCAGCGCCCCCTCGCTCACCACCTGCAGCACACAACACACGCACCGTTACTTCCCACGCCCGTGCCCGCGCCCGCGCTTGTCTACATGCTGCTCACCATGTACACGAACTCGTACTCACGGAACGGCCCGCACTCAGTGGATGGCATCCTGCACAGATAACACACAACGCAGTTAGCAGGCTCCTAAGCTCATGTATAGTTCCATCGGAATGTGAGATAGGTATGCGCATAGATCTACATAGTAAGTAGAAAAGGGTATGAGATAACACACCTGAGGAACAGCGAGCCGACTGCAAAAAGCGCGGCGGCGAGCGACAGCGTCACCAGCGCAGACAGCACCGTCTGCGTCTGCGGCGCGCGCCACACCTGCGGACAGACGGGGGCTGTAGGAGGGCGAGGGCGGGGCGGGGGCGGGGGCGGACTCGGCCGCCGGTCACTGGCGCGCACTCACCTTGCGGGCGGGCTGGCAGGCGCGCAGCAGGCAGGCGCGCTGCACGTAGAATAGCAGCAGCAGCTTGAGCGCCACCGCGGCGGCCAGCAGCGGGCAGAACAGCAGCCCGAACCACACTAGCGCCTGGTTGTACACCAGCGTCAGCGAGTGCGATGCCAGCGAGAACTGCGGCGCCGCCCGCGCCGGCTCCGCCGCTCTGCGGATAAAGCACCATTCACATTGTCTGAGATCCTCCTGCAGCGGCGCCCTGTCCGAGAGTGATGTCTCGGCTTGGGTATCGTCTGCATGCAGCAACACCGTTTAATTGTTGCACAGTTAGTGATACCCATCACTAAAATATTATTAAATAAGATGACCCCAGCGCGAGTGCACGCACACTTAAACAATAAATAAAACGCAAATCATAAAAATAACTAACATAAAAAAACATAAATAAAAACTCACTTATGCAGTAAAGCTCTAAGCACCTGAACGGCCGGCAACACTAGCAAGCAGACTACCGAGTCCAGCAGCGCCAGGCGGTACGCCTCCGCGGCGAAGCGGCTCTCCCAGCACTGTAAGGGAACGGGGGTCATACGTGCGCGACACTACCTGCCTGTGTTCGTAAGGTACAGTACAGACATACCTCACTCCCGGAGCGCGACCAGTACACCAGCAGCAGCAGCAGCAGCCCGCTGTGCAGCAGCCACGCGCGCGCCAGCGTCACGTACACGCGCCCGCGCGCGCTGCGCCACTCCAGCCTGCAACACGCGAGAGGGGGTGAGGAGGGAAGGGGGGGCGAGAGCGGGCCCGGCGGAACGCGCCGTCCGTACTTACCGCGCGGCAGCGTGCAGGAGCGCGGGGCAGAGCGCCACCGTGGCGGTGATGAGCAGCGACCGCGGCAGCTCGAAGTGCTCGCGCGGCAGCAGCGCGTGCAGCCCCGCCAGCGCACCGCCCACGCCGCCCAACACCAGCCCCGTAACCAGCGCGTTGGTCGCGCGTCGCCCCACGCGCGCCATCAGCCCGACCGGCCGGCGCGCAGTGCCCGCAGACCTCAGCAGCTCCTGCGGAACGTGGACGTTAGGTCAACTACTCTAGGAGCGGCCGCTCGCGCCGCCGCGCCGGGCCCCTGCGTACCGTGAACTCGTTGTGTAGCTGGCGCGCGTTGAGCGCGGCGGCGCGCGACGCGGTGATGCCGAAGTCCCAGCCGCAGAACAGCTTGTTGGCGAACACGAGGCTCTGCGTGCCGCCGCTCACGATGAAATGGCGCCGGTACGAGGCCGCCGTGCTGCGGATACATAGGCACGCTACAGCACGCTGGTGCGGATGATGCGGATGGAGGGGGGCGGGGGGCACGCACCTGTAGCACAGCCAGGCGCACAGCGCGGCGGCGGCCGCCAGCGCGGACAGCAGGTACGCAAGCGGCATGTAGTAGCGCCCACCCAGCACCCAGCCCGCGGAGTAGTGCCCGAAGAACAGCAGCGAGTCCTGCGGGAGAGCGTGCACAGATGACTGAGTGTGTGTGTGGGGGAGCGGGGCGGGGGGAGTGGGGGGGGGCGTGCGATATGCTACCTCCCCGGTGAGCCCGGCGGCGGTGAGCGCGGGCGGCGCGTGCAGCGCCTGCGGCAGCACGGTGCAGGAAAGCAGCAGCGCTGCCAGCGCCGCGTCCAGTAGCAGCAGGCGCCGCACCATGCGGAAGTACGAGCCCACGCCCGAGCCGAACTGCCCCTCGATGGCGGAGATGGTGCCGTACCAGACCTCCAGCGCGAAGGCGGCCTCGCGCGCGCGCGCCCAGCCCTGCAACCACGAGCACGCGGTCAGTGCAGCAGGCGGCCCCGTTCGTGTGATACGTTGCGTACGGACCATAACTTATTTTTGATTCATTTTTATTTCAAATAAATGTGCATACATGTGCTATTTAGTACACCAAGTAAAATAATTGTGCATAGTGAGTAATTATACACTCACTGTTGTTTGGTGCACTAAATAGAACACATCCAGAGTAGTAGTTGTAGTTTTGTAATAAAAACTTCCAAATATATGCAAAATACGCCATGGTCGACATGGTCGACATGGTTTCATCAGACCAACTTCAATTTGATACGTATAACTCCAAACTTACACTATGAACAATTATTTTATTTGGTGTACTAAATAGTACATTTATGTTCATTTATTTGAAATAAAATAAATTCAAAAATAAATGATAGTCCGTACGCAAGGTATCACACCCCCTCTCCCTCTCGCAGACAGCCGTGCACTACACATGCACACGTACCCGCCTCCAGGCGAAGCTGGCAGAGTACTTGGCGCGCTTGTAGAGCGAGAGCGGGCGCGCGCCCCGCTGGCGGCGCACGGAGGCCGAGAGCGCGGCGCGCACGCTGCGCTTCAGCGTCAGGCCCGAGGGCAGCTCGCGCAGCGCCTCCCTGCAGGCACACGTGACGCACCAAATTCAAATTCAAAGTGTTTTATTTCCTTTAGACCTTACAGGAATCTTAGACACGTCATAACATTCAAATTACATAGGTAAAACTAGGAAATAAAGTGATCACTTTGATTTTTGTTCACTTCAATATTTTTAAGGTAAAGCAAAGAAGAAACCTTTACCTTGTTAGGTTGTTAGTTTTCTAGTTGGAGCAAAACTTGTCCCAAGCTTTATCATCCACTAGATCAGCCTTTCCCAAAGTGAGCGATAACGTCCCCTTGTGAGCGCTGCAGGCCTAAAGGGGGAGGTAAGAGACCCAGAAAAAAATGGGGGCGTTGTGTTTAGGCTTGGGGGCGATTTGTAATTATATCTAGGAGGACTCTTAGACACCGACTGAGCTCTCGACTACAACTTGTGAACATACTCGTATAGTACTAATATTCATTAAGAGATTGCTCAAACTAACTCGGTTCGGTATTTCTCTCCGCGTAGTTCATATACTCGTATCTGTCCTGTTTTATTGAATAAATTAAATTGAAATCATATCAATCAGTCGCTCCGTTTCGAAATGAAAGTTGACACAAACAAACAAATAAAAATGCAACAGACACACTTACGCATTTTAATAGTTATTAGTATTCCTAGATAGGTCATTTTCGTAGATAATGGACCGCGACGGGCAAACATGTTTTAAAAGTTTTTGTTAAATAACCCGATTTGTGCATTCCTGTATCAATCGGCTGGTTTATAGAATACTTGTTGAGTACTTTATTAAGCGTCGAATGAGATAAAAGAGATTATGCATGTTTGTCTTATTCCTGTCGGTGCGTGCTGCTTATGCAATCCTACATAAACAATGTAATATTTATTTATTATCATTTGCGGTTTCGCGCGTAATAGATAAGCAGTACTTAAGGTCAACACTTGCTTACATATTTCTCAAAACCAAAAAATGTCGGAAGTAAAAAAGAAGAGACTGCAATACTGTGCGGAATATATTAAAATCGGATTCATTGAAAATCCCACAAACTCATCGTCGCCTTTGTGCCGTCTATGTCTAAAAACATTTTCGAATGAAGCAATGAAGCCTTCAAGACTGCAAGATCATTTGAATAAATTGCAAGACTGTAGCATATTTTCAAGACCTAGAGAAGAAGCATAATACTCAGCCAAGTTTAGCAAAACTCTTTTCGACGGCTGCTAAGCAAGATGACGACGGCGACGGTGTGTCTACCATGAGTTGTCACAGTTAGATCGCCTGACGTTACTACAGTAGTTACGTAAATATTAGTACCGCGCATTTTAGTACCCAACTATCCGCTAGAGGCGCTGTTCAAGTTTTCATACATTTTTTTTAACTACAGTCGCTAGCGATTATAGATTTGTGATGAAAGTTTTGTGATGAGAAAGAGATTCCCTTGAAAAATATTATATCAGTTGCTACGGATGGCACTCCGGCTATGACAGGGTGCCATGAAGTCTTCATAGCGTACTTAAAAAATGTAATTCCAGATGTCCTTGCTGTACATTGCGTTATTCATAGACAGCATTTGGTTGTAGAAATTTAAGTGAACGACTATTTCAATCACTGCAATATGTCATCAAAGCAGTCAATAAAATCTGTAACAGCTCTTTGAATGATAGATTATTTTATCAGCGGTGTGTTATTACTAATGACGAAGATTTCAACCGTTTGTTGTTTCATACTGACGTTCGTTGGCTATCAAGAGGCAATTGTCTGACTCGATTTTACAACCTGTTTGACTCTGTGATAGAGTTCTTGGAAACTAAAGATACAGAATTGCGCAACGAGCTCATTACTTCAAAGAATAATTATAGCTTACATGCCAGACCTGTATAACTTGTTCAACGACATGAATCTCCAACTGCAAGGCGATGAACTAAATTTAATTAAAACAAAAAAGGTCGTTGCTGATTTCGCAGCCAAACTGCTTCTACACAAAAAGAATATTGGCAGACGTGTGTTTCACAATTTTCCAAATTTATCAGTATCCTGCAGTAACGACGACTTGTTTGCCTATTGCTAACTTTTGGAAAACCTCCACATTGACTTCACCGAACGTTACCAGGACATTTTGAACTTGGAAATACCAGACTGGGCGTTGGATTCTTTTTCAAATGTCAACACAGCAATATCACCTCAGCTGGAAGAAGAACTTATCGAATTGACAACGAACGAGGACATCAAGTTCACAACAAATCAAGTTCAAAAATGGCTACCAAGAATTTTGGCTACAAAATACCGATCCCGCAATTGTACCCTGGATTGTGGTCAATCGTTCAACGATTCTTGATAGCATTCCCATCGTCATATTTGTGTGAACGTGGATTTAGTGCTGTGGCAACGCTGCTTACTAAAAAGAGAAATCGTTTGCATGTTATCGAACGTGGGGACTTGCGGCTGTTCTTGAGTAAATTGGAACCTGATATCAACAAACTTACTAAACAGCATCATAAAGATGATAAAGATACATTTAGTTGGCATCAGATACATCCTACACAATAGTTTTTATATTAGAATCGATTATGTTTGAAGTTATAGTGGTTTTAAATAGGTGAAAAAATGGGGGCGCTAAAAAATAATTTATTCTCAAAGTAGACCAAATAAGTTTGGGAACCCCTGCTCTAGATAATCTGATATATTTTAGTAAGTCTTTTTACAAAGGATATGTTTGACAATTGAGGTCGAATCTTATAAAATAAAATTATTAGGTCATGATATGAGAAGTCATCCGCCGTACACAGTCCGTGCTTGGCAACATGAGCTGTGGAAGAAACAAAAATTTAATCTAGAAGGGAAGGTTGGTAAAATGATGAGTCGCACTGAGAGGAAGAATGGTCAGGTTGTTAGCCTGAACAATATTCTCAAGAGTGGACGAACGAGAGTCTTTCTTCATTAGGCAGGTATTAAAATCACCCATTATGATGGTCTGATCATGAAGAGGAATAAGATTTTCGAAATGTTTTTCAAGAGAAGAGAAAAAGTTACGCACAGAAGGGGAATAGTAAACAACAACAAGGATTTTACGATGTGCCAGATTGACTTGGAGAAAAAGATGTTCACCAGCAGCGGAGGGGGGCGGCCGCGCAGACATACTTATGATTGTGTAGGGAATGCGAGTACGTAAGTATATCGCTACACCGCCACCTCCGCTACTTGTGCGGTCATTCCTAATGAGTTGGAAGCCTGGAAGTGAATAAGGAGTAGTACCTAAGTAAGTTAGGTTTCATCCAGGACTCGGATACAGGAATGTCATGTATGTTTTTGCAAGATTGTGACGCAAGCATTTCATTAATGTGGGCCGGAATGCTCTGAGTATTAATATGGACTACATTGAAATTTCTAGAAACATCACTAAACGTGGTATCCAGAGTATCACGGAGAGATGGGATGCTGCTAAAACTATCATTAGAACTGCGACTAGCTGAAGAGGGACAAGATATGAATTCATCAATATCTGAATCACTCATAGATAACATAGACATTTATAATATATTCATTCAAAAAAATTCTATTTCATTTTAAAAAAAATACAATTTAACTTACTACCAATAATGTTCCTGTAAACCAATTATTACTGAGTACACTATCCACCCGCCAGTTGCCGGAAAGATAAATTAAAAACTAAGTAATAATAGAACTATCAAACATAACAATAATATAAACTCAAATAACTAAGCGAATCGGCTTTAGATCCAGAACGGATTGAGAGTAGTCCTCAGCGTAAATTTTAGCAATATGTGTTTTGTGTGCAGATATGTGTTTAACGACGCAGTTAGGCATTTGTGAAAATTGGCTACTTCAGCATGAGGTAAATCAGTGCCGTTCAAAGCGCTCATGTAGAGTTTGCCAAGGTCAACACAATTCTTTATTGCATGACGCATTTTGGAAACCTTCTGGACCATCCACGAATTCTCATGTGCAGCCAACTATCAGGAATGGCGAACATAACGGATACGAAGTTATGAAAACGATCGAGGATATTATGAACATTCAATTTAAGGCTATGACGCAGCAGATAGAAGAGATTCGCCACAGCGTGCATCAGTTACAAACCGGATCCCTTGGGAAAAATCGAAGTCATAAAAGCCTAAGCCAATGTTCTTCTCGTACACAACGACGGAGAAGGGCGCAGCGAGCCGACGCAGGACCTCATCTGACAGCGACGGTCAACTCGGCGGCCCTTGTGGAAGGCCCCAAGGCAGCACAGCATCAAGCAGCGTGGGACGAGCAGTGCGCGCTGAGTGTTTCGCGATGGAGCTCAGGGTTGAATATCCCGAAGGTAGAAACACGCAATGAAGCAGCGCTGAGTGTTTCGCGATGAAGCTCAGGGTTGAATATTCCCACGATAGAAGAAGCACGAAATGAAGCGGCGCCGAGTGTTTCGTGATGGAGCTCAGGGTTGAATATTCCCACGATAGAAGAAGCACGAAATGAAGCGGCGCCGAGTGTTTCGTGATGGAGCTCATTGTTGGATATTCCCACGATAGAAGAAGCACGAAATGAAGCAGCGCCGAGTGTTTCGTGATGGAGCTCAGGGTTGGATATTCCCACGATAGAAGAAGCACGAAATGAAGCAGCGCCGAGTGTTTCGTGATGGAGCTCAGGGTTGAATATTCCCACGATAGAAGAAGCACGAAATGAAGCAGCGCAGAGTGTTTCGTGATGGAGCTCAGGGTTGAATATTCCCACGATAGAAGAAGCACGAAATGAAGCAGCGCCGAGTGTTTCGTGATGGAGCTTAGGGTTAAATATATAATATTCCCACTTTAATAAGTGACAGTTGAAAACATTCAGATCTCAATGTCTCATACAGTTTTTAAAGTTTACATTCATTTACTTTTTCATTTACAATAGTTTTTATTACACTTTTACTTGAATATTTTGTTCTCATGTTTTAATAAATACTTGTTTCCTTTTGCGAGTGGCCAGGATGTACGAAGTACAATGTAGTGACATTATCAGGGAAGAATCCTAGTTGTGTCTGGATTCTTGTTCTTACACATTACATTGTTTTCCCTTTTTCTACTAGACATAAAAAAGAACAGAATACAATTACAAACAATATACAAAATCGAATAATAATAATAAATAAAAAACAAGATTACAAATAGGGAGACATACCTACATACATAAACAGAAAATTTATTTAAAAGTAAGGTACGATCTTAAACTTAGGTATATGAGGCTTAAACTATCATTAAATATGTCCACATGTTGGAACTGTTGTAGAAAATCGTTGAGTAGTGCGAGTGCTCTGAGTGTAGGAGCGTTTCCGGCGTGTTGCGTACGCGCTGCTTGTAGAGCAAAGAGCCGATGGAACCTGCGTCCCGTTCTAATATAATTGTTAAGGGTAACTGCAGCCAATATCTCAGGACTATCCACTCTGTCACGAAGAACTAGACAGTAGTGCATGGCCAAATGCAGTTTGCGTCTCAACTCTAGTGTATCCAGACCAACCATACCGGCAACAAAAAGAGAGGGAAAAAGATACGGATAATACCCATAAATTCGTTTATACAGATACCGAGCAAACTTACACTGCAGTCTCTCTATCATATCATTATCGTATACTTGGCCTCCCGTGGATCCCAACTAATAGCACTAAACTCCAACTTGCTTCTGACAAATGCATTATAAAGCATGATCGCTACCCGTACATCCTCAAAATGCGAAGCAGTTCTCATTATGAAACCCAGAATTATATTAGTGGTTTTGCACATCCCGATGATATGCTGGCGAAAGTTGAGGCGCGTATCCTCCGTGTCCGTGATATCAAGGTTACCTAGCTTCCTATGTTATTATAGCTTAGCGATGTACGAAGTACAATGTGTCAGGTCAGGCCGAGAATTTAGTTCACCTAAAGTCCTACATTATAATGTCTACTTGCAATACGTGATCTTTGTTGTTCCGTATTGAACCTTCATGTATCTTAAATCTAATTAATAAATCAGTTGCGAATTATCAGCGTTGGAGTACCATTTCACGGTACCTCTAACACGTATACATTGCCCTTTATCTCATGGGACTGAAACGCTATTGTAGCACTTCAGAAATGTATACAGCAGCTCCAGTTGACTCTTACCATGCCATTAAGAGAAAGCTAAAATAGCCTCGTTTATGTCCAGAGTTAACATGTGTAGAAATGCAATTATAAGGAGTATGGCAGATCGTTTGATCTTGTCAGACATGTACAAAAAGTGGGTGGCTATTGCCAACTACAATATTTTAATTTTATTATTTTTCTTCTGACTTAGGCTCTTTCTGAGCTGTTTATTTTTTTGTTTAGTTTTTAATTAGAATTGTATTTTACGTATACTATGGATCTCGTGTCTGGAAATAAAGAATATACTATTATTATTTATAAGATACATTAATCTTGTGTAGTCTAGTTGTGGGCACAGCGAGTTTATTCTTATTTCTAGTATTTTAATTTTGTCCGTCACTATATTTAGGGAACCGATTGATATTCCTATAAGTGTACAAAAAGTTTTCATAAATATATTGGCATAGTACTGTCATTATGTTTATTTCATTCAATTTATCACGTAGGGTTTCTCTGGGACCCATATTATAGATTACACGAACAGCCCTCTTCTACCCGGGGTCCACCCTACCTCCTCAGCTCCTCTGCCACGGGGTTGTCCTCCATCATGACGTTGCGCTGCTCCAGCTCGCGCACGATGGCGTCGGCCGTCCCGTCCGCCTCGTCTCCCGCACCGCTCTGCTCTGGGTGGTGTCTCCGGAGCCGCAGTGTGTCTGAAATCAATTATGTAGAGGTATACTTACTTACGTACAGATAGGTAGACCACACAATCATTAAATAACTATTTTCAAGTAATGAAAAATTCTTACATCCATACAATATGTCACAAATTGTAAAAAATTAAATAGAATTCTTAAAATAAAAAAAAAACATGGAAATAAGTGATATATTTGATTTCTGTCGCGTCGCTTTCAAAACTAAAGTATATACCAACTTAGGCACTTAGGAGCGACAAAGAAACCTCAAAATCAAATAAAATATTTCATACAGTATTACTACGTGACAAAAGAGAGAGGCCTGCGCCGGCGAGCAGCTGGCCTCTGCACGACGTCGCGTGGTCAGGCATCCAGCCCACCTGTGGGCTGGTTGCGGAGAGCAGTCCAGCTACAAGTAATAAGTATTTAACAGTGCAGTTGCAGTTTAATTTCTGCTTGTCAACAGACGGGGAAACTTAATATATGTACATAGGATAAATAAAATATATTCAGGAATAGTTGTCCAGTCAATGAGTGCTCAAAAGAGGGGGTTGGGTTTTAAAGTCGAAAGCAGAAAGTTGGACTACGGAACTTTGTTTGGACTTATTAAAGATTATTTGATCGGGTATTTATCGCGTACTTTTTATTTTATTTTCCCCTACGTTTCCATCGCGTTGCAGCGATCGTAGTCACGGGGCGACTAACTTGTTTGGACTTGTTAGGAGACACACATACTGAAAGTCCCCACCCTTGTGAGGTGAGCCCTAGCAATGGAGCACAAAGGCGGCCCATTTTTTTACTCACATCTCGTATACGATGCACCATAGGAAACTTAGTTATACAACCTACATAATGAAAGCTGATACAATTATCTACATTGTAGCTTTGGTTCTATACACTTTGTAACTATTCCCAATCGTTCTCTATATTGTTACGAAAGCTACTACTTCTGCTACATCATCGCCACCGTTGTCGTTGTCTTCCATCATGGGGATGCCATTCATGCAACTTCCTTGGCAATTGTGGTAAATGGTAGAGCAGAGCATGGAGGCCTTTCTACACCCACATCTAGCACTACAGTCAGTGGTGCACCGGCCAAAAAATTTTGCCTCAAAATTTCTCGCGGTACAGCTGAATCTTTGGTTTGGGCAGGCACCAAGAGGTTGCTTTCATTGTGTGTACACCGTGTTCAGTAAAAGACTTTGAACAATTATCAAGGTTTATTGATAGATTTTACAGGATGGTTTATAAAATGAAGAACGCTCTTACATTATTACGCGAGTCAATGATGCGCCATTTTTTATTCTATAGACCCGCGGAGTGGATCCTCGAGCGCGCGCACGTCTCTTCGGCTCGAGGCTAGTTTCACACTGAAGCCTTGTGCGGCTTGTGTCCGACTTCAACCTCCATCGTCGCCCGCGGCTTGTTCGTTTCACGAACATACTCCGGGGGTTTGAAAGTGTTTCTTTCAAAAGGTTTATTTTCAAAAAGAGGGCAGATTCCTTAGCTGGTACTATCTTTAGTAGCTTCTTCAGTTGTTTCTTCATTGTTATCCACTTTAGGGATTATGCACATTTTGTTGATTGCTCTTCTTATGTTGTTAGAACATCAGCCACTCTACTTCCTGTCACTCAGTGAATAGTTCAAGGATTCGGGCTAGCCGCCATTGTAACGGTGGAAGATTATCATCTTTTAGTATGACCAAATCGCCAACCTGGAGCTCTTGCTGTCTTGTCTTCCGTTTTGTTCGTTGCTGAAGCTCTGCCACGAACTCTCGCTGATTATTAGATTTTTAGATTTTTATATTCTTCATATCTCGCAAATAGAGAGCAGCAAGTTGCAATTGGCGGAGTAAGGTCATCCAGGTGCCAAACTAAACTAGGTGTACCACATGACAGGGGTCCATACTTGATACCTTTTTGTTATTTATGTAGGTACGTGAACGATTTACCCTTTGCCATTCAAAAGCCAGCAAGCAATAAAGTATCATCAGCGAAGAGTACCCTTCGCTGATGATACGTCACCGCTACCGCATGTCAATGAAACTTTAGTGCTGAGATGGTTTTCTGCCAACAATCTAGTATTAAACGCCACAAAAACTAAACTTGTTAAATTCCCATAACCAAATGCACGGGCGTCAAAGCCGCCAGACTTTTACCAATACTTTGCATATCTCCATAGCTTAGTACGAGTATGTTCCGTACAATGCGATACGTGCAATCTTTAACTCAAAATGTAGAGACCGTCCCTAGGCTTTACATTTATGAAAATATTATGTTTTTAAGAATGAATAGTCATCTATAAAACGAGGTGATACACATAACTACAATACACGGGCCAAAGACAAAGCTTAAAGTTTACAAAAGTACGAATAAGTGTTTCGTAGGTAACGAACAGAGTTACCTACGAAACACTTGTTCGTACTTTTAAAGTGTTTCGTAGGTAACGAACAGAGTTACCTACGAACACTTGTTCGTACTTTTGTAAGTGTTTCGTAGGTAACGAACAGAGTTACCTACGAACACTTGTTCGTACTTTTGTAAGTGTTTCGTAGGTAACGAACAGAGTTACCTACGGAACACTTGTTCGTACTTTTGTAAGTGTTTCGTAGGTAACGAACAGAGTTACCTACGAAACACTTGTTCGTACTTTTGTAAGTGTTTCGTAGGTAACGAACAGAGTTACCTACGAACACTTGTTCGTACTTTTGTAAGTGTTTCGTAGGTAACGAACAGAGTTACCTACGGAACACTTGTTCGTACTTTTGTAAGTGTTTCGTAGGTAACGAAGAGTTACCTACGGAACACTTGTTCGTACTTTTGTAAGTGTTTCGTAGGTAACGAACAGAGTTACCTACGAAACACTTGTTCGTACTTTTGTAAGTGTTTAGTAGGTAACGAACAGAGTTACCTACGAACACTTGTTCGTACTTTTGTAAGTGTTTCGTAGGTAACGAACAGAGTTACCTACGAACACTTGTTCGTACTTTTGTAAGTGTTTCGTAGGTAACGAACAGAGTTACCTACGGAACACTTGTTCGTACTTTTGTAAGTGTTTCGTAGGTAACGAACAGAGTTACCTACGAAACACTTGTTCGTACTTTTGTAAGTGTTTCGTAGGTAACGAACAGAGTTACCTACGAACACTTGTTCGTACTTTTGTAAGTGTTTCGTAGGTAACGAACAGAGTTACCTACGGAACACTTGTTCGTACTTTTGTAAGTGTTTCGTAGGTAACGAAGAGTTACCTACGGAACACTTGTTCGTACTTTTGTAAGTGTTTCGTAGGTAACGAACAGAGTTACCTACGAAACACTTGTTCGTACTTTTGTAAGTGTTTAGTAGGTAACGAACAGAGTTACCTACGAACACTTGTTCGTACTTTTGTAAGTGTTTCGTAGGTAACGAACAGAGTTACCTACGGAACACTTGTTCGTACTTTTGTAAGTGTTTCGTAGGTAACGAACAGAGTTACCTACGGAACACTTGTTCGTACTTTTGTAAGTGTTTCGTAGGTAACGAACAGAGTTACCTACGAACACTTGTTCGTACTTTTGTAAGTGTTTCGTAGGTAACGAACAGAGTTACCTACGGAACACTTGTTCGTACTTTTGTAAATGTTTCGTAGGTAACGAACAGAGTTACCTACGGAACACTTGTTCGTACTTTTGTAAGTGTTTCGTAGGTAACGAACAGAGTTACCTACGAAACACTTGTTCGTACTTTTGTAAGTGTTTCGTAGGTAACGAACAGAGTTACCTACGAAACACTTGTTCGTATACTTTTATAAGTGTTTCGTAGGTAACGAACAGAGTTACCTACGAACACTTGTTCGTACTTTTGTAAGTGTTTCGTAGGTAACGAACAGAGTTACCTACGAACACTTGTTCGTACTTTTGTAAGTGTTTCGTAGGTAACGAACAGAGTTACCTACGGAACACTTGTTCGTACTTTTGTAAGTGTTTCGTAGGTAACGAACAGAGTTACCTACGAAACACTTGTTCGTACTTTTGTAAGTGTTTCGTAGGTAACGAACAGAGTTACCTACGAACACTTGTTCGTACTTTTGTAAGTGTTTCGTAGGTAACGAACAGAGTTACCTACGAACACTTGTTCGTACTTTTGTAAGTGTTTCGTAGGTAACGAACAGAGTTACCTACGGAACACTTGTTCGTACTTTTGTAAGTGTTTCGTAGGTAACGAACAGAGTTACCTACGAACACTTGTTCGTACTTTTGTAAGTGTTTCGTAGGTAACGAACAGAGTTACCTACGAAACACTTGTTCGTATACTTTTATAAGTGTTTCGTAGGTAACGAACAGAGTTACCTACGAAACACTTGTTCGTACTTTTGTAAGTGTTTCGTAGGTAACGAACAGAGTTACCTACGGAACACTTGTTCGTACTTTTGTAAGTGTTTCGTAGGTAACGAAGAGTTACCTACGGAACACTTGTTCGTACTTTTGTAAGTGTTTCGTAGGTAACGAACAGAGTTACCTACGGAACACTTGTTCGTACTTTTGTAAGTGTTTCGTAGGTAACGAACAGAGTTACCTACGAAACACTTGTTCGTACTTTTGTAAGTGTTTCGTAGGTAACGAACAGAGTTACCTACGAACACTTGTTCGTACTTTTGTAAGTGTTTCGTAGGTAACGAACAGAGTTACCTACGAAACACTTGTTCGTATACTTTTATAAGTGTTTCGTAGGTAACGAACAGAGTTACCTACGAAACACTTGTTCGTATACTTTTATAAGTGTTTCGTAGGTAACTCTGTTCGTTACCTACGAAACACTTGTTCGTATACTTTTATAAGTGTTTCGTAGGTAACGAACAGAGTTACCTACTAAACACTTGTTCGTATACTTTTATAAGTGTTTCGTAGGTAACGAACAGAGTTACCTACGAAACACTTGTTCGTATACTTTTATAAGTGTTTCGTAGGTAATGAACAGAGTTACCTACGAAACACTTGTTCTTATACTTTTGTAAGTGTTTCGTAGGTAACGAACAGAGTTACCCACACACTTACATATACATACGTACTTTTGTAACTGTACTTGTACTTCTACAATAAATGTTCCTAACTGACTGATCAGCTAGGCTTCATTAATGACAAAAAGTCCTGGACTGATCAGCTAGCCTTCATTTTAAATTTTTAAGACAAAGCCTCTTTGCAGCCGCTCATTTACTCATTTTAATTTGTATTTTGACTATTTAAAGTTATTATTGTCCATGGCCTTTTCACAGCCATTCATTTATATATCTACTTTTAACTTAATTATTGTTTTCTTATTAATAATAAAAAATTTAATTGTTCCTACTAATATTATTTCTAAAAGCAATTGAGTAGACCAAGTGTTCCTTGTGAATTTATGGTAAATAAATGATTAGAAGAAGAAGGCAGATCATCAGCTACTGGCATGCCTGTAGCTGTCGCATGCGTTCACACGTACCGGTTATGCAGCCCCTCGCGTCAGATATGAGGCCTCATATTGCACGCCAGTGAATCAAATTGCTTGCGTTCTACTTGCTTGCCAGTTAGTGTAATACAATACATAAAGCTGGGGATACACATGCCCGTAGCTTGCACACTAGCATACCAGCTCCATGCAAGTGCCAGCTACAGTCATGTGTATTCACTTACTGGCATGCCTGTAACTGGAAGCTAGCTAGTTGCAAGTAGCTAGCACAACATTTGATTTTCTTGCATGCCCGTTGGGAGAGGGGACGCGGGGGCTGCTAACCTGACACGTGTGAACAGACGCGACAGCTACGGGCATGCCAGAAGCCGACTCATTGTGACCGTAGGCGCCCGTCTTCGTTTTTTCTTTTTATCTCTCATTAATTTTGCTACACATTCTATTGCTAGTAACAACACGATTTTGTTTAATTCACTTCGAATGTTATCCATGTTTAGCCCGCAAGAATTGGTACGAAATACTCTCACGAACTGTCCTGTGTATACGCAAGGGTAATAGTAATACTGGCATGCCAGGGCGCAGAATGCATGCCAGTATTACTTGCAAATGTTTCCGCAGTGTGGCAGTTACTCGTACATGCCTGTAACTTTCATGCCACCTACTTTCCCGATTTACTGGCATGTGTATCCCCAGCTTTAAGACAATAGGTAGCATGTGCAGTGCAAGGAGCTGTTATGCAAACTAAGTGTGCCTGCTACAGGCATGTATATTCCAACTCGAGGCTTAAGATTGGTTAATAATAATGAATCGGTTGGAGTAGCACAATGCACATACTGTGAGCCATCTGCCGAGAAGGCATGAAGTTCACGGTCGCCTCCGCGCCGCCGGCCGCCGCCCGCGCGCCCCCGCGCGCCCCCCGCTCTCTGCTGCCACACTCCCGCATCTCTCCCTCCATGCCGACAGGTTGTTTCTATAAATAAACATACCTATTAAAGGTGGATTTCTTGGACAGGGCAGTAAAGGGAGGTAGGTCTAGGTAACTAAGTAAAGGAAAACGGTCTTATAGAAGATTATCCATAATTTTTCGAAATATTTTCAATCCCTTAAGCAGTAAAAAAATGGCTTATTCCCCTGCCATTATCCCCTATCGGCTCAGAAAGGAGAAGCGCAGGGGATTTCACCTTCGCAAAAACCTTTTTGATGCAAATCAATCCTGTTTCTTACTGATAAAAAATTTGTTTAATGTTGGAGTATCTACTAAAAAAGTCAGAAATCGCAAATAAAACTTTCCCATAATTATCTTATTTATTAATATTAATTAATGTACAAAGAAATATAATTATTATTGAATTAATTAACACTTTATTGTACATACAAAATAAATAGAATATAATATATAATACGAATAATAATAAATAATAATAATAATATGTGCCACGCTCTATTGGGACCGATCTATCATTACAGACAGGACTATTCTTGCGAATAAGCCTGATATTGTACTGATAGATCGGTTAGAACGGAGGGCGGTGCTCGCTGATGTCACCATACCACATGATGTTAACCTCGTTAAAGCTGAGAATGATAAACTTAGCAAATATCTTGACTTGGCCAACGAGGTTGTCAGCATGTGGGATGTTGATTCAGCGACCGTCGTCCCGATAGTCGTTTCAGTTAACGGCGTAATAGCGAAGAGCCTCGATCAACATCTCAAGAGACTCTCGCTAGGAAGTTGGATCAAGGGTCAGATTCAAAAGGCGGTACTCCTGGACTCGGCGCGCATCGTCAGGAAGTTCCTCTCTCTGCAGACCTAGTCACCGGCCGCTTAAGGCTAGCTTCGCGGCCGGTGATTCACCGTTTTGATGTATTTTTTACTGTAGAATAGTTTTATAATATTTTATTTTCTATAGTAAAAAATGTATTTTATAACGAGATTTAAAATAAATGAAGTGAATAATAATATAATGTATAATATAAAATAATATATAATACGAAGGAAATCTCCCTCCCTCTAGCGCTGCTGAAGAAATGTGAAGTTTCAAGTGCCATTTTATGTTTATTTTTATTTTCGTGTGTTTTGTGTCTTTTTATTTTATAAGTTTTGTAAAATATTCAGCCGCCACCAGTCCATAGCAGTAGACCCTACAGTGGATATGGCCTCGCAAAATGTAAGTAGCAATGTTGTGTCGTGTGAAAACTTAGTCCCATGCAACAAATGTTCCCAAATAAGATATTTTAAGGGCCTTCGGGGGCTTAAAATACATGAAAGCCGAATTCATAAAGATGTCCTTTCTTCATCCATTTCGAACCACATCCCAAATTCAACATCAATCCACGACTCCACATCTTTTTGGCAAACTTTATCAAAATGTAAACAAAATTTCCAAATAATTAAACGCATCCCCCGAGGTGCCAGAGTGACTGTTGCGCAGTCCTTGACTATAGATATAAAAAGTGCAGTTTTGGAAAATTCAAGGACTGCTTGGGAACATTTGTTGACTTTCCCTTATAGAATACTGCATGCTGAAAGAGACAATAGAAATATGTCTCTTACAGCCAAAATAAAGCAAAATTGTACCAAAAATTCTAATTCACCAACAAGTTTTCATTCGAACACCAAGGGTGTTCGAATGCAAATGCATTAAAGCATTTTGGCCAAAGATCAAACTCTGATATCACCTATCGAATGGTTGAAAATCGCGTTAGTGATGGGGATATCAGAGGTGCAGCGAGACTTTTATTTTCGAACGACTCACTAGCCTCAAATTCAAGTGAAACTCTTTCAGCACTTGCATCAAAACATCCACGTGCTGCGCCTGATCTATGCCTCCCAGCACCACCTGATGATTCCTGCACTTCCATGTCAGTGCTTCCTGACGAAGTAATCTTAAACATCACATCATTTCAGAGTGGCTCTGCTGGTGGCCTAGACGGCCTTTCACCACAACACCTAAAAGATCTAATTAGTGCTGGTTGAGGTGAAATGGGCGAGGGCCTCATCGTAGCCCTTACGTCGTTAGTGAACAAAATGTTATCCGGACAGGTCAGTGCAGACATTATCGACATTTTGTGCGGTGCAAACCTATGCGCTCTTTTAAAAAAAGATGGAGGCATCAGACAAATCGCAGTTGGTACAACATACCGCCGGCTTGCAGCCAAAATATGGTGCAGAATCAAAAGCTCAGAATTGAGGTCAGAATTCCAACCGACCCAGCTGGGCTTTGGATCCGATGGTGGTTGTGAACCGGCGCGGCGGTACACTCACTTCGATCGTTTGTGTCATACCACACACGATTTGTTGTTAAAAGTGGATGTTAAGAATGCTTTTAATTCAGTAGACAGGGGCGCCCTTCTGACACAAATAAAAGAGAAGCTACCTGATGTCCCTGTTGCCTTTTCTTTGGCAATGTTATGGCACACCTTCAAAATTAGTATTTATTGATAAGTTATTGTCTTCTGAGGTTTGTTGTCAGCAGGGTGATCCTTTAGGACCGGCTATTTTCAGTTTCGCTATACATCCGATTATAAAAAGTTGTCAAAAGAACAATTATAATAGTTATAAAAAGAGTCAAAATTTAATGTTTGGTACTTAGATGATGGCACTCTAGGAGGCGAAGTGGACACAGTATTGAAAGATTTAAGTGTTTTAATCGAAGAATTCAAGCTTTTAGGTTTGGAGCTTAATTTTGCGAAAAGCGAACTCTGTATCCCGGAAACCGAAACAGCTTCTAACGTATTAAACATAAAGAATCACTTCGAAAGTTTAGTATCAAATCTTAAGTTTATAAATAAGTCTTCGCTTTGCCTCTTAGGATCTCCGATTATGGATGAGTCTTTGCCCAATTTTAAGAATGAAAAAATTCTAAATTTTGTTTCGATTTCAGATAAATTGCAAAACATCAATGTTCACGTGGCATTTGTTATACTACGTTTCTGTCTATTTGTTCCTAAATTTACTTATTAAATACGATGCTCCCAACTCTGGAAATTTCCATTTCTTACACAGCAGTTGGACAGCATGATGCATGACACTTTAATCAAAATTTTTAATATACCTTTGGATGACAGAGCGTGGCACCAGGCCACTCTTCCTATTAGGATGGGAGGTCTAGGTGTCCGCAAAATTTCTAGTGTTTCACTCCCAGCTTTTTTATCTTCAGTACACGGTACTAAAGATCATGTTCATAGCATTTTGGCTAAATGTCAAAATTTTGAAATTACAGGTATCAATGAAGCTTTAGACTCATGGAAAATAGCCCGTCCTGACCAGAATCTGCCCAAAGTCCTTTCTTCTCAGAGACTGTGGAACGAGCCACTATGTGAGCTAGTACGGAAAGATATTATTAATACATCAACCAGCTCATCAGAACATGCTATACTACTCGCTACGCTAATCTTGACCGAGGTTACCTATTTGAGCCGTTTGGGGTTGAAACCCTTGGTCCTTGGGGACCTGGAGCACACACCATTTATAAAGATCTTACCAAACTTCTTATAGAGTCGACAGGTGATCGGAATGCTGGGTTCTATTTCGGCCAACAAATTAGCATTGCCATTCAACGTGGCAATGCTGCCAGCATTCTGGGCACTCTGCCTTCTGGTGACAGCTTAGATTTTTAAGAAATAGATATTAATGTGTGGAGTCTGAACAATAGGGGCTGGTAGTAAATATAAATATAAATCGAAGGACCGAAGATTTTGAAGTGAAATATGTAATGCAGTAGGTACCTAACGAAAATACCTAAGGATATGCACTGATCTTTGCTCGTTACACAGGGTAGATAAAATAGCTTGACCACTGACCTGAATTCTCCAAACCATGCAAGGATGCAGCTTCTAGAACACAGCACTAGACATTCACTCGCAAGTGTTTAATACAGTTTTTTAGTTAGTAATTGCACGCCAATACAAATAAAGTTTATTGTAATTTGGTATTCAGATTTCCAAAATTAAACGTGAATATGTCCAACTAGTAAGGCGGTCGAAATCAAACAGGCAGAGGTGAGGATTCATTTTTCACTTGTTCGTTAGTGCAGAAGATGGCACTTCATATCAAGTTCATTCGCCAATTTCCCAACAGAGGGTAGGAAGAAATCGGCTGATAGCCTTACTAGATTAAACTACCCTATGTTTATTTGAGCAAAGACCGAACAAAGTGTAAATACTAGTTGTAATTGTTTTATTCTGTTATTGTAATCTATGTGCTAAATAAAAGATATCCTATAATGTCATACTGAAAAAATAAATAAACTATCTTATAATATCTAAATTAATAAACAAAAAATAACGCACAACAGGCGGCCTTATTGCTTAAAGCAATTTCTTCCATTTATTATTATTTGTGATACACAGGCAGCTCCTAAGCTGATGCATGTCTATCAATGCACTTTATATATTTGTCCTGACTAATTTTAAAAGAGTGAAGGGGCACTGATCACTGATTCCGGTAACCGGTTCCAATATTGAGGGGTTCAATTGGAGGGGAAAACATAAAAAATAGTAAGCATATATACACATACATGCTTACTATTCCTTACACATACATGATACAGGATCCGGAAGCATGTTTCCTTCACCTAACCCTCATTCACATAGCAAGCCATCAACACTGAGTTCGGCCAGGACAACAGCATTACAAGAATGACAAACTTGCAAGCACAGTCTTTTTAAACATTTTTTTTAAGCTTTGTGGATGGTTTGAGGACAATAGATTGAACCATGACTCTTGAAGATGGACCATAAGAAATAAACATAAGTCATGCGAATAGACAGAATAAACAAAACCCCAAATCTTCTGTCTAGGAATTCACGTCTACGTCTTGACGACGACAGAGATTTTGAATTTTGTCCTTTTTTACAGGTTTTAGAGTTGTAGATAGCACGTGAAGCTACGCAACGTCTATCTGATAAACAATAACTATGAACTCTGCTTTATGCTTTGTCGTACCTACTGTACAGTGTACATACCTTCTCCTTTTTCTTTGTTATCTATTACAAAAGTAGTTTCGTATCGTTGTGACGAACTTTAAAACTAAAGAATCCAAGATTAACTGAACTGGTATGGTACAATTGTTATAGAGAAAAGGCCTTCCAGTCCAGACATTGTCCAATGTCTCTCTCCCGCCCATGTAAAGGCAAATGTAGATAAATAATTTATAAACTAATATCGTGATAGGGTATGGTAGTACCCATGTGATCGTCTCAAGTATTGCCGGCTGTCAAAATGAAAAAGCTCCGAACCGAAGGCAAATTATGGTACGAAATTTATTTATTGTACAAAATCCACAGCCCATAATTAATACAATTAAGTTATATATCATAACTTACGGCCAAAAACGAATTTACTTTTTATAATGTTTTTTTTTAATATAAGACAGACAGTCAGTTGATATATAGAACATATAAAAAATAAACTTACACTTCTCAGAATAGAAACTGATTTGTATTTGTATTTATTTATTCCACCGTAGGTACACATGTTACACTTGATGTCGTTACACTTTTTAAATAATTTATATTGTAACAATCTCGCATAAATTTTTAACAAAGGAAACACCATAAGGGTTGTTCATAGAAAATAAAAAACAGACAGTTAAGGACTCTTCCACAAAGTAAATTATAAAATTGGTCAAACTAAAATTAATAATAAATAACTTAAAAGGTATGTCGAAGTATGCTGCTGTACAAGGGCATTGTCAAATTATACTAAGAATAATGTACAAAATTACATAAAAACAAAAAAAATTATGAAAGGATGTCAGAAGTAAAGTTATATAAATTCATAATGTAAATAGAGCTGCTATCTAAGGGCATTGTCCAAAAACTAAACAAAAATAAAATTATAGAATATATACAGAATCATTGTAAAACAATGTCAAAGTAGGAGTAATAAAATTATTATTTGCTGCTGTAAAGGGGCATTGTCGAGTCAAACTAATAATGTCATTAGGTATAAAATGCATGTCAATTTGATTCCATATAAAAAATAACAAAATTTGTTGTCTATATATTAATTACAAACAACATGCCAGTAATTACTTCAGCTGTTTTTCCTCCAAAGCCTCAGAAAGACTGTAGTAGCATTTTTTCATGAGTATAGCTTTAATTTTTTTTCGAAATAAAACAATGTTCAGCTCTTTACAGTCTTCACTAAGTTTGTTAAACATTTTTATGCCTACACACAAATAACTTTTGCAGACTTTGGTTAATCTACAGGCCAGATGCTGAATGTTGCCACCATGGCGCGTATTATAACTATGTGTTTCCGCCAGGATCGGCAAACTTTCCCTATTTTTTTTTACATAAATAAGGCATTGCAGCGCAAATTCTCCGGTGAAAGTTAAAATATCTAAATCAGCAAAGAGATTACGACACGAATCTCTAGGTTTAAGACCTAAAATTTTTTAACGTTTTTGAAGTCGGAAAATTCTTGCCACAGTAGATGCATTGCCCCAAACCAGTAATCCATAGGTCCGGACATATCAGATACAAGCTCTATGTGTACGGCTTTAGTTACCATACACACGAAAATGGCTATGTACCCCTTCGTGGTTTTGACGCCTCGTCCTTTCTGCGCCCTAACAGAAGACCCAGATGATCTCGATTTTCTTACGCCAGCCCACTTTCTATCAGGACGACCAGGAATAACAATGATAGAAACCGAACAAGATGCTAGAACCAGGTGGCACTTGACGTCTAAGATATTCCATGATTTGTGGAAAAGGTGGAAGGTTGAGTACCTAACCCAGCTCTCCGCAAGAAACAAGTGGAAGGATACCCAAAACAACATCACCGTTGGGGACTTAGTAACTATTCAAGATGACAATATACCAGCTGGAAGATGGGCAATGGGCCGCGTCATTGACACCCACCCGGGCGATGACGGTCTAGTGCGAGCCGTGACACTCAAAACCAAAAACGGTTTAATAAAAGGCCAATTGTCAAACTGTCTATCTTACCTGTTAATCAAAATGCTCCACATTTACCAGAAATCGACCAAAAACAAAAAAGCGAATCAGAAGAGGAACCAGAAACCAAACCAGAACCAAAACGAAGGAGATACCGGCCAAAATTATGTACCATTGCTACAGCACTATTTTCTTTCATGACATTATTATCGCCAGCTCTCAGTCTATACAGTGTAAGAGAACTACCAAAAAACCAAACTCTCTATTTTGATCCCATATCGAAACTACAACTAATCCGAGATAAGTGGACGCTGATCGTATATCATGACATGGAACCATATTGGACAGGAATAGACGCATATCAAAAAATATCAAACTATTTAGATAAGTTATGCGCTACCATAGAAAACCAATCCCATTGTAATATTATCCTACAACAAGCCCAACACGAGTTCAAGGAATTAAAATAGGTACTACAACGACCTTTTGCTAACTCAACATTATAATATCCACGCTAGACGCCGCCGGCGCCGCGGTCTTATCGACGGTGTCGGGTATCTAGCTAATGAACTATTTGGAGTGCTAGATTCTCGGTTCGCAGACCAGTACACCAAGGACATAGAGACCATACAGCGTAACGAGAAACATCTATCAAGCCTCTGGAAAAACCAAACCTCTGTTATTGAAGCGGAATTCAATCTCATGAAGAAAATGGAGCTGACAGTCGATAAACAACACAAGTTAATAAATAAAAAATTAAACGACTTCCAAGAGAACACCAGCATTCTTCAACGAGAACTTCAAAACGTTTCTTACATTCAAGAGTTTACTCTAACTGCAATGGCTGGTAACACCTTACTACAGAGCCTAAGAAGACTACAGGAAACGCTTATTGACACAATCACAGACATCTACCATGGTCAAATAAGTATGAACCTACTTACACCAACGCAACTGAAAAGTGAGCTTCAAACAATAAGCGGTCAGATGCCTACCGATCTCACCTTACCAATAAAAAATATCGATACCGATTTCCAATACATCTACAAGCTTCTAAAGGTCAAGGCCAGAGCCACCAAAGCATACGTCATAATAGAAATAACATTCCCGCTCATAGCCAGAGAAAGCTATCAGTTATATAAATTACTGTCTGTACCTCACCAAATAAATACCAAGATGGTAAAAATATCACCAATCTCTGAATACGTGGCAGTCAACTTAAAAAGAGACTGCTACTTTACTTTAACCAATGATGAACTCATGGAATGCGCACACCATGTACTAGCATATTTATGTCCGCAGCGCAAACCTATAAACAAGCTAAACAATGATGATAATTTCTGCGCAATAAATAAAGAAACCAACAGATGTAATGTAGAAACGTCAAACTGTGCAAATAATTGGGTCACGCTACGATCGTTGTCTCAGCATTTTTTCTTTTGTTGTGATACGTATAAAATAAAGATAATATGTAATGACCAAGTTATCGTACGCCAGCTTAGCGGAACTGGGGTCATTGCGACCAGCCAGGAGTGTATCATCAAAGGTAATGACTTTACATTGTATACCATTCGTCACCAGTCGAACCAAGTCAACATAACATCGGATATCTACATTCCTGAACTAGACCAGATCAACCATATAGTTAACGTAAAAATACCGAACTACGAAACTAACCAAGAAGGGAGCCTAAACTCATCCTTTACGAGTTTAGGAGAGTCCATCGAAAAACTAAAGAATAGTAGCACAGAAGTCGAAGAAATATCTTACCATGACATCCACCACTACGCCATCAGCTACATCACTTTAGCGGGCGTAGTGAGCGCTGTAGTAGCATGGATGTGGAGAAGCGGACGTTGCTGCCGACGGGGACCTGCTGCGGGGCGCGGCGGCGAGGGTCGTTGCACGCAGGACGCAGAGGCAGCGACCCCGCCGCCCTCTAGAACTCGGCGTCGACGCGGAAGTCACCGTCAACAGGAGTTTGCTGAAACTTCCGCTCCGCCGAGGCCTACCAGTACACCACCACCACCACCAGTTGAACTTTTTAGTGCTAGTGAGTTAAATAGGCGCCCAGAGGGCCCAGAAGTGCTCAGTGCTAATCAATTAAATAAAAGAAGTGAAATCGGTTTTCAGCTCAATAGTTATACCAATCGTTGGCCGGACAGAGTGGCTAGGCGAGGTAGAACGGACAGGGGGCTAGACAATAACGGTTTTGAGCAAGAAACAATATTTTAGTGATAAGGTTTATTTACATATTATACAATACCATTTTACTAGTTAGCTTTTAGATATTCTATGTTTATTCAGATTAAGACCAATTTGTGCTTCTATATATTTGCTTTATACCAATTTGTATTTTATCAACTATGTTTGCTATATTAGATGACATATTTAAGATGAAGTTGTATCACCATCATTCACCAAACCACAGCATCCTCATCTCGTTGTCGGGAGTATGTTCGGGTAAACCGACCACGCAGCAGATATGCGTTTAGCTGCGCTTGCAGTTGAATGCGTATTTGCTCGCGGTTACCTAAACTTACTCAGTTCGCGATCGACCGCCATCGTCGCGGGTTCAAATCAATAATACCATTATAACCATTTCGTACCATTTACCATTTATTCCATAAGTTGGCGGCAGGAGTTTAAATTACCATAAATAACGTGTCTTGTGAATATAGTCCGTACCATACCACACCAGTACTTTCCTTGACCACCAACCAAGCACCATACCAATTACCAATCTCAAAGGGCAGTTTGGGGATCAACCAGCACCATCTACCACAACCCCCAAACCATAACCCTTTTCAATGAGACTATGGAAATAAGCAAAATATACCACCCTGGCAGCATCAATCCCACAAAGTTCTCTTACTTTTTTGATGGCATAACAGGCAGAACTCAGTCTACCGGCCAGACAGTCAATATGACCTTTCCATGTTAATTTGGAATCTACTTCGATGCCTAGAAATTTGATTGTATTTGTGATTTTAATTCCAATATTTTTACTTACATCGTTGATTACATTTGCATCTACTATGTTCGTAGCTAATGAAAAATTTGTCAAATTAGTTTTACCTCTAGAAGTGTTTAGTAGAAGATTGTTACACTCAAACCATTTAGTAACTTTTCAATAACATTGATTATTTTAGATTGAATGTCAGTGTTTTTATTACAATTAATTAATAGGGAAATGTCATCAGCAAACATGTAAATGTAAATATTATCTTCAATGGTGCATGCACTTATGTCATTTATGTAGACTAAAAATAGTAACGGGCCCAAAATGGATCCTTGTGGTACACCAACACGGATATCTTCCTCTTTTGAGGTAGTCCCGTTTACATGTACCACTTGTTTTCGCGATGTAAGATAAGACTGGCATAGAAGAAGATCTGTACCTGCGATACCATACCGTTCGAGCTTGGCTAGGAGGATATCGTGTCTAACACAATCAAATGCCTTGGATAAGTCACAGAAAATACCATAGCTTTTTGATTTAGAATCCAAAGCACCGAGTATGCTTTTGATTATTTCAGACAAATCATCCGTCGTTGACAGCCTTTTCCGAAAACCAAATTGCATTTTGCTCAGTATATTATTCGCGTTCAAAAAAATTTCAAGCCTTACAAACATAATTTTTTCGAACACTTTACTAAAAATCGGTAAGAGTGATATTGGTCGGTAATTCTGTGCGTCACCTTTATCCCCCTTTTTGTGGAGCGGAATGACTTTGGCTAATTTGAGTATGTCAGGGAAAGAACCAGAATCTAAACAGATATTTATTACATCGGTCAAAGGGATTGTTATTTCATCGGCAATTAGCCTAATCATTTATATGAACGTACAGAACATAATTACGTAAATTGAACCAAATACTAAATTAATACAAAAACGTGCAATTATGTGTTTAAGCGCTACCCCGACCCACAATAGCGCCGCCACCTATTTTATCTTATTATTACGTTGGGCAGTTTGTGATCCCTATCATAAGCGTTTTTTTAATGCCTCTGTTATAGTTTTATTTTATACATATAGTTTATGCAAAGATGCGAAGTTGCTCTTGGAGGCCACCAAACTCTGTTTTCGCATCTCTGTCTCACGTCACGAAATTGTTAATGTAAGGCTGTAGGTATACTGAATGCTTTTAGTCCATCCTCCTAGATACTGAATAATTAAAAACTATCCAGGATATTCCAAATCCAGCAAATAACTTCAGAAAACCGGTAGGTAATAATTAATACGAAAACTTCATAAGTACATAATTTGGTTTACCTAATTATAATTTAGAAAAATTACAAAAAAAAATTTAGCAAACTATTTACAAACTAGCTCAATTCCTAGGTAATAAATAAAAAAATGTTGATTATTTTAAATAAATAGCGATAAAAATTTTTCTTTCGTCTTATTTTACTTTTCCCAAATGTTCTTTTCGTTGTTCTTCCAACTTCAAAGGATTTTCTTACTTCAGGCATTCCATTAGGTAATTTTTTGACGCTCGGCTTCCGATTACAGCGGCCTCTAAAAATAAGTCATACAGCAGTACAGATTTATGACCTGGCTGAATGTTGTTTTAAATAAAGAAGTAAATTAATTGTTAATTTAGTCCTTTTCATATTTTTGCTGTAGACAAATAAAATAAAAACTCTTTCCAAAAAAATAGTTTTATAATTGGAATAATAGTTTGTAAGTAATGTTAACATAAATAATTATTCTGAATTTGCAAGGCTAGCGAGACGTTTTGGTCGCAAAGGTCCGCAAAAGAACCGTAAAGGCAGAGAATGATCCGAAACGGACTGAAAAGAACCGACCCGGCAACACTTGCCTGACTTGACTTCTTTATAACTTCTTTTTCTTTTATCTTTGGCTCTGCATCATGGTTTGACACAATTCTGCCAATGTCAGTTTCCAATTGCGCATATTTTGTGAACGAATAGGATTAAAATTACCGAACACTTTGTCATCGCGGACGTTGTATGAGGACTGCGGTCGCCTTACAACTAAACAAAAACTCTGAACAGAGCGTAGCGTGTTCAGAGTTTTCGCGCGGAACTTTTATTTCTGTGTTTGGGACTCTAAGGATTCTAACTCGATGAGGTTGAGTTTGAAATATACAAAATAAAAAGAGGATAATTAATCTCAATCAAGTTCACTAATTACATAAGTAACCATACCCGACGCACAGGTGCCAAAGCGATGCGGGCTCGGATCCGCGCCAACATCGGATTCGGTCACTTCTAGTGGTTGAACACTCGATGAATATCAAAAGAACTGTCAAATTTGACAGTTCTTCTTTAAGTAAACCTCTATAAAAACTGTCAAATTTGACAGCACTTTTTTTTTATTGTTAGGGTTATATTATTACAGTAAAACCATAATATTATCTATAGGAAATCATAAAATATACTTGATTCTAAAAGTGTGACCAGCCCCGTTAACCACATGTTACTACAATAGAAAGGGGTGATGTTAGTAAACATATAGTACCTAGGTATTAATATTAAAAATTATTTAGTACATATTAAGTAATCAAGATTTGCGAGAAAACTTTTGTATTTGCATTGGCGAGAATTGGCTTCCTGTTCCGTTGGTAGAATGGCAAAAAAGCAAGGTTCCAACACAAAAGACAAATTTTTAAAAAGATTTAATTTCATTCATGCATGAATGTGGAGAGGTGGTTTTTTATTTTATTCTGGTAATTATTGGAAGAGAAGGTAGTGATTGATTTGCTTGTATCTTCTAGTTTAATGTATTAGTACGTGGCTAACCATTAACGGGTGGACATGAACTCGTCTAGTTACCCTAGTACGAAAACATTGACCTGGCAATACCAAATTCTAGCAAGGTACGCCACAAAAAAAAAACAATATGAAAATAGTCAACATGTCAAATTAAAAAGTGCATGTACTTACTACCTTATGTCTGCTCACTGTTTATACCTTCGTTTCTATGTTTGCCTGCCTGTCCAACCAACATGGAATAATAACAATCCAGTCACACGGAGCCAGCCAGCCAGCGCAGCGGGGCAGGATTCACTGCTACCAGATCTTCTGAATACAATAAAAGCACGGCACGGCGGCGACCGATGAGGCGCAGGCTTGGGAAGAGCTGGCGGTGGTCGCAGGCGGCGCCATAGCGGTGCCGGGAGATGGAGGAGGCGGGGGCGGCGCGCGCGGGGTGCGGTCGAGCGCGCGCCTCAGCGCTGCGGTGGCGGTGGAGCCGGGAGTTCGGGCCCCGCGCCGGCCCGCGCCCGGCGCCGCCGCGCTGCGCCGCGCGCGCGCCGCCGAGCGCGCCCGCGAGGTGGAGGACGCACCGCGCCTTCTGCGGGACAAGTGCCGTCGCCTCGCGCGCGCCCTTCGCGACGCCAAGCATCTTGTGGTAGGTACCGACCGGCGACCCTCTGGTTCACATTATAGCGGGTGCACTGACTAGGCTTTGAATATTTATTTATTTATTGTATGATGGGAATGCCTTACCAGACCTTCCAAACTGCCTTACCGTTCTGCCCTAAGTACCTTACTTATGAGAACAATTGAAAGGAAAATAAGCCAAACAGAGAAAACACACTAAGCAATGCAGATTTAAAAGTCCGCAAGCCCCTTGCCCAACCACAGACATTGTGGGTGTTGTGTGTGTGTGCCAAAATAGGCAGGTGCCGAGGGGTGCGAAAATAGAAAGGGAGTGCGGAAGTTATTAAATGAAAATCTATGATCAAATTCCTGATCCTTAAAACCAAAATCCCATGTACATATCCACACACAGCTGTTTAATGCCCCCTTTTTTTGAGGTCTTTTTCAATTGCAAAGACTCAGCATAAATCAGATACTATGGTGCAGAGAGTGTGGTGCACACGGGTGCAGGGTCATAGAGGGTGCGAAGCACCCCTGGCTGCATGTCTCCAAAGACCATGCTAATGCATGGCTCGAGACTTAACATACCACCCCCTGAACTAGTAAGTAACCAGGTTAAATGAGATTTTGTCCCCAACTGGCAAAAACGCCTCCAACGGATGATAGAGGACCTTCGGAAAAATTTAGGATGATTAACAAAATATATAAATGGAAATACAGGACTTACCCAACATATTGACAAAATAATGGAAAAATATAGGACGCATACTACACACAAGCAGCCGAACACCCATCTGACTCACTATTTGGACACTCTCAAATAGAAACTCATTGTAGTTAGCAGCCGCCTCACAAGATACAAGGCCTGTAGCTTTCATAAATCCCATAACAACCAGTTCTGCAATAACGAAAGAAAATTCTATCTAACTCTTTCGAACTCTACCAATAACGGCTCAACCCCATCAACCTAAAAAAAAACTAGCGGAACTCCTCATTACAAATCCTAACGATCTTGATGCCTTAGTTAGAGAGTAGAGACAATATTATAGCATCAACAAGTTTATCAAAGAGTAATTTTGGATCATGTAGAACTCTAGGAAACTGTAGGCTTAAGTTATCCAATATGTTTAACATATTGAGGTTAGATAAGCTGTTAGTTTTCCTAAAATACAAAAATAAATAAAATAACTCTTAGATCTCTAATAGGGTTGCCATTTGCAATGTTTCTTGCATTAGTACATAAGTAAGTAGACGTGTGTGTAATAAATTTATCGTTACAGGTACACTGCCGGCCAAAAGTTTGAGACCACCTACATCAAAGTAGGAAAATGAAATAAAACTCAAAATACAAAGCAAGAGGTTTAATTATGAATTAAAATACTTATTTCCTAATACACATACATTATGAAGAAAACAAAAAAATCAAGAAAAATCAACCATTTTCTTTAAAAATGTCGCTCATATTTTATACAGATTTTTCGTCGAAAAACCCTCCCTTGCATTTTATTACTACTTTCACTATTCTTGGCATACGAGCAATCAATTTGTCGATTGTATCTTGTGATATATTGTTCCAGCTTTCTTGTAAAGCCTTCCACATGTCTTCTTGCGAAGTGGGACAACAACTGCGCACATTTCTATCAAGCTCTTCCCACAAAAGCTCAATCGGGTTGAGATCCGGACTCTGAGGGGGCCACACCATGTTTTTTAAAACCCCTTCTGTTTCTTTGTGTTCTAAATAACCCCTGCATAATTTTGAACTATGTTTTGGGTCATTATCTTGTTGGAAAAAAAATCCATCTCCAATTATTCTTGAACCAGACGGAATGGCATTTTGCTGTAGTATTCGTTTATATTGCTCCTTTTTCATGATTCCTTCGACTCGTACCAAATCTCCGGTTCCATGGCCCGAGAAGCATCCCCAGACCATAATGGAACCACCACCATGCTTGACTGTTGGCACCACACAGTCTGGCATCATCTTTTCCTCGACGTTACGTCGAACAAAAATTCGTCGTTTTGAACCAAATATTTCAAATTTGGATTCATCTGACCAAAGAACTTGTTTAAAGTCTTCTTCAGTCCAGTCTCGATGGGTAAGGGCCCACTGCATCCGTTTCTTTTTGTTTTGTGGCCTTAGTAGTGGTTTTCGAACGGCGACGCGACCAAATAACTTAGCATCTCTCAAACGTCTTTTTACTGTAGTCAATGATACAGGTTCTGATCGGGATTTGTTCACTTCTACGCGGATTTCTGGTGCTGTTAAGCGTCTATTCCGCTTGCTGGTAGTGACGATGAAGTGATCCTCGCGAGAAGTGGTAGTTCTCGGCCTTCCCGAACGCGAACGATCTTGATTACTGCCAGTCTCCTTGTATCGGGTTATTGTGTTATGAACACAAGTCTTCGACAACTTAAGTTGAGAGGCAATCGCACGTTCAGATTTGCCTTCGCCGTATAAAACAACTATGGCAGAGCGAGTTTCACTGCTAATTTCGCGAACTTTTCCCATTTTAAGATGTCTTCACTGTAACAACGACGAGCTCAGACTAATAAAGAAAATAATTTACTCCATAAAAACTCAGGTACTAAATATGTTTTAGGAAGCTAACATAATCCCTGATATCGGTTAACGCGAAACAAACCCAAAACAATAAGTAATGAGCAGATCATAAAAATATTACAATGACTCTACCACCTGGTCCTTGCGCGGTGCTCATTGATGTTTTGAAACAATAGACCTTTTTAGGATGATAACTTAAACAACAACATAAATAATGACTCTTAGAAATTCTTTAATAATAATAGAATACGCAGGTGTTCAAATTAGCTCATTATCATATGTGTACTTTGAAATATTTTGTTGGTGACAAAGATTTTTACAGTGGTCTCAAACTTTTGGCCGGCAGTGTAGGTACCTGTAACGATAAATTTATTACACACATAGGAGATTCAATAAAAACACTTTGAATTGTGTTTAGTAAAAATCTAAATATTTTTTTTTTCTGAAGTACTATAATGCTGTTGACCTCAGATGGCCATGACAACGTTACCGGACTTTCATATTTGAGAACTATAACTTTACCCCTATTAGAACCCCAAACGCTTCGTTAGCGCGATCTAGAGCTCGGTCAAAATTATCTAGTTTTGCGCCCCTCGGAAAAGTATACAAAGTGAACTAGACAAGAAGTAATAATTTTAATTTTGCGGGTTTAGGTAACTACAGAGCATTGGGCGTGGTTAAGAGCCAGCTTATTAGCAATACAGTAATTATCCAGACTTATAAGGTCAGTCTGAAGCTTGGTCACGTCCTCAGGTGATTTAATGATTCTGAAGATCTTCATAATAAAAAAATAATTAATTAATTATTATTAATTAATTAATAAATTTGATATTCAGCAATGCAAAGTAGGTGACTGTGTGGGAAGCATTGAGAGATGTCATTGACAAATATCAAGAAAAGAAAGAGCCAAGCAGTGATCCCTGAGGCACACCACTGGGCATGGAGACCCAGCTGGATATGTAGGCAGTTGTTAATGACAATAGCCTGAGAGCGATCAATTGATTTATGCAGAGAACTATCGAAGCAGATCTCCTTTTATCTCGATGAGGTGTAGCCTGGACGATAGCAGCCTATCGTCAACTATATAGAAAGCTGTACTGTAGTCTGTGTAAATTACGTCTACCTGAAACCCATTGTTTATAGCTTCAGCTAAATAAAAATAAAATAATAATAAATATTATGTGCCTGTACCGTAATTTAAAAGACCGCAATAATAATTATGCGACGGTATGATCAGATCGTTTCCAATAGTCGCACCGTGTGTGTTGCAGGTGTACACGGGCGCCGGCATCAGCACCGCGGCCGACATCCCGGACTACCGCGGGCCGAGCGGCGTGTGGACGCGGCTGCAGCGCGGCGAGAGCGTGGCGCGCGTGGAGGTGTCGCGCGCGCGGCCCACGTACACGCACATGGCGCTCACGGCGCTGTGGGCGCGCGGCGCGCTCAAGTTCGTGGTCTCGCAGAACTGTGACGGTCTGCACCTGCGCGCCGGCCTGCCGCGCCGCGCGCTGGCCGAGCTGCACGGTGACATGTACGCTGAGCGGTGCCCCGCCTGCCGCGCCGTCTACCTGCGCCGCGGCGACGTCACCGAGCGGACGGCACGCCACCGCCACGGCACGCGCCGCCTCTGCCACGCGTGCGGCGCCGAGCTGCGCGACACCATCGTGCACTTCGGCGAGCGCGGCTGCGCCGCCTGGCCGCTCAACTGGGCCGGCGCGCTGCGGCACGCGGACCGCGCTGACGTGGTGCTTTGTCTCGGCTCCTCCCTCAAGGTGCTGCGCCGCTACGCGCGCCTGTGGCGCATGCAGGCGCCCCGCGCGCGCCGGCCGCGCCTCTACATCGTGAACCTGCAGTGGACGCCCAAGGACTCGCAGGCGGCGCTCAAGATCAATGCGCGCTGCGACGACGTGATGCGGGCGGTGGCGCGCCGGATGCGGCTGCGCGTGCCGCGCTACCAGCCCGCGCGCGACCCGCTGCTGGCGCACGCCGAACCCCTGGCACCGCCCGAGCAGCACACCACACGCCGCGCTCGCCTCTCTTCCGCCTCAGCTTCCGACTCCGCCTCCTCCGACTCGGACGACGAGCTGCCCCTACGTCGGCTCGCTGACCGCCTGCGCACCATCCCGCCGCTCACCTCCTTCCGGGTGAGTGCCTCCGCCCGCGAGCTCGATGCGCGAGAGACGCTCGCTTCTAACCGCACACGACGTTCCCTCAGGTGAAGCTGGAGAGTGGCGACGCAACCATCCTGCTGCGCGCCGAGGACGCGCGCGCGCCGCCGCCCTCGGAGCTGCGGCGCGTGCGCATTGCGCGGCACGCGGTGGCGGCGGCTGGCCCGGCGCCGGAGGACTCGCTGGCAGCCGCTATCTTCGCGCGCGCCGTGCTGCTGTGCCGCGCGGAGCTGTACCCGGGGCTGCACACGATCCTGGGCTCGCGGCCGCCCCCCGCCTCGCCGCCCCCCGCCCTCCCCTCCCCGCAGCCCGCGCCCGCCGAGGCGGAGTGCGCGTGGTGCGCGCGCGTGCTGGGCTCCCCGCGCTGCCAGTGGTACGGCCCGCCGCGCCTCACGCCGCTGGGCGCGCGCGCTTGGCGGCGCGAGGGCGCGCGCCGGTACCTGTGCGCATGCTGCGGGGAGGCGGGGGCGGGCGCGGGGGCTGGGGGCGGCGGGGCGGACGCGGATGGCGGCGGTTGGTACGGCAAGGGATGGCGCAAGGGGCGGCGGCGCCGGTAGTGTTTCCAGTGACGCTGTACATTGTGTGTGGGTGCACCAACCTGGTGCCACGAGGGACGCCGCGCGCCGGACCGTGCACGATGATGTGATTCTCTTAATTTATTGAGTGAGCGGTACCTAGTTTTAGAGTTTGATGAATTTGAATGTTTGCCATAAATGTAATATTCCGCGGAACTCCGGAATATTCTTCGCGATGCGAACCTGTGGCTGTGTCTGCGACCGAGTTAAGTGAAAGTTTGCAGCGGTGGGTATACAGGATACCTGATTGGAATTAGTGTAAACCGGTTTACCTCGACTTTTATATTTAGAGTAGGTATGTAGCGACGTACAAGGTGACGGCGCAGTAGGGAGGGCGCGGCTCGCGCGTTCATTCCACTGGGCACTACCCGCCCGGCGCCCGGCGCCCCCGCGGTGAGTAGGGACGACTGCATGCAATGGGACGACATGATTGCTTTGCTGGTGATACAGCTAGTTGTAAGAACAAAATGGACAAATAAACTTTGTGTAATATTTTTGATGAGTAAAATAGTTCCTCATTTTTATGTTCCTTCCCAATAGCTATTACTATAACATGAAATGTAAAAATATTAGATTTGCGTGTGGAGTGAGAGTTAGTTAACTAAGGGCCTACCTCTAGATACACAAGCAGCTTGAAGCAGTCTGTTCATAGTGAACTATGCAACTGCTCGAGCGGTTCCGTGTATGCAAACTAGGACAAAATATGTCCATCACATCATATGCGACTTTGGTAGCTCATTATACTGGCGACACAACTTTTTGTAAAAAGAAATGTTATTTTTATAAGTAAGTAATGAAAATAAATTAGAATGATTTACTCTACGGGCGCTAAATTTAGTAATCAGAGAAATATGCGACAGCAATTCGGGAGAATCAATAATAGAATGCATGATTTTGTACAGGTAAACTAAATCAAAGTATAATCGACGCGTCTCCAAGGACTGAACGTTAAATCTGCATACCCTATCTTCATAGCTCAAAGTAGAGCGCCCGTTGCTGACGATAAATTCATAATTTTAAGCATTTTCTTTGCACTCGTTCAATAGCATTGATATGCACCTACTTTGTGGTTTGGCATCAGCGGAAAATTCGTCGAGAACAATTCGTCGGAAACAGTTCGTAGGGACATGATAACTAGTCACATTTGACAGTTGTCAGTCTTAGTTTGGTAGTGAGGTGACATGAAGGGACAAGATATCTGGTCACATTTGACAGGTGTCAGTCTCTTGACGACCAAAAACTCGGGTTATGATGCCAGACGCGCGGCGATAGCAAGGCTTCTGTGTGCGGGATTTCTTCAATGACATTACTAATGATAATGAATGAGAGAAGACAAGGCACATCATACATTGTGCACATTGTAATCAATGACAGAGATAGGGAGACGTACTGAAACTGTAGCGTGAAAGAGACAGCACCGGTTATTACAGCTCCGCATCCACACTTAACAGACTCAAGCAAAATAATAATCGGGAATTCCCCTGTGTAGAATATTTGTTGTAAAGTACCGTCGCACAGTGGGTCGAAACTGCTAAAATGGGGCCATAGGATTTTTTTCATTAATTGAAAGATTTTTCTATGCCAATCGGTGGAGCTCAATTACCCTATCAGAAACTATTCTATGACATTTTGTTATAAAAGTAATACTTACCGAAAAATAAATTAAGTTCAAAAAAGTTGTATGGAATGACATCTATCAAGGTCGATTTCTACGAAATGCTTACCGATACCGCTTTGAAAACACCTAGGTGCTATAGAATAGGTTATTATTATTACCTATCGTATGACATCATACACAAGTGCATCCACTTGCCCCCTTTTTCGGTAAATGCCATTGAAAATGAGTCCTTTTTTATAATTTTGCAACGAAATAAAATCATTGTTGCACGCGTTTGTGAGCTAAAATATATACGAAATCCATTAGTTTGTTCCTTAATTTCACACCACCACCAAATATTAACAAAATATTTGAGCTAACTTGTAAGATTTTTGATGATAAAATATAATATCGATTATTGTTTCAAAAAGTTTTACATACCTATGTTGTCATATTACATAAGTATGTAATATGACAACATAGTATTTTATTACCTGTGTAAGTACACAGGTAATAAAATACTATAAAATAAAATACAATACTTAATCGATAATATATTTTTTTTATCAAAAATCTTACATGTTAGGTAGATCAAATATTTTGTAGATATTTTGGTGGTGGTGTGAAAATAAGGAACGAATTAATGGATTTTGTATATATTTTAGCCCACAAACGCGTGCAACAATAGGTACTTTTATTTTGTTGCAAAAAAAAGGACTCATTTTCAGTGGAATTTATCGGAAAGGGGCCAAGAGGATGCACTTGTGTATCATATCATACGAAAATAAAATAACCTATTCTTTATAGAATAGGTTATTTTATTTTCGTAGGTATTATTACCTAGGTATTTTCAAATCTGTAATTTCTTGTAATTTCGTTGACCTTCACCGATTGGCATAAAAAAATCTTTCAATTATTGAAAAAATCCTGTCCCCTTTTTAGCAGTTTCGACCCACTGTGTGTCGCGTCATACTGCGTACAATTGTTCATTTCACACGCGCGTGTTTTGTATATTCTATCCTTTTTTCACAAAATTATATTAGGATATCCATCAAATTGATTTTAAAAATACTGATATTTTTTGTATAATTTTACGAGTACTTAAGCATGAAAGGTAATTCTTGACGCCTTTTTTTGTTTCTCTGAATGATTCAGGCACTTGTCAAATGAACAAGAAGGCATTCATAATGGCAAAGAGACAACGAGACAGCACGTGCTCACGAGAAAGAGTTCCGCTAGCCACTGACGTCAGGGCGTCAGCTAGAACTGCTAGAAGTAGTTTTATCGTCTCATGCGCGGTGACTAGGTACCTTGTTTTCTCTCTTTAGTACCTACCTAATGTTTTGTCATTGGATTTCTTTGGCTATTTTTGCTCTTCGTTTGTCATGTTTTCTCTTGAATTGAACCACAATAGGTATACACATGAAACTTTCTAAATAAGTAATACTTCCATTGTAATAAAATAACAACAAATATTAAAAATGTAATAAAGTTGACAATATAAAGGGATCTCCGAACAAGTGAAAATTTGATGTTCATTGAAAAAGTTACCTGATTTTTACGGTACGGAACCCTTCGTCTGCGAGTGACTCTTGGCAATTTATTTTTACCCCCGACATAACATCAATAGGTAGGTACGGTACTGTCTGTAACAAGCTAGGACTCAACCTGCCTCGTTGATCATAAATATAAAAACAATTAACCCTTATCTGATACATTTGGCAACACTGAATGAGGTTGGTAAACAAAACCGGTTGCACGTCTCACCGTCTCAGCATGGAAAGTTTTTGATAGTGATGCAGAAGATTTAATCTAAGAAGTGTGAAGTATCGATGATTTCAAATTAAAATGTACTTTTGACATGGTTATCATTTTACAAGGATTGCTTTTAAACTCTTTTTTTCTATTACCTAACTATTTGTGTTATCATTAAAGCAAATGTTTTAATTTATGGTCGAGGTAGATGCAAAATTAGTACTGAAAGTATTTCATTAACATTTCTGTAGTTTATCAGTCGGAAAAGATGGAGGAAGGAGATAAACTAAAGTTCAGTTAGGATTTTACTTGCAATTTTACTTTTATAAAACGATGAAAGTCTTAAAAACATCGATAAATAAATTATCTCAGGGAAAAAGGACATCTCTTGAATAATGCGTTGGAAGTGTGGGAATCCCCGTGCATAAAAACATTCAGTTTAGGTAGTATAAAATTTTTGTCGATGGCCGTGGAAAAGGTCTCGTTTCAATGTTTTTATGATTGACGGTCAATTATAAGGTGCAGAAAGCTGAAATTCATTGTGGGTTTATTTGTATATGCGCTCTTATTATTGGCAAATCATGTAAAGTTGACATCTTGTTAGAACTCCCTTATTTGAGGCTCGAATTAAGTATACAACTTTCAGTTCTAAAATTGATTTATTTCGTCGAAAATAAGTTGTAGGGTTCCTTAATTTTGTCAGAAGATACATATTCCTAATAGGCATCAGCCAATGCAATCACAGAGCGCCTACCTTATGTAGTTCAAGAGCTAGAGGCTATTTTTGATTTTCAGAAAAAACTCGTCTAATTCATATACCACGCATTTTTTTGAAAAAACTACTATTGCACAAATTTTCTTTGATCATACCGCACCTGCTTACAAAAAAATCATACTTGTTCTTCCAGCCGTTCCGAAGATATGGAAATCCGCCAAACGTTACTGCAGCGGCAAATGCAATTACTCAAAAATCACAGGGGGCACAAATGCCGCTACTTGACCTTGGAAATGCACAACAATAAGCTACCTTTTAAGCTACTTTAAATTTGGCTGAGGCTAATAGGTAAAAATCATGCTGCTGCAGTAACGTTTTCAGACGTTACTGCAGCGGCATCTTAGTTTCGCGAATTACTCCGAAACCTTGATAGGCACTAATTATGTTTTTGGGGCACATTTACAGGACGTAGTGCTCTATTTTTTCTATAACTTTCATCTTGATCCGAGTCTACTTGCCGCTGGGGTAACGCACACGCAAAATTCGCACAAATATTAGCGATAACCAGCAACAACGTAAGCCAAATAGGTAGGTTAGAAAATGCGCTTGCGTTTTGCGGTGCTTCACGCACACATCATTCAATCTGTAAAGATAATCAAAAATCCTGTTCAGCCAGATGAACTATCCCCTATACTACCCTATACTCTCAAGGTCAACCTGAGGAAGCTGCACGATATACAATATAAAATCCAACAGCAGGAGACCGTGCGGATAGAACAAGTTTCAACGTTCTATCACACCACCATCCCCTTCTACGGTGCACTAGTACTCGCCCTCATCGTGCTGGCTCGAAAATTGTACCTACGCCGGATAACGGAAAACACGAACACAGAGCTAGAGCTCACCCAGGCAGGCCCGACCTATGCTGTACCAGATTCATCTCAAAATCAGGGGAAGCTGCCAACGACATTTTTTCCTAATCTTCAAAAATAGTCGTTGATCTGAGGGGGAAGATGTTATACCTAACGGTTTAACCCCAATTGTGCCGTGACCTACTCGCTAGCCGAACTACTGACCGACTACGGAAACTGATGACTTCGCGAGATTGCGACACACGGCGCGCCACTTCGGTTCAAACTTTGAACGAGTCGCATCTTAAGATAATTAGCTACGTTAACATCGGGTTTTTTTTTGGAAACCCGGGCGTCGTTCCTTTAATTAGCCAAACTCGATGTCGAATGTTTGTAACATACCGCCCATAGGTAGGTACTTACCCTAAAATTCACTCTTTTGTCGCGTCTTTTTATACGCAATTAACATAACTGGTTGATTTGAGATTCTTCCTTCGGGTTGTTCCCAAAATACTCCATTCTATTGTCCTGAAAAGATAGGAGTCCCATACATTCATTCTCAAATTACTCCAAAGAATTAAATACCTATTATAAATTTCATTTTAAAATATTGCCTTTAAGTTCCATCCTACTCCATGAAATGTGGAAGAGGTACAGTCAGTCACAATATTTATAATTATAAGCATTGTAATATAATGTTTACTAAAGTTTCCTTTAAACTGTATATATATACCTTTATACATAAGTGTGAAAGAGACAGCGGCGTACCTGTTGTCGCGCTTATTTTTACGCCAAGTTCTCAAAATTCAAGTTTTTTTTATGAGGTATGCAAAGCAGCTCAGACCAATAATCGCAATGGCTCATCTTCCAATTGAGTTTGTTGAAGATGGCTGGCTAGTAATAATGGAAGAAGCCCCAAAAACCGAAAGTGTCATTAAATGACTATTTCGTTACCACTTTGCTTGAGAGTAAGAAGTACCTAGTAGTAGTAAGTCTTTTCCAATACATTTTTGGAATTGCGAAGGACAACGTCACAGAACCACCAATTTGGTTGAATCGTGGCACAAGAGATTAAATAACAGATCAAGTAAAAAACCACGCCTGCTTAAGTTTTTATAAACTATATAAGATGAAGCTGTTCACTTTGAAAGATAACGTTGCACTCCTATACTAGTAACTGTGAATGGAAGCTGACAGTCGTTATACAGAGACCATGAACTGCCTTTGATTATGAGCGAGTAGAGAGAAAAAAAAATAACAGTGTTACAAGCATTACAGAAAATAAGAATTATTTATTTTTGATTATAAGCTGAAACAGGATTAAAAAAAGACTGATATTCAATTGTACTTTTAAATGATATTTTTTTTTCGTTAGTGAAGGTCTTATATGATTTTATTTTGTTTTAGCTATCATGTTTAACTTTATTCTCGTCGTTTTTAATAAGATGAGACGCGGATGAAACGCATCACTGTATTTGATTTACGTATGTTCATACTTATTTTTGTTTGTTTTCCAAATTATTTTATTGTTTAGTGAATGTTTAAATCCATGTTTACATCTTTTTTATAATTATGATTCTTTCGTTGTTGTATCATAATTGATTTAAGGTATATAAACCCCTATAGGGTTGATTATTGAGGAAATGCTAAGTGCGCTATAAAACGTAGGTTTGTAAAAATTCATCACAATATGATCATTTTACTATCACCTAATGTTTCCATAGCAACGGGTTTCAACAGTTTCATCCATGTGTCATCAAACTAAATTAGACTTGAATTATAACTAGATGTCGCCAGTGTAAACTAAATTTATTGCACGTGAACATAGACCTTCGATCATGGAAAGTATGGGAGGGGTGATTTCGTTCGTCCGAGATTTAGATGAATATTATCTACCTACCTACCAGAATTTGAAATCAGCTTATAGTTTTTTAAAACACGCCAAATTATTAAGCTACCTACTTCAAATGCATTTGAATATAAAATTACAAATCAGTTACTGTGTTGTGTATTTCAGTTTTAGGTACCTAGGTACCTACCTCATAGTTATACATATAGTAATATACATATATAATTATACATATATATAACTAGATTTTTTGTACCTCACTGTACGTCAGCTATCTTCTAGAGTAGGATGCAACATAAACATTCTCTTGGAGTAATATGAAACTCATTTTTATAGCATTTTTTTGCGTGGAGCAGTTCTGCGTGGTAAATCTTGGAGTATTTTCGGAATAAGCCCTTCCTTCAATAAATATTGCTTACAATTATATCAGAAACTCAACATCAAGCAAGCGAGCTTTAGTTACCTACCTATTTATGTCGTGGTTTGTTTACAAACATTCAATATTGATTTTGGCTGGTGTCTAGTCTGGGACCTACCGGGAATACCTAAGTATTCCCCTTTAAATTTCGAAAATGGTGCAACAAATTATAATTTTCGTGATATTATTTATTGTTGTTTAATTACTATTCTAGTGTGGTTGGCGGTTGGCGGTTGGCGGTTGGCGGTTGGTCTAAAGTTTTGGTAAATGATGTTCATGAAAACAATAATTTGTTGTAATAAAGAAGATGCACCATTTTGCAAATTTAAATAAAAGAAATACCAATACCAGACATGAAAATAACAAACCTAAAATCGGGGTAAAACATTTGCATGGCAACACCTCCACCACCACACCCTCGAATTCTCTGACTCTTTTCTGAACACGCACGCTACTAATCTAGGTAATAAATAATAATCCATCTACGGTCGGCACAGAGTAGGTACCTACGTACGCGTACGTAGTACCGCGAGTGCTATTATCTGTGTGGTAGGTAGTACATAATATTATGTCGAGCGTAGTGTCGCAGCGAGCTTGTGATTGTGAACGCTGTTTACGGAAGTCGGTATCTCGTCTTCCGGTGGTGCAGCCTCGCCCCCGCAGTGCCCAGCCCCAGCCCGTCAGTATAGATCATACGCGCGCATACAACGCTACGCCTGCCTTCCCGCTCCGTCTGATCTCAAACCTATGGTAAGTGTCGACCAGCTCTGCGCTGCGAGCCGAAGGGGAGCCCGGGGCCGCGCGCCGCGCTGCAGCTCCTCGAGACGGAAGACGTCCATGTGCGCAATGGGCCATGAAAGTGTTAGACCTGTTTTTGGTGCACCTCCCTACCCAAAGGGTGCCAAAGGATCCTGTTACTAAGCCTCCGCTGTGTAGCCGTCTGTCAGCGGAAAGTATCTCATGAACCGTGAAAGGTAGATACTTATTTAAGTATAACTAGGTTCAAACAAGTTTCTCTCATGTCAAAAAACGCTGTGCAAAAAAACTTCAATGCGCAGAATTGGACCTGTTACATTTTTAATGTTACCTATATTTAGATAGGTACAATATAAATTGTGTGCGGATATTATGCTACAACTTATATAATAGAGCCAAGTACTAATGAACGAATTAAAAAAAACACTGAACGAACGTACAAAAACAGGGAAGATTCATTAATTAACAAACAATAATATAGAAAAAGCAATTAATAAACATAAACTACTTTAAAATAAATTACATAAATAAATCAGAGTTGTGGTAACTCCTTATAATGAGGCAGAACGTAATCACACGCTTATCGCGTCTATGGCTAAAAATAATAGCTTTTTTCAAAATCTACTTATATTTTACTCCACTTTGTACCTTACAACACTGTTTCGAAAAGTTTTTAATCAGTGCGTCGTATCCGTCATGCATGACCCACAGAGCTGAGACGAGGACACTCACAAGAACAACTTCCACAACTACTCTAACGTATAAATTCTAAAGTCAGGCTTGCTTACAGGTTTGGAGATTTTTTAAACCCTTTGTTTATGTATCTTCTTGTAAAAACAAAAGTTGATTAATGTTAGACATTTTACACAATTAATTTAAGTCCAAACGATTTACATTTCTAAGTTTTCCTTTCAAATTACGAGGGAAATCTATATATAAATACTTAAATGAAATATAAATAGGTATATGGATCGTCTGATTCGTGAGCTCAGCAGCACCGCCTATAGGCTGTTCAATTGGTGGAATGACAGTTAATAACATAAGTTTCGCCGATGACATGGTGCTGCTGAGCCCATCGATCAGTGCCCTTCGGAAGCTGTTAAAAATCTGCGAGAGTTATGCGGAAGCTCATGGGCTCAGATACGACGCCAGCAAAAGCGAGCTGATGGTTTTTAAAGCTGGAGCAAAGACCTATTCCACGGTCCCATCAGTTTCGCTGGCAGGCACTGGACTGAAGAACGTAGCTGAGGTCAAGTGTCTGGGCCACTGGGTCTCACAGACTCTCAGATGACCTACATGTGGAAAGGGAGCGTAGGGCATTATCAGTTAGAGCAAATATGTTAGCCCGCAGATTTGTGCGATGCAGTACATCTGTTAAGATAAGTTTGTTTAGAGCGTACTGTCAATCTTTTTATACGTGCAGTCAGTGGGTTAACTACACGCAGAAATGCTGGAATGCCCTGCGCGTCCAGTATAATAATGGATTTAGAGTGCTACTGGGACTGCCCCGTTTCTGTAGCGCGTCCGTTTGCAGAGTCCCGCGTTGATGACTTTTACGCAATCATCCGTAACAGAACAGCATCCTTGATGCGCCGGGTGAGGCGCGGACCCAGCTACCAGCTACCAGGACCAGTAGCTATTAATAGCTGGAAGGCTGGACACGGACTGCGCTTTATATATTATATTATTAAGTAAGTAAGGTTGGGTCGCCTAAGATCGGACGCATTAGCCGAAAATTTTAGACGTACTGCATTTTTATTTTATTTCTCACGATTCGATGTCGTTTTTCTGTTGCGGTTTACTGTAAATTGAAGACAAAGAAATATCGTTTAACCCCTACTTTTTTGTTTGCGTAGATGCTATCTATCTAAGCAAATTAAGGGCTTAAAAAGCAGACTTTTTTCAACTTACCATAGTGAAGAAAATAACATTTCGGCCGAAGATCGGACTATGTAGTATCTTCACTTCTATACGTTTGATAATAGAGTACACATTAGGAAAACATCCGGACTTACGTCCATACATTAAGTATCAATGATCCGGCCAGGAAATTCCTCAAAAGATTTGACAAATACGATTTTTCTTTTTTTTGCGTTTTTATAGTCCGGTCTTCCCTCCTCATCCTAATTAAGTTTCTCAAACTTTTATCCTTCTGAACCTAGAACTATATAATGAAAAGGTACCTAGGATCGGATAGTCACATTAGTTATAGCGTCATTGGATAGTTAAATAAATAAAAAATAATAAATTATTTCATAAATAAATTACTACGCATATTGCGTAAGTAATTTTTTTATATTTATTTATATAGCTTTAGTTAAAATATGCAGAGCATATTTAATTTCTATAAAAAATAAATATTTTTAAACTGAGAAAAGTTCTTGTGTAGGACTGACTTAGTATTTTTACTTTAATTAAAATTAAAAATAATAAATTGTGGGCATTGTAATAGGACCTACTACAATAGAAATAAAAACTACCTGATAGGTCAATCAATTTTATTTAGAGAATTTTCGCATGCGATCTTCCTAGAGTTTTACTCTTTAATCCGGATTTGCTCAAAACTCGATCGAGTTGAGGTAGGTATGCCATAAATTTTGGATGCTGCATAGTTTGTCAGTTCTTTTTTCCTTATCCTTTCAACTGCTTCTTTTAAGGCTTCTTCTGTGTAAGAAGTCGCCCGAAGCGAAATCCTCTCATATTTCGTAGGCATCTTTTATCTGTAAATAGCAATTTTAATATTTAATTTCAATAGGTATATTTTAAGACGAAAAAAGCGTAAAAAGTGTTTGTAACTTCAAAAAATATAAGTTTGATATTTAAAACAAATCAATTGCATTTCAAACAAAATTTGCCCTAAGCCTCAAGCAGAAAAAATCAATCAAAATGCAAATAAGTTATATTCTTATTAGCTGTTGCCCGCGACCGCGACATTGCGTGCATTTTGATAGAACCATATAGAGATAAATACGTGTTATATAGCGATAAAAAAGTATCTTTTGTAGTCTATCTGTGTGCCAAGTTGAATTTAAATCCATTCGGACGTTTGAACGTGCAAAGGTAACAATATTACACGCACGCACGCACTATTGTTATAGGTATAATATACTACTCTGCTAAAGCCATAAATAAAATTAATACCTGTCAAAGAGGTTTCGAGCGAAGCATGCTCAAAATAAAGAAACTGGGCAAAATAAGACACACCAAGATTAGAGAAATAACCAAAGCAACCAACGCCTTGAGTTACGCACAAAAGCTCAAATGGAAGTGAGCGGGCCATATCGCAAGACTGACAGACCAGAGATGGACTAAGAAAGCAACTTGGTGGAGTGGCCCGCCAGGCATGAAAGGTAAAGGAAGACCGCTGAGCCGCTGGGAGGTGGACATCAAGCGAACAGCTGGCACAAACTGAAGACTGGTAGCACAAGATCGAGACAAATGGAAATCTTTGGAGGAGTCCTTTACCCAAACCGGGATTCTTACTAATAAGATTAGAATAGATGAATAATAAATACTAATACATCTACTAATAATTACAAAAAAAAACACTAACCTACTAAACAAGAAGGTAATAAATGAAATAGTAAAATAAAAAAATAAATAATTAATAGTAAAAATTGTGTAACTTTATAGTAAGAAATTAATAGGCTTTATTATTATTATTATTAATATACTATTATTATTAACTAGTGGGATAGTGGGACTCGTAGTTACCTACTTGAACTAATTTCAATATACGAGTTAGTGGGCTTGAGAACCACTGATTATTTTTTGACATCCTAAGAACGGACACAGCTTAGTCCGATCTTCGGCACGAGGAGGGAAGACCGGATCTTGGGCTGTGAACGTCCTAGGCGTAATCAAAGTACATAGATCGAAAGATTATTCGCTAATTCTGCCCCAAAATAATTTATTACATTAAGTTAATGAAAGTACTCACCACAATGAGCCATCAAAGTTGTGGAGGTAAGATCGGATCATCGATTTTTCGCACAAAATGCACTTTTTCTGCGGAATCACATGCGTGCACGTCCCGTCTGGTCGCTGGCCGGCCGCAGTAAGAGGAGAGGGGCAGAATAAAATGGCGGATCTAGTAGTGTTGCCAGCAGTAGAAAATATTGCCTAGTTTGTGAGTTATTCCATGCATCCGATCTTATGTCACATCCGATCTTAGGCGACCCAACCTTAATGGACGTGTAAAATATTATTTTTATTAATAAATTCTTGTATTCTTGCTTTCATGAAGCACTGGACGCGCACACATAGTGCCATGCGCTCATGAAGATTGTGTGTCCCAGATTGTTCGTTCTATTAATTTAAGATGTAATATAAAAAGATTACTTTTGTTTTTATTACCTATTCTATGGCTGAAATGTATCGTGTATCTAAGCTGAAATAAACTTATTGAATTGAATTGATAGACTCTCATGGATACCAACGTTAAATAACACTGATAAAATATATGACATTAGACGTGCACAGTGTTCAGCAGGTCGATTGAGATGTCATATATAATATGTCCTATGTGAGTTTCCGTGCTACACCTGTAGTAGGTAATGATTTTATTAATCTCGTCGGTCGTGAACGGACGAAACCTGAGCGAGCGATCGACGGGCGCGCGAGCCTGCGCCTCCACCGCATGCGCGAGCTTCATGCACGCTGGCGGAGGGCGCACCACATGTCACAGCAGAATTTATGAAATGCATCGAGGTAGAATTCTATAGAGTCCCAATCTTTAACTAACAGCGCTCAAAAAATGTCTGAGCGCTGTTCTACATACCTATAAATTTGTTTTACACAACAATGATATTTACGCGGTATGTTCACAATGATATTTACGCGAATTAAGACGTTATCTTGGTTGTATAATGTTCAATGTCGCTTGTACGCAATGTCATAATAATGCACCGAAGACATACCGAAGATGACCGAAGGCCATGCGTACGAACAGGGAAAAGGGCGAATGGAGACGCTATTTGTACTATATATATTAAATATATTCATTGTGAAACGTGAGTTTGTGAGTTTATAATGTACCTACCTAGGAGGACTCCGGAACTAAACATCTGCTTTCAAAAATTATTTCACCAATATTTAGAATGGACATCTAGGTTTCAGGATGCACTGGATGGTTGGATGGTTACTTAGCCAGGAGGAGCCGGGGCGGGTCAGCTAGTCACAATTATATGCAGATAGCTTACACCCTGGATTAACACTTATGCAATCCCGGAAAACACGGAAAACACGGGTGATCCCGCGGGGCGCAAATAAAACAAAATTAATATGTATTACGTACGAGAGTTTTATTAAGTACTATTTTTAACCTACTGACGGGTTTTACTCCAACTCGAAAAAAAAACGAACAGGCTAAGGGTTTCTTCGTCGCTTCTTTAGTTTAGTCTACATACCGTAGCGGCAGAAATCAAAAATATCACTTTATTTCCGGGTCAGTGTACAGTAATTTATGAATTTGACCCTTTCTAAGTGTACATTTATTGTAAATATTTATGGAAATAAAGAGTTTTTGATTCTGACGAATAACTTAATTACCTTAAAACAATGTTAATTTATTGTAATGCTGCTTTTTACTTTTATTTTTGTTTTTTCTGTACATTTCTTTGCAATGTAATGCAATTTAATATTTATGTACGGTTCAATGACTGCTGTAATTAAAATGGTTCTATGGTTTGAAAATTCAAATGCATGTTCAATTAGATCTTCCATAACTTTTTTACCTATGAATGACTTCAGAACTGCAGAAATATTTTTTTGTGGATTCAACATAAGTTCACAACGTTGACAATGTATAAGACATTATCAACGTTGTGTAGTGTGAAAAGTGGTAGTGTAGTGGTGTATGTGTAGTGGAAATGTAATTGAAGCAAACAACCGACCATTTACATGGCTTGTAGTGTAAATAATTTCGGGCTTTTGCTATTATAAGTGTCCATTCAGAGCACCTTACGGGGTTTCGAGAAAAACTAAAAACAAAGCATATAAAATAATGTAATTTACACTTTAAAATAATAAAACGCTATCGACTCATCTATTTTTTGTTCGGAAAAACTAAAAAATAAAGCATTTAACAACATGGTAATATTATTATTATTATGTACAATTAATTTAAAATATGTAAAAATATTTAGTATCAATCCACTCCATAGCTCCGTTCATTTTTTACAATATATTAAAATATAGTATATTCAACCGATTTTGGAAGTCGTCAATTTTGTTTAATAAAGTAGCATTATTTATTTATTTATATATTTGGGAAACAAAAAGCTTATGGATAAATAACCATAGAATGTTAAACTAGAGCAAATTAATCTAAATACAGTTTCCACTCATAGTAGGTAGGTATGTATAAATAACTGAACTAAAACTAAATTAAAAAACTAACAAAATTAAAAATACTAATACAACATTTATAAGATACCTACGACGAGCGGGTCGAAGAATTCCCCGCTTCCGCCCATAGGTGCACTCGTGCACCTTGGCGAAACCTCCACTCCCTTTTGTAGCATCTGGCGACAGCCCAAGCCGAGGCTCGCACCTAAGTGGTGGCCCTTGTGCGTGTTGCCCCATCATAACTTTACCGGCGAGGCGCCTTCTGCGCCCGCCAAAAGTCCGGTAATGCTGTCATGGCCATCTGCTGTCAACAGCATTTTAGTCCTTTCGAAAAAAAAAAAAACTTAACAGAGGTAGTAGGTACCTATTCTTAAAATATCTTATCTAAATAAAAATAAAAAGTTTGAATTTAAATTTAGTCCGGTTTGCCTGATGCCTGTTCCAAATTATAGATTGGTAACTACAAAGAGGGGAACTAGGATATCATAAAGCATAAATAAATAAATAAAGCTGTTATGTAAATAAAAATTATTGAGCCCTCATTCGAAGAAGGTAATAATACAATTTTGTTTTCTTTGTTTATTCAAGAAAAAACAAAGAAAACAAAATTGTAAAATGAATGCAAAGTCTACTAACTTGGTGCACCATCATATTCAAGGATTGAGAAATAAATTGTTAGAATTGGAATTGTATATGAACTCATTTGATATTGACATCATCTGCTTAACAGAACACTGGCGGAAAAGCTATGAGTTCATGTTTAACTTCAGTAACCACCAGGTTGGTAGTTCTTTTTGCAGATCACATGCTATTCGTGGAGGCTCTTTAATATTACTAAATAAACTCATAAAGTTCAAAGAACGTAAGGACATAATATGCTTATCCGTTGAAAGCCAGATCGAAGTAGCATGTGTTGAGCTGGAGCAAAGTATTGTAGTAAGCGTGTACAGCCCGCCATCAGCTTCTTTTGAAATATTTGAAAAAATTGTGGATGATATCTTATTTCAAATATCAAAATCTAATTAAAATCTCATGGTATGTGGAGACTTTAATATTGATCTTTTAGAAGTTTACTCCCTCAGTAGTAGATTAACTAATTTATTTAACTCTTATAATCTAAGGCCAATATTTATGGAACCAACTAGAATAACTGAAAACTCAGCAAAATGTATAGATAATATATTTATTTGCCAAACTGGAAAATTTGTTAGTAAAAAATAATAAGCAATTTAAAATCGGACCACTTAGGTCAATTAATTAAATTAGAAATCCAAGTAAAAAATAATAATTGTACCAAAAAAATAAAATACATACCTGTGACCACAAGTCGATTTGAACGGTTGAAATTGGATTGGGATTCTAAACCATCACCTAATTACTCACATAACAACCCAAATGAGACGTACCTATTGTAGTTTTTTTAATAAATTCACCAATGCGTTCAATTCAATATTCACATCCAAATCGATCATGGTCTCAGAAAAACTTAACTTTAGTGAGTGGGCAACAGTAGGTATACATAGGAGTAGACAAACGTTGTATGAACTGTATAGTGAAAAACAATACAATTTTAGCCAGGAGTTCAAAGGAAAAGTAAAAATCTACTCAAAAATGTTTAGAAAAATTTGTCAAATAGCAAAATCAAATTATATGTATTAGCTTGAAAATTAGAAATAGTGAAAATGTAATAAAATCAACGTGGAAAATAATAAATAGTGAGACTGGAAAGGTCAGTACCTACGATAATGATTACAATTTAAAGATTAATGATTGCTCTATCAAAAATGACGTTGAAGTAGCCCAAGCATTTGAAAACTTTTTTACCAGTTCCAATCTCTACTACAAAGTGTCTAAACTCTTCTCAAGTAATCGCTGAGTCATTACTTATAAAAAATGTACCTAAATGCGAAAATAAACTTTAATTCAACCATGTCGATGAAACTGACATTAAAAAAGCCTTTAAACTTTTAAATATAAAGAAAACTGCAGATCTCTGGGGCATTTCCGTTAGAATTATTAAACCATTACTATTGCACCAGATCTAGCTTCTATATTCAATGAATCTATTGATTGTGGCGTATTTCCTGATCTAATGAAACGTAGTAAAATAATCCCATTGTTTAAATCGGGTAGTAGGTCTGACCCCACTTTTGACCAACTTTAGAACAATATCAGTACTGCCTACATTCAGCGAAGTTTTTGAAAAACTTATTTTGCATCAATTGCTTAAACATTTCAATGGCAATGACCTGCTACATAGTAATTCGGATTTACTCGCGGTAGGTCAACTACTGATGCCGGTGTTGAGTTAGTATCGCATATTTTTGATGCTTGGGAGAAGTCGTAAGATGCTGTAGGTGTTTTTTGCGACTTGTCAAAAGCATTCGATTGCGTACACCATGAAACATTAATCAGGAAACTACATCACTATGGAATAAGAGACACCTCTTTGGATCTTCTTACATCTTACTTGAGTGATAGGATACAAAGAGCTGACATTAATGGGAAACGGTCTGCGGGGTCTGTAGTTACAATGGGTGTACCACAGGGTTCTATCCTTGGTCCTTTCCTATTTTTAGTTTATATTAACGACTTGCCTCATCTCGTAAAGGATAACCACGAGATCGTATTGTTTGCTGATGATACTTCATTAATTTTTAAAATGAAACGACAAAACACTAATATCGACGATGTGAATAATGCAATCTCAAAAATAGTCCTTTGGTTTAGTGTCAATAACCTTTTGCTTAATGAAACCAAAACGAAATCCATTAGATTTATGCTACCTAATGTAAAACAAGTTAAAGCTGATGTAACCGTCAAAGGAGAAACGTTAGAAATTGTTAACAGTACCATATTCTTAGGAATAACCTTAGATAGTAAACTTCAATGGGGCCCACACATAGACAAGCTATCGAAGAGACTTAGTTCTGCAGCGTATGCAGTCAAAAAAACCCGTCATCTTACAGACGTTGATTCTTCTAGACTAGTTTATTTCAGCTACTTCCATAGTGTTATGTCTTATGGCATACTGCTGTGGGGGAACGCTGCAGATATTAACACCGTATTTGTGCTGCAGAAGAGGGCTGTTCGTGCAATCTATAATATGGGTCCCAGAGAAAGCCTACGTGAAAAATTCAAGGAAATAAACATAATGACAGTACCATGTCAATATATTTATGAAAACCTATTGTACACATAGAAATATCAATCGCTTCCCTAAAAATAGCGATGTACATAATTTGAATACAAGAAATAAACATAAACTCGCTGTGCCCACAACTAGACTACACAAAATCAATGTATCTTTTAAAGGGCAATGTACAATAAAACTCCTAGTGAGTTGCAAAAATTATCAGTAAATAAATTCAAACAAATTGTCAAAACCTTCTTGTGTAAAAAGGCCTACTATAAAATATCAGATTATCTAGAGGATAAAAAAGCTTGGGACGGGATTTGCTCCAACTCAAAAAATAACAACTAACAGGCTAAAGGTTTCTTCGTCGCTTCTTTACTTTACGTCTACATACCGAAGCGACTGAAATCAAAAATATCACTTTATTTCCGTGTCAGTGTTTAATTATTAAGAATTTGACCTTTTCTAAGTGTACATTTATTGTATTTATGGAAATAAAGAGTTTTGACTTTGATTAATTAACTTCTTGAAAGCATTACGCCTCATGATTAAGAGATCACATTTTTTTGAATAATAAGTGTTGAAAGTTTGCATAGTCCGCGGTAGATATGCATTTTTCCCGTAATTAGTGGCACAGTTCGGAATATACAACTTGAGGTGGTTTCGTCGAGAAGCTCGGCGGGACGGGACGGTTAGTCCTATTCCGGACAAGAGCGTGGGTGAGGCAACCGTATTCAAAAGAATGTTGAGCAATAGTGACAGGTCAGCAGCTTCTCTTCTCAACTCTAGCGGTAGCAAGTGATGGTGCTTGTGGCTATCTATGTAGTCGGGGTTAACGATATTATGCTTGTAGTTAATAAACTTAACAAATTTCCGCTGAGGTTTTTCAAGCAAAGAAACATATTTAGTGTACTGGGGGTTCCATACCTGCGAGGCATATTCAAGGTGACTTCAGACCAGGGAGCAATAAAGAATTTTTAAAGTTTTGAGTGAACTGAAATCCTTAGTCACCCGGAACAGAAAGCCAAGCATCTTCATCGCCCAGAGGTGATCTTCTCTACGTGCTGGTCAAACAGTAAGTTAGAGTCTAGAGTCACCCCAAGATCAACAATAGAGCTAGTTCTGATGAGAGCTTGATTGTTAATTGTTGATTATGAGGAACTTTTTTACTAGATAATTTCATTTCACGTAGAACATATTCTAGATTGTTTAGGTCGTCAGATAAATAAATAATAATAAATAATGCTGGACAATCCACACAGCATCATCTAGCCCCAAAGTAAGCAGGGCTTGTGTTATGGGTACTAGATGACTGATAAACTTAATACAATACTTAACATAGATAGATATTTTTTATTATACAATACATATAATACAATACTTTTTGGCAAACTTTATCAAAATGTAAACAAAATTTCCAAATAATTAAACGCATTCCCCGAGGTGCTAGAATGACTGTTGCGCAGTCCTTGACTAAAGATATAAAAAGTGCAGTTTTGGAAAATTCAAGGACTGCTTGGGAACATTTGTTGACTTTCCCTTACAGAATACTGCATGCTGAAAGAGACAATAGAAATATGTCTCTTACAGCCAAAATAAAGAAAAATTGTACCAAAAATTCTAATTCACCAAGTTTTAATTCGAACACCATTGTAAAGCATTTTGGACAAAGATCAAACTCTGATATCACCTATCGAATGGTTGAAAATCGTGTTAGTGATGGGGATATCAGAGGTGCAGCGAGACTTTTATTTTCGAACGACACACTAGCCTCAAATTCAAGTGAAACTCTTTCGGCACTTGCATCAAAACATCCACGTGCTGCGCCTGATCTATGCCTCCCAGTACCACCTGATGATTCCTGCACTTCCATGTCAGTGCTTCCTGACGACGTAATCTTCAACATCAACTCATTTCAGAGTGGCTCTGCTGGTGGCCTAGACGGCCTTTCACCACAACACCTAAAAGATCTAATTAGTGCTGGTTGTGGTGAAATGGGCGAGGGCCTCATCGTAGCCCTTACGTCGTTGGTGAACAAAATGTTATCCGGACAGGTCAGTGCAGACATCATCGACATTTTGTACGGTGCAAACCTTTGCGCTCTCTTAAAAAAAGATGGAGGCATCAGACCAATCGCAGTTGGTACAACATATCGCCGGCTTGCAGCCAAAATATGCTGCAGAATCAAAAGCTCAGAATTGAGGTCAAAATTCCAACCGACCCAGCTGGGCTTTGGATCCCGTGGTGGTTGTGAAGCGGCGGTACACTCACTTCGATCGTTTGTGTCATACCACACAAACGATTTGTTGTTAAAAGTGGATGTTAAGAATGCTTTCAATTCAGTAGACAGGGGCGCCCTTCTGACACAAATACAAGAGAAGCTACCTGATGTTTACCCCTTTCTTTGGCAATGCTATGGCATACCTTCAAAATTAGTATATAAAGATAAGCTATTGTCTTCTGAGGTCGGTTGTCAGCAGGGTGATCCTTTAGGACCGGCTATTTTCAGTCTCGCTATACATCCGATTATAAAACGTTTAGAGTCAAAATTTAATGTTTGGTACTTAGATGATGGCACTCTAGGAGGCGAAGTGGACACAATATTGAAAGATTTGAGTGTAATAATTGAAGAATTCAAGCTTATAGGTTTGGAGCTCAATTTTGCGAAATGCGAACTCTATATCCCGGAAACCGAAACAGCTTCTAACGTATTAAACATAAAGAATCGCTTCAAAAGTTTAGCATCAAACCTTAAGTTTATAGATAAGTCTTCGCTTTGCCTCTTAGGATCTCCGATTATGGATGAGTCTTTGCCTAATTTTGTGAACGAAAAAATTCTAAATTTTGTTTCGTTTTCAGATAAATTGCAAAACATCAATGTTCACGTGGCTTTTGTTATACTACGTTTCTGTCTATTTTGTCCTAAATTTACTTATTATTTACGATGCTCCCAACTCTGGAAATTCCCATTGCTTACACAGCAGTTGGACAGCATGATGCATGACACTTTAATCAAAATTTTTAATATACCTTTGGATGACAGAGCGTGGCACCAGGCCACTCTTCCTATTAGGATGGGAGGTCTAGGTGTTCGCAAAATTTCTAGTGTTTCACTCCCAGCATTTTTATCTTCAGTACATGGTACTAAAGATCTTGTTCATAGCATTTTGGCTAAATGTCAAAATTATGAAATCACAGGTATCAATGAAGCTTTAGACTCATGGAAAATAGCCTGTCCTGACCAGAATCTGCCCAAAGTCCTTTCTTCTCAGAGACTGTGGGATGAGCCACTATGTGAGCTAGTACGGAAAGATATTATTAATACGTCAACTAGCTCATCAGAACGTGCTCGTCTACTCGCCGTTTCCGAGTGGGAATCAGGACTTTGGTTACAGGTTCTGCCTTCCAAAAATCTAGGTACCCTTTTAGATAATAACTCATTTCGGGTGGCCACCTCTTTGCGTTTAGGTTCTCCTTGCCTAGTTGCACACCGTTGTCAGTGTGGTGAAACCGTTGATAAGTTTGGTCACCATCCACTGGCATGTGTCTCTAGTGCAGGACGTGTGCCCCGTCATAGTTCTATTAATGACATCCTCCGTCGGGCTTTTACCAGCGTCAGTGTGGCAGCTACCCTCGAACCACGTGGCCTTATGCGAGATGATGGTAAAAGACCTGACGGTATGACTCTGATTCCCTGGAAGATGGGTCGGCCTTTAGTTTGGGATGCCACGTGTGTAGATACCCTAGCGCCTTCACATCTTGCAGGGACATCGGTAAGGGCCGGCTCCGCAGCAACATCAGCGGAGTCCCTCAAACGGCGAAAATACGCTAATCTTGACCGAGGTTACCTATTTGAGCCGTTTGGGGTTGAAACCCTTGGTCCTTGGGGACCTGGAGCACACGCCATTTATAAAGATATTACCAAACTTCTTGTAGAGTCGACAGGTGATCGGAATGCTGGCTTCTATTTCGGTCAACGAATTAGCATTGCCATTCAACGTGGCAATGCTGCCAGCATTCTGGGCACTCTGCCTTCTGGTGACGGCTTAGATTTTTAAGAAATAGATATTAAGTGTATATACTAGTTGTAATTGTTTTATTCTGTTATTGTAAAATTAGTTTATTAAAAACCATCCTTATACAATACTTAACATAGATAGATATTTTTTATTATAGAAAATACCTAGAACACCCGGAACAAATATTAGGTCCTTACATATGAAATTGGCGTTTTTCGTACTGGCCAATTTAATCACAAATTTCTCCTCTTTGGTAAGGAATTCCAAATTCAAATTTGTACAGCTATAGACTCATGTATTTGTGCTTCGATGATCGTCATTCATTTGTTTTTTTTCTTCTGTTTTTTTCTGTTTGCGTCACTCATTTTACAAAATGGAAAACTTAAAATATCGCATTATTTACGAGTACGAGTTCCGCCGTGGCACTAGTGCTGCGGAAACAACTCGAAGGGTGAATGATGTGTATGGCGGTCGTGTTGTAAAAGAAAACACAGTTCGTTTTTGGTTCCAACGTTTTCGTTCTGGAAATTTTGACCTGCAGAACAAGCCCCGTGGACGGCCTGAGACTCAAGTTGATAATGAAGAGTTGAAGGCTATTGTGGAAGCGGATCCATCGCAAACCACGTCCGAGTTAGCTGCAGGCTGCGATGTTAGTGATAAAACTGTTTTAATTCACTTGAAGCAAATTGGGAAGATTAAAAAGCTTGAAAGGTGGGTACCTCACGAATTGACTGAAGCAAACCGGCAAACGCGCGTCGACTGCTGCGTTACATTACTAAACCGGCACAATAATGAAGGTATTTTAAACCGAATCATTACCTGTGATGAAAAATGGGTTCTTTACGATAATCGGAAGCGCTCAGCGCAATGGTTGGATCCTGGCCAGCCAGCCAAATCCTGCCCCAAGCGAAAATTAACCCCAAAAAAGTTACTTGTAAGCGTTTGGTGGACTAGTGCCGGTATTTTTCATTACAGTTTTCTCAAATCTGGCCAGACTATTACGGCTGATGTCTATTGTCAGCAATTGCAAACCATGATGGAAAAGCTAGCGGCTAAACAACCTAGGCTGGTCAATCGCTCCACGCCACTGCTGCTTCACGACAACGCTAGACCACACACTGCGCAACAGACGGCTACTAAATTAGAAGAGCTTCAATTGGAAAGTCTAAGACATCCTCCGTACTCCCCGGACCTTGCTCCAACAGATTACCATTTTTTTCGAAATTTGGATAACTTCTTGCAAGGGAAAAAATTCAACTCCGATGGGGCAGTCCAAATCGCCTTCAAAGATTTTATTGATTCCCGTCCGACTGGTTTTTTTAGTAAAGGGATCAATGAACTACCTATAAGATGGCAAAAGTGCATAGAAAATAATGGTTCATACTTTGATTAATTAAATATATTATATTAAAAAATATTCGACTTTTTGTTCCTCCCATACAAAACGCCAATTTCATATGTAAGGACCTAATATTTGCAGATCGTACAAACATTTGTCCCAAGGCGGGAATCGAACCCGCAACCTTCTGCGTCGCAGGCGGACCTTCGCCCGCCGCGCCACATCCGTCGTCTAGATACCCAAGAGCTTCTTCTTTGTACACCGCTTTAGTGGGAAACACGCATATACGATACTACCTATTCTGTAGATGGTAACAGCCCCCGCTAACTCGTTCGCTGACGTACTGTACTTACATAGGTAGGTACCTACATACGTCTATTATATCCACAGTGGTGTTCGTTGCAGGCTACGAGGATGCATACGGTGGCGGCGCGGGCGATGCGCTGGCGGCGCGTGCTGTGCGCGTGCGCGGCCGCGGCGGCGCTGTGGGCGGCGTGCGGCGGGCGCGGCAGCGACGGGATGGCAGCGCGCGCCGAGCTGAGCGCGCGCCGTGAGTTCCCGCACCGCGCGCCGCACGCGCTCGCGCACCTGCTCACCGACTTCTCCACGCTGCCACAACTCGCGCCGCACAAGCCCGACCCGTCCGTATTCGTCTACGCCCTTGCGCGGTCTTAAAGCTCTCCCTCAGGTCGAGTCACTTTCATATATGTTGCACTGTGCAGCGGTTCCTGGCGCGTGGGGGAGGAGCGCGGAAACTACACCTCGTGGCGCTACCAGGTGGAGTGGACGTGCGGCGCGCGCTGCACGGGCCAAGCGCGCGTCGCGGCGCACGCCCCGCTGCCACCGCACCCCGGCGCGCCGCCTGCGCTCATGCCGCAGGGCGCCACGCACCGAGTCACGCTGCAGCTGCGCCTCTGCGCCGACTCGGCGACCCCCTGCGGTACATAACAACCTACCTGCGCCCCTCCCGGTTCGAGTCCATGGATAAGTAACGTTCCGTGCATCGTTCGCAGACGAGATGGAGATCCGCGCGGACGTGGAGACGGACGGCACGGGCGGCGCCGTGCTGCGCGAGCGGGCGCACGCCTCCTGCGCGGGGGACGGGGGGTGGCAGGCGTGCTCCGCGTGGCTGCGCCGCCACCGCGCCCTGCACCACGACACACTCGCGCGAGCGTAGCATAGCGCACCAACCCACAATAAAACACCTATCCTACCTATTTTAAGATTCTTTTAGTTTTACCCTAACTTTTTTTAGAGTTCCTTACCCAAGGATGCCCAGGTCCCAGGTAGACAAATGAAATAACACATTAATGCGTAAGGCCGCCGGAATTGTCAATTGTATATCACAAAAGCAACTCAACATTTTGTGTTGTAGTTACACAAATGTAACCCAAAAGTAACCTTTTTTGTGTAAAGTTGGTATCATAATAGCTTACCACCAGCTCTCGGGTCACTCGACGCGTGACCCGAGATGACCCGAGCTGGTGGGTATCTGGTGCAGCGCATCAGCATTGCCATACAGGCGAGAAAGATGACGCTGCTGTCTATATACATTAGCTCTGCAGTTTAAATTTATAAAAAAACTAGTTTTTTATATGTGCGCGAGATGCAAGCAGCTCGCGAGTGTTGTTTATATTGTTTATTTTTTTTATTAGAACCCCTTATCGTAACCTACACCCTCGATTTGGTCGAAATCGATAACCAAGAGTGAATTTTGCTATTAAAAAATGTCAGCCATCTTGGATTTTAAAATGGACATCTTTTTCATAATCTACACTGTCGAGTTAATCGAAAACGATACCCATATTAGTGGGTGTGCTGTCACACAGCGCGGCTCGCTTCGCTCGCCTTGCTGTGTGCCGGTGGTCGAATTGCGGTTCGCTTCGCTCACCGCAATCCGACTCGCAACACACGAAGCGCGGCTCGCTTCGCTCGCCTTGCTAAGTAACGGTGGTCGCATTGCAGTTCGCTTCGCTCACCGCAATACGACTCCGCTCGTGCTGTCACATAGCAAGGCTCGCTTCGCTCACCTTGCTGTGTGACAGTTGTCGAATTGCGGTTCGCTTCGCTCACCGCAATCCGACCCACAACCCACGAAGCGCGGCTCGCTTCGCTCGCCTTGCTACGTTACGGTGGTCGCATTGCGGTTCGCTTCGCTCACCGCTATACGACTCCGCTCGTGCTGTCACACAGCAAGGCTCGCTTCGCTCGCCTTGCTGTGTGACAGTTGTCGAATTGCGGTTCGCTTCGCTCACCGCAATTCGACCCACAGCCCACGAAGCGCGGCTCGCTTCGCTCGCCTTGCTAAGTAACGGTGGTCGCATTGCGGTTCGCTTCGCTCACAGCAATAATACTCCGCTCGTGCTGTTACACAGCAAGGCTCGCTTCGCTCGCCTTGCTATGTGACGGGTGTCGAATTGCGGTTCGCTTCGCTCACCGCAATCCGTCCCACGGCACACGAAGTGCGGCTCGCTTCGCTCGCCGTGCTAAGTAACGGTAGTCGCATTGCGGTTCGCTTTGCTCACCGAAATACGACTCCGCTCGTGCTTTACTCTCTTTTTTGCTCGTGATTACCACTCACTGACTCACTCATTGACATCATTGTTTCCATGATGGTGGAGGGGGAGGTATGTTTTTTTTTACGGAAACGTGTAGAGGGGGTCAGGTTGACTTAGGAAAAATTCCTATTTTTCTGGATTTCACCCTCCATTTTCCAGGAAAAAGGGTAAACGCGAATAGCGTAATCGCTCGGGCTGGGTTATAGGTGAAACGAAAATTTTTGCTGTATCGTAATAGCAGACCGGTGGGAAACATTTTTTCTCGCTGCTACTACCTATCCAGGTCGTCTCCCCGCTGCGTGGCGAGCGAATCAAACCGCGCAATGCGTGATTATTAGCAAAACGCGGCAATTCGGCGGCGGGGCGGGGCGGCGCTATCCGGGGCGAGGGGAGCGGCTAAAAAGGGTCTTTATTCTTCATCAGGTATCTACTGCGGCGAGCGGCATTACGCGTACTTTCGACTCTAGGCTTGCTAGGTACCTACTTATTATGCTAGGTTATGTTACTTCGTGTAGGTATTAGTATTACCTACTTTATTACGTAAGTAGGTACCTACTATATCTTCACAAATGTGTTGAGAACAAACCTACTGTGGCGGGGTGGCTATCTACTTTCGACTGTAAGACCAACGTAATAAAGCTTATTTCAGTTTGTACTTCTTTGCGAGATCTTTTTGCAACATGTGCATTTTTCCTTGCGTATGACCGAGTTGCGGACAAATCATTTGTTTTTTCGTTACGATTTTTTTTTATATCGTCTGGTGTTTCTTCTTTGTGAGATAGCCAGCAGTGGACAGAGGAGGTGTCCTCGATTGTAGCCTGTGACGGAGTGAAGCCGCCTTATGTACCTACCTATCTACCTATTTTCGCTGAGCAGCTTTCAGGCTCGCGAAAGGGCTAATCAGGTGGTTGGGAAGCTAAACAATTAACAATTATTAGGTATTACTTGGAAATAAGTAGGTACCTAAGTACTATTGTAGCGGCGACACTTAGGTAGGTATAGATAGAGCCCGCATTGGTATAGGTTTTCGGAACTCGGTACCTACCTACTCGGCAGCGATGGATTGCCATAGAAAAACAAAGGTGAACATCTGGCATCCACATGGATAAGACTCTGTGAGAAACGACGCCACACTGTTATTTTATTATCGCCTTGCTTAAATAGCATTGTTTTGAAGATACCGGGTGGGATGTGATGTCCAGTCCCACCGTATTTTCTCTCATTACTTTCGAACTTTCGTAACGGTTAGATCGCTTTGTGAATTATTTTTGTGTTATTCTTATTACGCTTTTAGTGTTGATATTGACTTCATTTTCTTTTAAATTAGATGAAGCGTACGATTGTATACGAAAATGTAACCGCCAAGCGCCAAGCCTCTGGTACAGGGCAAATCGACGCTGGCGTGTCGTGTGTTCTCGCTGGTGAGTGGATTTACTATGTTATTTCTTTATCTTTCCTAACTGAAAAACAGGTAATTAGTTTATTTTACAATAACAGAATAAAACAATTACAACTAGTATATACACTTAATATCTATTTCTTAAAAATCTAAGCCGTCACCAGAAGGCAGAGTGCCCAGAATGCTGGCAGCATTGCCACGTTGAATGGCAATGCTAATTCGTTGACCGAAATAGAAGCCAGCATTCCGATCACCTGTCGACTCTACAAGAAGTTTGGTAATATCTTTATAAATGGCGTGTGCTCCAGGTCCCCAAGGACCAAGGGTTTCAACCCCAAACGGCTCAAATAGGTAACCTCGGTCAAGATTAGCGTATTTTCGCCGTTTGAGGGACTCCGCTGATGTTGCTGCGGAGCCGGCCCTTACCGATGTCCCTGTAAGATGTGAAGGCGCTAGGGTATCTACACACGTGGCATCCCAAACTAAAGGCCGACCCATCTTCCAGGGAATCAGAGTCATACCGTCAGGTCTTTTACCATCATCTCGCATAAGGCCACGTGGTTCGAGGGTAGCTGCCACACTGACGCTGGTAAAAGCCCGACGAAGGATGTCATTAATAGAACTATGACGGGGCACACGTCCTGCACTAGAGACACATGCCAGTGGATGGTGACCAAACTTATCAACGGTTTCACCACACTGACAACGGTGTGCAACTAGGCAAGGAGAACCTAAACGCAAAGAGGTGGCCACCCGAAATGAGTTATTATCTAAAAGGGTACCTAGATTTTTGGAAGGCAGAACCTGTAACCAAAGTCCTGATTCCCACTCGGAAACGGCGAGTAGACGAGCACGTTCTGATGAGCTAGTTGACGTATTAATAATATCTTTCCGTACTAGCTCACATAGTGGCTCATCCCACAGTCTCTGAGAAGAAAGGACTTTGGGCAGATTCTGGTCAGGACAGGCTATTTTCCATGAGTCTAAAGCTTCATTGATACCTGTGATTTCATAATTTTGACATTTAGCCAAAATGCTATGAACAAGATCTTTAGTACCATGTACTGAAGATAAAAATGCTGGGAGTGAAACACTAGAAATTTTGCGAACACCTAGACCTCCCATCCTAATAGGAAGAGTGGCCTGGTGCCACGATCTGTCATCCAAAGGTATATTAAAAATTTTGATTAAAGTGTCATGCATCATGCTGTCCAACTGCTGTGTAAGCAATGGGAATTTCCAGAGTTGGGAGCATCGTAAATAATAAGTAAATTTAGGAACAAATAGACAGAAACGTAGTATAACAAAAGCCACGTGAACATTGATGTTTTGCAATTTATCTGAAAACGAAACAAAATTTAGAATTTTTTCGTTCACAAAATTAGGCAAAGACTCATCCATAATCGGAGATCCTAAGAGGCAAAGCGAAGACTTATCTATAAACTTAAGGTTTGATGCTAAACTTTTGAAGCGATTCTTTATGTTTAATACGTTAGAAGCTGTTTCGGTTTCCGGGATATAGAGTTCGCATTTCGCAAAATTGAGCTCCAAACCTATAAGCTTGAATTCTTCAATTATTACACTCAAATCTTTCAATATTGTGTCCACTTCGCCTCCTAGAGTGCCATCATCTAAGTACCAAACATTAAATTTTGACTCTAAACGTTTTATAATCGGATGTATAGCGAGACTGAAAATAGCCGGTCCTAAAGGATCACCCTGCTGACAACCAACCTCAGAAGACAATAGCTTATCTTTATATACTAATTTTGAAGGTATGCCATAGCATTGCCAAAGAAAGGGGTAAACATCAGGTAGCTTCTCTTTTATTTGTGTCAGAAGGGCGCCCCTGTCTACTGAATTGAAAGCATTCTTAACAACCACTTTTAACAACAAATCGTTTGTGTGGTATGACACAAACGATCGAAGTGAGTGTACCGCCGCTTCACAACCACCACGGGATCCAAAGCCCAGCTGGGTCGGTTGGAATTCTGACCTCAATTCTGAGCTTTTGATTCTGCAGCATATTTTGGCTGCAAGCCGGCGATATGTTGTACCAACTGCGATTGGTCTGATGCCTCCATCTTTTTTTAAGAGAGCGCAAAGGTTTGCACCGTACAAAATGTCGATGATGTCTGCACTGACCTGTCCGGATAACATTTTGTTCACCAACGACGTAAGGGCTACGATGAGGCCCTCGCCCATTTCACCACAACCAGCACTAATTAGATCTTTTAGGTGTTGTGGTGAAAGGCCGTCTAGGCCACCAGCAGAGCCACTCTGAAATGAGTTGATGTTGAAGATTACGTCGTCAGGAAGCACTGACATGGAAGTGCAGGAATCATCAGGTGGTACTGGGAGGCATAGATCAGGCGCAGCACGTGGATGTTTTGATGCAAGTGCCGAAAGAGTTTTACTTGAATTTGAGGCTAGTGTGTCGTTCGAAAATAAAAGTCTCGCTGCACCTCTGATATCCCCATCACTAACACGATTTTCAACCATTCGATAGGTGATATCAGAGTTTGATCTTTGTCCAAAATGCTTTACAATGGTGTTCGAATTAAAACTTGGTGAATTAGAATTTTTGGTACAATTTTTCTTTATTTTGGCTGTAAGAGACATACACTTGAGAGCAATAAAATCGCACATCCGCACATTTTTACTTAAAAGTTCAATTTTTTTTTTATTTGGAGCTTACAGCAAATTAAAATCAAATTAAATTAAAGTGCATAATCTAGGCATTCGCAGAACTGATAAAGGGTTGACATTTACCTTTAAAAACAACTCGTTAGCAACAAAACAATAGACCCCCTTATGTCGCTCGATCCAGGTAAGGCCGGCGGCGGGATTTATCGCAGGTATAAAAGAGTGCATATTGAGGGAATGGTCATCATTTGCATACCAACGTACAGTGTGAAAGGTTCTCTATTGATATTGGCTTCAAACGGAACACGAAAATGGATACTACACCAGAAGTAGCCGCTCAAGTGGTTGCCCTTGTTGAATCGGGGCTTAAGTAAAGTCAAGTGGCTCGACAATTGAGTTTGAGCCGATTTACCGTTCGGCGTGTATACCAGAGGTATCAAGAGACTAGTGGCTACCAACGGCGACAAGGATCGGGCCGTCCCCGTGCTACAACAGAGCGTGATAACCGCTTTCTCATAACGACATCTTTAAGAAATCGTCGTTTGAACGCAGTTCAACTGGGCCAACGACTTCAAGAAGTTCGTGAAGTAGAAGTTAGCCAGTGGACAGTCAGAAGACGATTGAGAGAAGGTGGCCTGACTGCACACAGGCCAGCAAACGGGCCGAAATTGACCCCAGCCCACCGAGAAGCCCGCCTTCAGTTCGCTCGAGACCATTTGAATTGGACCGAAGAGCAGTGGAGTGCAGTCCTGTTCTCTGATGAGTGCAGGATGTGCTTGCATGGCAACGACGGACGGGGGAAGGTGTATAGAAGATCGGGAGAACGATTTGCCCAATGCTGCATAACAGAACGTGTCGCCTATGGCGGTGGATCAATCATGTTTTGGGGAGGCATGTCTATGGAAGCAAAAACCGAGCTTGCCTTCATCACCGGACCGAATACTGGTCGCTAATCAAGAGGATTGACTTCCATACGATACATTAAGGAAGTACTCGAGAGCCACGTCGTACCTTTTGCTGGGTTTATCGGCGAAAACTTTCTGTTTATGCAAGATAATGCAAGACCGCATACTGCTGGCATAGTGATCGAGTACCTTCAAGAGGTGGATGTGACCGTTATGGAGTGGCCAGCTCGAAGCCCAGACCTCAATCCCATCGAACATCTATGGGACGAGCTGAAAAGAAGAGTTCGAGGCCGAGATGCTCCTCCATCGACTCTACAGGAGCTGCAACAGGCGATCGCAGAGGAATGGGAGGCTATTCCTCAAGACTTTATCAAAAGTCTAGTAACATCAATGAAAACACGGATGGAGTCAGTGATTCAGGCTAGGGGAGGGAACACTCGGTATTAATAACAAACTTTAAATTAATTTTATCTTTTAATTTCATAACTTTGACACCAATACTTGAATAAAGAATTTTTTACTAAACATGCATTTTTGTTATTGATCCACAAAAGCATTTTTATGTAATGATTGAAAGACAAATCAGATACCACTGGATAGGTATTAAAATAGACTATGAATCTGCATTACAGAAACATAATATTTTTTGTTTTTTTTTTAGTTATGTCAAAAAATCATGAATGTGCGATTTTTTTGCTCTCAAGTGTATTTCTATTGTCTCTTTCAGCATGCAGTATTCTGTAAGGGAAAGTCAACAAATGTTCCCAAGCAGTCCTTGAATTTTCCAAAACTGCACTTTTTATATCTTTAGTCAAGGACTGCGCAACAGTCATTCTAGCACCTCGGGGAATGCGTTTAATTATTTGGAAATTTTGTTTACATTTTGATAAAGTTTGCCAAAAAGATGTGGAGTCCTGGATTGATGTTGAATTTGGGATGTGGTTTGAAATGGATGAAGAAAGGACATCTTTATGAATTCTGCTTTCATGTATTTTAAGCCCCGGTAATTAGTAGGTACCATTTGTCGTAGATCCGGCCTACTCAATAAAATGACGCTGTAGGTAATACGCACGCATCATGACATGGCGTCTAATAATAATTTGTATTTTTTTTACAATCTTTCTATTGAGGTAAGCACCTACCTATTTCTTTTGATATTTATAAATACTCATAATTATATATAATCTATGTACCTACCTAGGTACCTTAGCTACTCATGGATTGCCATAGAAAATAATTGTAGGTACCTACCTACATATCTATTTAAGTAGGTACCTTTAATGACTGGTAGGTAGAACACCTAAACCTAACCTGAGTGAAATCCGACACGCACTTAGAGGTTTATTTAGAAAGCAATACATTGATTGTCGTATATTTAATATAGCAGGTTAAAAATTTCTTTATCTCTCAACTCATTAACATTAAGTAGGTAGGTAGATAGTTACGTACTTTTCACACGAGTAGAATAAATATTTGATGGAAAAGTCGTAGGTACATATTTTATAATCCAGTTTTTCTATTGTGGTTATTGTTTTCGACTAATTTGAGGGTCATTTTCAAAATCTAATGTGATCATAGCGTATCATTTTCGACTAACTCGAGGGCAATATGATGTCATTTTCATCAAATCCAATTATTCTGACTTCGTTACTCTATCTATTATAGGTAAGGTACTCCTATCTAATAAATAACTAACCATATCATTTCATACAAAAGGTACCACCCACCAGGGAGATGCGCGATACGCAGGTACTAACTCACAGTGTATGGCCATGGCTGCATGTGCCGCGGTCTATTCAGTCGCGAAAAATCGAATATTCGACAGTAGTGTGGATATTGATACCATTCTCCAGAGTGGTGACGCGCTTTACATGTCACGAAAGTGTAGGTGTCCGCCCGGTACAACCTATCTTAGAACCGACGACTTGCCTACAGAGATTCGGGTCGGGTACTTTTCGGCTCAAATATCAGATGTAGACTACTGCTGGATCGCGAATGGGGCGTTTCCCAGCCCAGCTCTGTTGCAATCCGTAGCTGAATCGATGTTGGTAAACATTTTGGCAACGCAAGTATTCAATTCAGAGCACAACGACGACAGGGACAGTTATTTGTTCACAGGGCAACTTTACACGGTTTCGTTTTGGCGGCATGATAATGTTTTATATCTGTTTAATAGTCATAAAGTAGGTACAGATAACAAATTCACGGAAAACGGAGTAGCTCGTTTGTTTCGGTGCAATTCATTGCATCAACTAACTAAATTACTTTTCGCGCGTGGAATACTAAACGGCGAATATTCGATTAACCGAGTCCACGTTATTCGCGTAAACGATAACGATCTTACACAATGCTCGCCGTCTTACGCAGACGTAGTTCGTAGGTCACGGTCGTCAACTCCTACGCTGCCCTCATCGGTTGAGTTGATTACTCAAACGCCGCCGTCGGTACTGGCGCCGGCGCCGACGCCATTAAAAACTCGCGTTAGTAACGTTGTACATGCGTTACCTTCTTCAGTTGAATCGATAACTGACTGTTCGCTGGCAACGCTATCGCTATCAATTCTTTCGGAATATTTGTCATTAACCCGTCGCGATTCTCCATCAATACTACGCGCGTCGCAATTAAGTACGTTTAGCATAGAGAATAGATCAGTCGCAACCACGACTAAATCTATAAGAACCGTGAAAACTAATAAATTAAATACAAAAAATGTGGTTGCGACCAATGATAAACCAGCAGTGGTTCAACAAAACATGTTTTCGGAATTATCTGTGGAAAATATTGAAGTCCCAGAAACTTCAACGAAAAAAGTTGGTCGACCCAAAAAAGTGAAACGAGGTAGGAAAAGTACCAAAGTAAATGCTCATTTAGATGCGGTAAAAAAATTAAAATGTGTATTAAAATGAATTGTGAATTGTTTGCTTATTTTACGTTATGTAAAACAAATGAGAAACAATTAAAATCATTTATTAGTATTAAATGATTTTAATTGTTTCTACGAAATTATTTACCAGAGCACGAGTTTTAATGAAGTGTATACAAATATTAGAGAAAAATTCAGAGATAAATTAACAGAGTTTTCACAGTGTGAGTCTGGGTGGTCTTTTCTTGCGATAAGCCACTTGGAAATCAATATAAATAAATATTCACCTCTGAGAGGTGGTACATATCTTGAATTACCTCCTAAGATAAAGAATACTAAGAGTTGCATAAATTTGAAAAACTCTGATAATAATTGTTTTGTATGGAGTATTGTAGCGGGTATGTTTCCAGCTAAAAATAATGTATGCAGGATTTCCTCATACCCACACTACACGACAGTTCTAAAAACAGAAGGGTTATCTATGCCACCTTCTAACAAAGATATATTGATGTTTGAAAAGATTAATAGTAATATAAGTGTCAATATTTATGGTTTGGATAATAAACACATTGTAAATGGTCCTCTTTATAAAACACTGTGTAAAAAGCCAAACCATTTTAATTTATTATATTTTGAAAAAAATGGTGTGGCTCACTATTGTTTAATAAAAGATTTAGCACGCTTGGTTCGTAGACAGGTGTCATTGCATAAAGATAAAATTTTCATATGTGATACCTGTTTACAATTTTTTATAAATGAATGTAAACTTAATTCCCATCATTGTTCTAATGTTTTAACTGTATTGCCTGAAAAAAACAGTAACTTAAAATTCAAGCAATATGAGAGACTACAAAAAAATTATTTTGTCATTTATGCTGATTTTGAATGTCTGTTAATGAATTGTAATGAAATGAAAACCAAAAATACTGAAACTAATAAAATCCATGAACCATCATGCTTTGCATATTACATATGCTGTTCTTATGATAAGACTTTGAACAGACTTGTAACTTACCGAGGTAGAGATTGTGTTCAAGAATTTATTGAAAGTCTAATCACAGAAGTTAATACCATAAATG